>CM066199.1:7070658-7527442 GCA_033675215.1 Rhodiola kirilowii
GGACTTGATAGATGATATGACACAGAGATCAAAACGAGGTCAGATGCACAAAATAGATAATAGGTCACAGACGGTGGAAGCTGATTCAGTACAGATCGTGCCTGACATCATATGCAACACGTCCATCACAACCATAACGTCACAGACAGTGCCTAACCCTAGAGGAGACATCAGTACATTGGCGGTGGTGGACGAATCGGGTGCAGAAAATGATGAAAACGAGTCGGAGTCAGTGCGGATCGCGTTCAAAGAAGACATTAGCTAGACGCTAATGTCTGAAGCGAACGCGCCTATAATGTTAAGGCTGGATGCGCCTATAACGTCTACAGCGGACGCGACCACACTGATGCCCAACCTAGAACTTACCCTTTTCCTTCATTTTCTGTGCAGGTGATTGCTCCCGAAGACCATGTGATCGATAATGATGAGCTGGAAGATGAGTTGGAGGCAAGTCATGAGTCGGAAAAGCCAACGGTGGAACACCTACGTGCTACGAGTCAATCAGCACCACCTGAAAAGTGTAAGGACTCAGGTGCCTTCACAGTCACCCGTGATGTTGACACTTATGTTTTGCAGATGGGAGATGCTAGAGATAACGATCCTCTAGCACCTATTTTGGGACGATCACTCCTCTTTGCCACAAAGACCAAGATTGACATGGGAACATGCTTGATGTCGATCGTTCATACATGAAGAAGCGACCGAGACATGGCACGTTTGGATGGAAACCAGGATGGAGAGACACGAGAGCACCACACGATGAGGGCTATGAGCAGCACAAGGGAGTAGAGAAGTTTGACCTCACACGACCATGGGATCCTAACTTGTGATTCTAACGAGGTATCGTCGAGCCAACAACATAAAACAAAAGCGCTCGCAGGGAAGCAACTCGGCAAAATTTTTGTTTTTCCCATTTTTTATTTCGTTTTATGTTTGTTTGAGTCTTGAGTCATATTTTTCACATTGTCTTTTGGGAAAAGAGATATTTTTCATGCAGGAAACATGTGCAACTCAGTGCGGATCGCGTTCTCCCTTAACATTAGCTAGTCGCGTTCGGTGTTAAAATTACGTTAACGTCTCTATCGGACGTGGTACATAACGTCTGGTGAGGACGCAGTTGACCATTGACCAGTGTTGACCGACTCATTTGACAAGACTTTACACCATCAAGCAACAATACGAGGGGAGTGCCTGTTCATTTTTTATTCTCTATTTGTTTTTCCCTACATTTGTGTGTCTTGCATTGTTTGTGTCTTTGAATTTAAGTCGTACCGTGAGGACACGGCTTAGTTCAAAATTGTGGGGTGGGAGTGTCTGTAAGTCAGTCAGTTGTGTCAGCATATTTATTTTTCTTGCACCTGCATTGTGTCAGCACGTTTCCCTTTAAAAAAATTGAAAGTATGAAATTTCTCTCTATTTCCAGGATATGCAGTACTGAATGTTGATGATGTGAAATAGATGATGCTGATTAGATGTTTCTCTCGTAAAATGTGAATTGTGTGACTACGTGTGAATTTAACCTACTACGTGTCCTTTTGAGTTGAGATAAACAGGGATGTGGAGTTGATAGCAATGTCCTAGAGAGACTTGACAAAGCATTCAAAGGACCGAAATTCAAGTTATATGGTTATATGGACTTTGTGGAGGCTAGCACTTTGAGACAATGTGGTTCAGAGTTAGCTCCGCCGCTGCAGCGTTTATGTAGGTAGGCGGGATGGAAAATAGACCGTCCTATCTCTAGTCCGAAGTAACTGGGAAAATAGGTGGTGGGCCCCCATCTTGACTCGCGTCAAAAAGGTCGAGGATGAGAAAGAGCGGGGAGGTATTTCCATATGCGTGCGGGCGATGATTGGACCTTCCTTAGAAGAAAAAGAGAAGAACGACAAGCGACTCGCAAGAAAGGAGCAAAGCTCAAGAAAATAAATCAGCCACATTGTGAAGTTTCATACAACAAAAAAAGTGAAGTACATCATTCTTACATCAAGAGCCAAAGGCCAAAGAAAGTCACTACATATGCTGTCCAACAAAAAAAGAAAAGAAGAAAAGCTCAGAAAATCTTGAAGCTCGAATGAATCACGTGCACGAAAAAGCAATGAAGTATAACTTTGTGGACTTTGTGGACTTTGTGGAGGCAAGCACTTTGAGACAATGTGGACTTTGTGGAGGCTAGCACTTTGAGACAATGTGGTTTAGAGTTAGCTCCGCCGCTGCAGCGTTTATGTAGGTAGGCGGGACGGAAAACAGACCTTCCTATCTCTAGTCCGAAGTAACCGGGAAAATAGGTGGTGGGCCCCCATCTTGACTCGCGTCAAAAAGGTCAAGGATGAGAAAGAGCGGGGAGGTATTTCCATATGCTTGCGGGCGATGATTGGACCTTCATCAGAAGAAAAAGAGAAGAAGGACAAGCAACTCGCAATAAAGGAGCAAAGCTCAAGAAAAAAAAATCAGCCACATTGTGAAGTTTCATACAACAAAAAAGTGAAGTACATCATTCTTACATCAAGAGCCAAAGGCCAAAGAAAGTCACTACAAAAGCTGTCCAACTGATCGATTGCAAATATAGCTAAAATATTCGAATAAGAATCCAAACACTTATGCTAAGTCACGTCAATCAAAACATTTATATTGACTCAGGTGAACCGAGGTCGAACCCAAAAGATAGGTGATTAAACTAATGGTGCTAACATTAAGATTAGAATGTCTATTGTTTGGGGGGTCTATTTTTCAATCCAAAGTGAGATTAAACTTGCAAAAGGGTTAACTTCCAATTAAAAGATGACTAGGGATTACTTTACCACTTAGACAATTATTATGACAATGGAATGATATACCAATGATGAAATCACATGCACGTGTATAGAGTTTAGCTCATGCAACATTAATACTAAGTTCAACTCACGCTACAACCTAGTATCAAGAGGTTACATCTCGCATAGCACCTCACACTCGCACTCTATTGGCACTATAGAACATGAATTTCTAGCCTCACACTCGCGCTCTATTGGCTAAATAAACATGTTCTTGTTAAATCCAAGCAATTCTCATTAGGTTAATGAATTATCCAACTAACTCAAAAGTCCTAATGATTCTTCATTTAGATCATTGAAGTCATGATGATCAACGTGAGCTACATCAAACACGAGATCAAGCAAAGTTCCCATTGAGGACATTTCACAAACACCTTATGTGCAACTTGAGACATTAAGTTCAAATGAAGAAGATTCATGTGCAAACTCATTCATCATTAGCATCTATAGTGTTCACAAAGTCACAAACATGTCTAGGGGATCCATAATCCCCAATCATGGTCACTACTCACTCATAGTGAGTTTATAAACAAAAGCAAATGAAGGAGATGGAGTTTAGGAATCTAAAACCAATATGAGATTCAAGAGTATGGAGGGTCCTTGTTGTTGGTCTTCTTCTTCAATCAATCCACATTGAAATTTGTGCTAGATGCTCCTCAAAATCAGTGCCAAAAGTCTCCAAGAATCCCCCAAAAAAGTCCTCTTATTTTGATCTCAAACTTTCTATTTATAGCAAACATTAGGGTTTCTGGTACTGTAGCTCCAGTCGACCGACTGGTGGGAGCTGGTTTTCCCAGTCGGTCGACTGGTGTTGAGAATATGGCTGATGAAGGAATTTCCCGGTCGGTCGACTGAAGGTCCAGTCGAGCGACTCGATTGACACGCTTGGAGGTCCATCTGAGGCATTCGTCAACTCGACCTACTGGGGGTCCCAGTCGATCGACTCGTGTCTTGTGCACTGCTAAGCTTCATGTCAGTCAGTCGACTGGCTGGTCCAATCGACCGACTCGATTGATGCATTTGAGGAGCATTCTGGGGCTTCTTCTTACTCGACCGACTGGTGCAGGGGAAATTCCCAGTCGGTCAACTGGAGCTCCTTTTTGCCCAAACTTGCTCAAATCTTTGAATTTTCCCCAAATTCTCGTGTTAAGGTCCTTAGCTCAATGGATGGTTGCTCCAAGCCTGAAATGCAATAATAATGGTCAAATGGCATCGAAATAGCATCGGGAATGGACCAAAACTCTTCATAAATGGGTATGTAAACGAGTCGAGGATTCGACTCATCAAAACACTCCACACTTAGAGTTTGATCGTCCCGAGCAAACAATAAGAACAAGCCAAAGAGAAACAAAGGGTAAACTTTATTTCTAACTATTCTAACACATATTTACAATCTAACTCCTTTTCGTAGGTGTGATGAGTGCATTTAGCATATGCACTTAGCCTTTAAACCCCTAGGCTACCCTAGTGGACGAGTTATAGTCTCGTGAGAGTTTTCAAAAAAAGGGAATACTCACAAATCCCAAGTGCACTTATCGCATGAGAATTGAATTTAAGAATGTTTAACCAAGGCTATGATTTCTCAAAGCAAATTCCTCATCCCACGCTAGGGCTATCATCACAATACCATCAAAAGGACTTTCGAACCACTTTGAGTACCTTTGAGATTGTGCATTCAAGGTCATCAATACTAGAGCTATCAATCGTCTCGTCCAAATGTCTATTCATTTTCAAGGTAATACAATAGAAGTAGAGCTTTTAGTTTGCACAAAAAGGTGTCAATCGCTCGCCTATGCTAGCTAGGGCTAGTCCACGGGCTTGCGACATGGAACTCGTTCCCAAGTTTTAGGCGCTTAAGCCGTAATCCATAAAGGAAGAAGAGTTCGACATGAGAGTTCCTTACAAACAGGCCATAAACCAAATGAATACTCCCGTGCAAGCACATGGGTTGTCCAAGGGTCGTTCCTACTAGCACATAATGCAAATGTTGAATCCCGCACAAGTGAATAATGATGGAAGAACATAGAGTCAATTTTTAAGTGCCTCTTATTTTCTTTTCTTTTTTTTGAATGGCCTTTGGCCTACAAATGCTTTCGAGGGGGGACTTACCTCCCTAACCCTAGGCATTTGTATCATTTATCTTTTTTTTTGTGCGGGGCTTCGCCCTCTTTTGACTCCACACTTAAAACTTGACAATATGTTCAAAAAGTGTATGGAATGTGCGGGGAACACACATAAGCAAGGCACCGTGTTAGAGAACTCAAGTCACCAAGGAATATTCAAGGGGTCTAAGTTTTTCACGAAGATTTTTAAAAGTGCTTGCTATAGCTTGATCCAAGGTATTTCAACGAAAATACTTAGAGAATTAGATAGACGAGAGATAGCAATGATATTGGTTTTCAAGAATACGTATTCAATGGACTAGGTCGGTTCTAGGTTCAAGATCCTATAAATGTGGAAAATAGGCTAGATGTGATTTATAGGAATTGGAATCGATAGTCACAAGCCTATGTGGTTAAGAACACTCTCATGTAGGGATAAGGCGCAAAAGATGCAAGTGTCCATCAAAAATAATATGCAAGGCATGCAAACATGTGAACTATGCGCACAAACCACTCCACACTTAACTCAAGCTTAGTCCCTAAGCGCAAAGAATGATAAAATAAAGGCAAAGGTGCATAGGAACTCCCCTCGTTTGTAGAGCCGATGACAAAACTCATGGGAGTGAGAAATACCCTTTGGTTGCAAATGTAGACAAAGAAGGTGAATATTGAACATGTGCATAATATATAGGTGCATGTCCTGTAGAGTGAACAGTAGAAATGGTAAACACCTTCAATATCATATGAAATGAAGCATACAACCAAAAGCAAGTCAAGGGTATATCACTCAAAATGGCATACATCATCCAAAATTGCGCCAAAAGGCGACTTAACATCCAAGTACATGATCAAAGCAAGAAAGCATGGACAAAAGTAAAAACAACATGCAATACAAGCTCAAGATGAGGCCTCATCGTCTCCTGGACTGAGGGCTCTAGCAGAAACTCCAACACCTTCCTCGTTTGGTATCGTGGCACCAGTGTAGTGCGAGCTCTCCTCTCTAATGGAAGACTCCCTGAGTGGTGTGCCCGCCTCCCCGACTTTAGAAGCTGGCGTGGTAGGCAAGGGGGAGGCGCCACGAGGGACAGAAAACTCTGGAGCAGCTGGGGGAGTGACAGAACCGCTTGTCGTCAGAGCGATTTGTGCAAATAAATTTATAATAGTCCGCTACTCGCAACTATACTACTGGGTAGTACTTGGTAAGTAGGGGTCGAACCCAAGGGAATTAGGGGAATAGGTTATTCTTTTAAGGGATTTGTCTAGCGAGAGAGCGTGTTTTAAGTTGGTTGAGGTTTTAGTGCTAACAACTACGTAACTTTTTGATTGGTTGCGGATTTGATTGCTGAAACGTAAATTACAGAAAAGTAAATACTGAAAATACAAAGGAGACTTACAGTGGGTGATGCGTGAATTGCAAGTCCTCCGGATTGTGAGCGGTTGATGGTTGCAGTTGATTGAACAATAAAAGTAAAGACAGGGGGGTTTTGTAATTGCGAGAGAAGTATTCGGTCTTGGGGGGCCTTGTATTATATCCTGTTCATTCTTTTAGTAACCCTTCTAAGTATTCAAACGTGTATCGAGGCCCTTTCGTAGCGCTCAATTTGCCACACTGTTTGTAAACCCTTGTTCTACTTCAGACTAATTCCTCCTTTCGAAGTATCTTAGCCTTTTGTGCACCCATTTGGTCCCTTTGGTCCAGTTTCCAAATGGTTTTAAAGATAGATCGAACTCCTCAGATAAGCTTTGCCCTTTCGTAGCATCCACTTACCCGAGTATGTTCACGACTTCCCACAGAAGAGTTTTGCCCTTTCGTAGCTTCCACTCAACCTTGGAAAGTCTGACCTTATAAATGGCACATAGAACAAGTTTTGAATACAGAGAAAAGAAACTAAACGAAGTAAAACATTTTATAAAACAAGAACTCCCCTTCAACCGAATGAAGGGTTTAGTTACGAATATCCATGGAGTTGGACATCATAACTAGGATACTTGGGGATTTGGAAAAGAATACTCAAGAACAAACAGGAGTAAAGAGAGAAGAGAAAGAGATTACTCAAGAACAAACAGGAGTAACTCTTGAACTGTAACTGAAAACTTGAGTACTCAAGAACCAACAGGAGTACTCAAGATCGAACTAAAGTATTTGAGAACAAACTGAACTTTTATTGATATCAAAACCAAACTTTACAAAGTAACAAACTTAGAGAGAGAAGTGGAGTGTGGTTGTGGATTGTGGGATGATTTGAAATGGGAAGGATGGCTTGGTATTTATAGGCATGGAGGAGAGAAATGGAGGGCTTGGATTGAGGCATGTGTTTGTGCATCCAAGGGTGGAGATGGGGGGAGAAGGAGAGGAGGGCAAGTGTCACAAGGGGAGAGGGGGAGAGGGAAGCCGCCGGCGGCTTTTGGGTGAGGGGAGGAGGATGTGACATGTGGAGGAAGGGGAGAGGAGGAGGGGTGGATGTGAGGAGAAAGCTGCCGGCTAGGTGGCATGAGGAGAGTGGCTTGTGAGTTTTGTGCAGTTTTCACAAAACTATCGGTGTATTCCAGCTCCGGATTGTCTTCGGTTTCTCTTCGGTTTGATTTGTTTTGAATGATTCCAAGTCAGGATCTTTAGATTTCTTCATTCAGCGTCTGATCTTGACCTTGGATTGTCTCCTGATATCTTTTCTGTGCTAAAAGCTCTTCCTTAGCGTGTATTCTCTCTAAGATCTAAAAAATACCCTGTAGAAATGTATCAGGACTAAAACATCGAAGTTAGATAGACAAACAGTCTAATTTGGTGGGTTTAACTGTGTTTATGATTCATACAATTGTGGTCCATCAGATAACCCCACACTTTTAGTTGTTCGTCCCGAACAATGCTTTATAAGGGCGTTACTAAGTAAGTTGGTTAAAATATGAAAGTAAGATAATGGTACTCGATTTCTCCTAATTCATGCATTACTACTTGTTACTAAATTAAACTGCGTAAATAAGTAGTAGAAACTTGATACTTGTACCTTCGTGCTGAGATGCAAATTATTTCGGATGTTTCGGGAGATAGCCCTTTTCAGGCTCCTGGACTACACCTCCGGGATCGTCTCGCACTATATGGTTTTCTTGTAGCTTTCTCTAGCACGTGATTCGATTCAGGTTTCAGTGAGTTGAGTACTTTGATTACTTTTGGCGAGGGACTGCTTTTTGTAGTGAATTGGCCTTTGGCCTTTGATTTGACGCTTTGAGTTCTTCACTTTTGTTCGGTTAAAACCTTCACAATTTTGGGCCTGAGGCCTCTTGATTTGCTTCTTTGAGCTTTTTGCGTCTTTGTGACTTGCTAGTCCATTTTCTCAAGCCTTCTTGGGAGGTCCAATCATCGCCCGCGAGCATATGGAAATACCTCCCCGCTCCTCTCGTCTTCGTCGTTTTGCGCGGGTCAAGATGAGGGTCGTTCATCTATTTTCTCGGCTATTTTGACTAGAGAGAGGACGGTCTGATTCCCGTCCTCGCCTTTGCATAGATGCTTCCTGGCGGAGTTGACTTCAATTATTCACTGAAACCTGAAGTGCAGCCTCCACTGACTTCGAAAACCATATAGTTTGATCTGATCCTTCAAGTGCTTGCCAAGCCCCTCTAGGGCAATTTCTATCAACTCCACATCCCTAGTTTATCTCGGCACAAAAGACAAATGAGAAGTTACATTCTAAGTTTTTAAACAGTTTGCATTTTCACAAGGTTGACGCATGAATTATGATCTATCTTTTTCACATTCTTAAGTTCATATTTTCAAAAAGATACTATTTAAAAAGAAAAGAAAAACATGCAGATGGTTCTCACCCCACACTTTTGAACGAAGGCGTGCCTTAGTTCAAAAGTCATGCAAATAAATACAAAAGAAGGAAATGACATTAAGGAAAAAGAAGAACAGAACTCCCTTTTACTGTGTCGTGGAAATGACATGGCATGAGGCTGGATAATCGAGGGAGTCTGGCTGGGGCCTCGAACTCTCAGTGTAGGCCCGGTAAATTCACGGAAGCTGCCTGGCTGATCCGGTCTTGCTCCAAACTTAATTCCTACATGAAAGATATTCCTTCTATACAAAAAGTGGGTGAGAGCGCTTATTGGAAATTTAAATGACAGAAATTAAAAGTGCAGAAAAGTAAGATAGTGTCGGGTTACCTCCCGACCAGTGCACTTGTTTAACGTCGTTGGCTCGACGATACCTCGTTTGTGGTTCATTGGTTTGGGTCCCATGGGTGGCTCAGGTCAAACTTTGCCACCGTTCCTGTGTTGCTTCTTCCTGACCTCTTGCCGGATGTTGTACTCGGGTTCTGTTCCCATTGATCTGGTGGTTTCTCTTTCCATTGTCTCTGAGAAGGCGAGGGACCTTTTACCACAGTCGCAGGTTTCTTGAGCCGAGCTTTCTTGTTTTTCCATCCGGGCTTCCATTCCTTTGGCCCATATCTTGGTCGCTTCTTTGTATATGAACTGTTGGCATCTGGGTTATGCTCCTTGCAAGCCTTCTTCTTTGCGGCAGAGGTGAATGGTCGTTTCAGTACGAGTGAGTTTTCAGGGCTGCTTGGTTGGCTTGTGGCGAGGGAGTGCTTCATTGTTTGGTTTCTTGGCTCATGCCTTGCCTCCAACTCGCCTTGCACCTCTTCAATGATCACTTCATCTTCAAGGGTTGTGATCCTTATACAACCCGAGGGGACAAGTTGGGGGACTTCCACCCCAAGGGCCAGGTTTTTCTCGGACAGATTGATAATGAGGACCGGGTCTGCCTCGGGTGCTTTGATAGTGAGGAACAGGCCGGGCTTGATTTCCTCGTCCGCTTCGGTAGTGAGTTCCCATGAAGATTCCTCCTCGATGCTTTCTGTATCTGATTCGTCCATCACTTCGGATGGCTCGGGAGTGAGATCCCATGTAGGCTCTTCTTTGTCCCACACTGTATCGATTTCTGGCTCTAAGTCTTCTGATGGCTCGGGAGTGATATCCCATGTAGGCTCTTCCTCAGTTATCCATGCGTCCTCATCCTCTGTCAGCTTTGTGGGCTCCAATGTTGGTTCCTTTAGAGCTGCCTCTACATCCATTACTGCCCTTGCCATCTCGGCTTGATTCTACAGAATTCTTGCATCTATTTGCGCATAACTCGCGGCCAAATCTTCCATTACGTCCTCCAAGGACCGGCTTTGGTTTTCGTCTATCCATTGGTTGCTAGCTGCCAACTCTTTTATTATGTCCTCAAGCGCATTGTGTTGTTCTTGCCTGAGCCTTGAGTCCTCGGCCAAATCATATATCAAGCCCCAAAGAGCACTCATCGTCAACTCATAGATCGAGCCTCCTGCCGCCTCATTGAGCCAATCCCACTCGTGTGGTATCATTCCACCGAGAAATCTTTGAATAAGATCGTAGTTAGTGAATCCATGGTGCGGGTAGCTTGTCACAAGGGAATCAAAGTACCGTAAGTACTCATCCAATGTTTCATCCCGGTATTGCTCAATGTAGTTGATCTTTTCGCGGATTTCATGTTGGAAGGATGGTGGGGAACATTTCTCATCGTAACAAGGCTTTTTGCCGTAGTAAGATGACATGGTGAATTATGTACAACAGAAAAAAGAACAACTATCCATTTGCTAATTCCCCGGCAACGGCGCCAATTTGACAGAACCACTTGTCGTCAGAGCGATTTGTGCAAATAAATTTATAATAGTCCGCTACTCGCAACTATACTACTGGGTAGTACTTGGTAAGTAGGGGTCGAACCCAAGGGAATTAGGAGAATAGGTTATTCTTTTAAGGGATTTGTCTAGCGAGAGAGCGTGTTTTAAGTTGGTTGAGGTTTTAGTGCTAACAACTACGTGACTTTTTGATTGGTTGCGGATTTGATTGCTGAAACGTAAATTACAGAAAAGTAAATACTGAAAATACAAAGGAGACTTACAGTGGGTGATGCGTGAATTGCAAGTCCTCCGGATTGTGAGCGGTTGATGGTTGCAGTTGATTGAACAATAAAAGTAAAGACAGGGGGGTTTTGTAATTGCGAGAGAAGTATTCGGTCTTGGGGGGCCTTGTATTATATCCTGTTCATTCTTTTAGTAACCCTTCTAAGTATTCAAACGTGTATCGAGGCCCTTTCGTAGCGCTCAATTTGCCACACTGTTTGTAAACCCTTGTTCTACTTCAGACTAATTCCTCCTTTCGAAGTATCTTAGCCTTTTGTGCACCCATTTGGTCCCTTTGGTCCAGTTTCCAAATGGTTTTAAAGATAGATCGAACTCCTCAGATAAGCTTTGCCCTTTCGTAGCATCCACTTACCCGAGTATGTTCACGACTTCCCACAGAAGAGTTTTGCCCTTTCGTAGCTTCCACTCAACCTTGGAAAGTCTGACCTTATAAATGGCACATAGAACAAGTTTTGAATACAGAGAAAAGAAACTAAACGAAGTAAAACATTTTATAAAACAAGAACTCCCCTTCAACCTAATGAAGGGTTTAGTTACGAATATCCATGGAGTTGGACATCATAACTAGGATACTTGGGGATTTGGAAAAGAATACTCAAGAACAAACAGGAGTAAAGAGAGAAGAGAAAGAGATTACTCAAGAACAAACAGGAGTAACTCTTGAACTGTAACTGAAAACTTGAGTACTCAAGAACCAACAGGAGTACTCAAGATCAAACTAAAGTATTTGAGAACAAACTGAACTTTTATTGATATCAAAACCAAACTTTACAAAGTAACAAACTTAGAGAGAGAAGTGGAGTGTGGTTGTGGATTGTGGGATGATTTGAAATGGGAAGGATGGCTTGGTATTTATAGGCATGGAGGAGAGAAATGGAGGGCTTGGATTGAGGCATGTGTTTGTGCATCCAAGGGTGGAGATGGGGGGAGAAGGAGAGGAGGGCAAGTGTCACAAGGGGAGAGGGGGAGAGGGAAGCCGCCGGCGGCTTTTGGGTGAGGGGAGGAGGATGTGACATGTGGAGGAAGGGGAGAGGAGGAGGGGTGGATGTGAGGAGAAAGCCGCCGGCTAGGTGGCATGAGGAGAGTGGCTTGTGAGTTTTGTGCAGTTTTCACAAAACTATCGGTGTATTCCAGCTCCGGATTGTCTTCGGTTTCTCTTCGGTTTGATTTGTTTTGAATGATTCCAAGTCAGGATCTTTAGATTTCTTCATTCAGCGTCTGATCTTGACCTTGGATTGTCTCCTGATATCTTTTCTGTGCTAAAAGCTCTTCCTTAGCGTGTATTCTCTCTAAGATCTGAAATACCCTGTAGAAATGTATCGGGACTAAAACATCGAAGTTAGATAGACAAACAGTCTAATTTGGTGGGTTTAACTGTGTTTATGATTCATACAATTGTGGTCCATCAGGGAGCAACTGGGCCACCAGAACCTCTGACCATGGACAAAACTGTAGAGCGGAGCCACTCCCAGTTTTGGCGAGCTCTCGCGTCAGACTCTCGAACAAAATCCTCGAGGCGAGTCAGCCGCTCCTCAAATCAGCCACTCCACCCTTCAGGTCAGCAATGTCAGAGGAGGTCCTCAGTCTCCACTCGGTCAAATCATCTGTGGCAGGGGGAGGTCTCTCCACAGCAGCATCAACGTGAGACAAATCCTCCTGAATGAGTGGCTCCTCAGGGATAGGGGCATCAGGATCGTCGGCCGGAGGAGGGGAATGGATAGGAGAGGCAAGAGGGGAAGGGGTGAGATGGGTGCTGCAATAAAGCGGGTTCGCCCTCTTGAACAACCGCCTCCTATACGCGGCATTAGTCACGAGGTCTCCCTGATGAGGCTTCCTGTCGACCTTCCAAGTCATCCCGTCCTTTTGACGATGTGCATAAGCTTCATGGTTTTCAGAGTAAGAGTGCTCTTGGAAGGCTTGGGGCATCCCTCATGGCCGAAGGTGAAGTTACACCTAAGGGCAATCAAAGTGATCAAAGAGCCTCCTCCTAAGGCGCGGTTCCTCGCACCCTTCTTCACAATGTTCTTGAACCGAGTAGAAAGGGTAGCGAGCCAATCGATCCCCTCCTCGTGATCAATGGCTAGCATGAGGTCCATGTCCGGGAGAGTGAATGAACGAGCCTTCGCCGTCCGGGTGTTAATCCCAATAGCAATGAGATGGTGGATTATCTTCCACACCGGTCGGTGATCGCCGAAGAGTTGTAAAAGGATATGAACCACTCGTTTCTCCCCGAAATTCACTTCCAAAGTCTGCTCTGATCATGTTCGGTGTATTTCTGGGCTATGGCATCATAAGGAGGGAATCCTAGCCAATCTCGGATCACATTCTCCTCAATCTCAAAATTCCGTCCACCCAACACAAACTTCCAATAATATTCCCTTCCTTCCTCCCCCTCCTCTCTGATCTAATCAAACGAGCTAATAAACTCCTTCACTACCCTCTCATAGCAACCGAGATCATCATTAAGCAAAAAGCCCAAACCACAACTAGTGAGGCGTGAATGTACCTCATCCGTGACGGCGCTATCAATTCCATGAAGGAGTCCCATGTCGGGGTAGAGAGTAGGAATGAATGTCTTCTTCTTCCTCACAATCATGGCAAGATTGGTCCGGTGCGCCTCATCCATAAATGCTAGAGGCTCCGAGAATGGGTAAGGGGTCGGGAAAGGTAGCGGTCCATCCAATGGTCCCTCATTCGGCAATACCGGGACGATAGCACTGGAGGATGGTGCAAAAGCTGGAGGAGAGGGTACTCTCGGCATCGGAGGTGAAGGAGCTCTAGGCAATGTGGGCAAAGGGACTCTTTTCTTCTTCGCCGATTTCCTCGGTTGTTGGTTTTTCTTTTTGGGACGAGATGCGGGGGAAACCGGTGCAGCATCCAATTCCTCCTCCGAGGATGAGCTAGAGTCCGCTAGCGAAGCTCTGAATTGCTTCATCTTGTGAGAGACGAGAGGCATGTCATCCTCGTCGTCTTCGCTTTGCTCGATGATGCGCTCAACTCTTGTAGGCTCATGTGCAACCTCTTTCCTTTTTGATGTGGATTGAGACGAAGAACCGGCACGAGGCATGGTTGGAATAAGTTGGAACACTGAAAATTGAACTGAGCAAACTCCCACTGGGATATCAATCCAGTCGGTCGACTGGTGGGAGCTGGTTTTCCCAGTCGGTCGACTGGTGTTGAGAATATGGCTGATGAAGGAATTTCCCAGTCGGTCGACTGAAGGTCCAGTCGAGCGACTCGATTGACACGCTTGGAGGTCCATCTGAGGCATTCGTCAACTCGACCGACTGGGGGTCCCAGTCGATCGACTCGTGTCTTTTGCACTGCTAAGCTTCATGTCAGTTGGTCGACTGGCTGGTCCAATCGACCGACTCGATTGACGTGTTTGAGGAGCATTCTGGGGCTTCTTCTTACTCGATCGACTGGTGCAGGGGAAATTCCCAGTCGGTCGACTGGAGCTCCTTTTTGCCCAAACTTGCTTAAATCTTCGAATTTTCCCCGAATTCTCGTGTTAAGGTCCTGAGCTCAATGGATGGTTGCTCCAAGCCTGAAATGCAATAATAGTGGTCAAATGGAATCGAAATAGCATCGGGAATGGACCAAAACTCTTCGTAAATGGGTATGTAAACGAGTCGAGGATTCGACTCATCACCAACAAAAAAAGAAAAGAAAAAAAGCTCAGAAAATCTTGAAGCTCGAATGAATCACGTGCACGAAAAAGCAATGAAGTATAACCATATAGCTAGAGTTCGGGACAACGAGTGCGGATCATGGGTCTAAAGAGGACTATCTCCCATTCATCTGAATTGATTTGAATTTCAGCTCAAAGGTAACATGTATCAAAGTTTAGTAACGATTGAGTTATGCATAGAAAAGCAAGTCTAGACTAGCCACTCATATTCATGTAGCATTATCTAGGACGTCGAAGAAATTGTGTTGTTGCACTTATTTTCCTTCTATGACTTAGTTCTTGTTCGAGATGAACAAGTTTAAGTGTGGGGTGGTTTGATGAGTCGTATTTATACGACTCGTCGAGTCAATTAATCCCATTTATTTCGACACTTTTATATGAGAACAATTACTTTTTAGTATGGTTTTGCATCTCAGCTGTTTTGGATGCTCTAGGAGGAAACACGCATTAAAGACGACATTTTATGCCGAAAATATTACAATGGTAGATCAGACCTCTGGACGTTCGACAAAGCGCTGGGAATAGACCGCTGATTAGAAAAATATGAGCCACATACCATTGCGTAGGCGACTCGATTCCTTACAACTCTCTAGTTCACACCGAGAGCATCCTAGGTCATATAGAAGGTCAAATCTAGAGTCGAAGTCGGAACAGGCGCGCAGATGGAGAATCTGACTCAGTGTGGATCGCGTCCAACGGAGACATTAGCAATAACGTTAACGTGAAGGCCGAACACGACCGCTAATGTTACTACCGAAAGCGGCGATAACATCATCGATGCGTTTTGATGACATCAGCAAGGTCGAAACTTGGAAATTGAGCCCAAAAACATACTTGGAAACCCTATTTTTTTGCTATAAATAAGATCTTTGGGTTAGGGTTTCCATCATCAATCATTCTACGAAGACCAAGACGGCTCTGGAGGAGAAGCCGAAGCTTTCGATGAGAGAAGAATTTTTGACTTTTGCTATGTGTTTTATTTCAATCATGTGTAGCTAAACTTTTAATTCAGTTTAGGGTTTTGTTCATTGTGACACATGTTTTGAGACTTCGTTCTTAATGCTATTTTATGTTTTACTAGTTCTTGCTTCATCACATGAATTAACTTGTTAGATTAAGTGGAAGCTTTGTCGCAAAGCTTAATTGAGCAATTAATTCTTACCGTTAATATCTACTGGAAACTTTGTCGTAAAGGTAGATCGTAACACCTAGGCTAAATAATACCTTTGTCGGAATATTGAGTTTAGGAAAGAACTAGAAGTCTAACACCTTTGTCGGGTTAGGTTGTGGCGTATCACCTTTGTTGGGATACTTGGGTTGTTACCTTTGTCGGAACAACCACACTAGAAACATGAAATTATATATTATGCAGTCAATGATAAACATGTCACAATAGAAACCCTAAGCTGAATATTCTCTCTGATTGAAACCTTTTGCTATTTTTCTCTTTTGCACTCTCAGTTACTCACAACCCCCTTTTTAAAATTGTTTTCGGTTACTGCTTCAACAACACCAGCTCCCTTGGGTTCGACCCTGCTTGCCGCTTTACTCATACATAGCAGAAGATTTATAAATAATAAATTTGATGCGTCAGACGACGCGCGTCAGCTAGCAATGTTATCAGTAGAACACATCATAATTTCATGCTTATAAGTATTACCACTTTCACAAATATTGGAAAAATCATGGTTATCATGTTGTTTTCCTTTACCCTTTACTTTTTCATTCTCCTTCTCTTTCTTTTTCAGTTTATAGCAATCTTTAGTAAAATATCCATTCTTTTTACAGTAAGAGCATTTTACAGTGCTTTTATCAAAGGGTTTGTCAGATGAAGAAGACGATGAGCTCTCATTTGGTTTTCTAAATTTCCCCTGTCCTTTTCTTTTGTTTTTAAAAACCATAACCTCAGATTTAGGTTCATTTTTTACATCTGTCTTAGGGGCAGTTTTAGTTTTGAAAACTCTTAAGGTTTTATTTTTCTGAGTAATGGCTTCAAGGATTTTGCTTAAAGAAATCTCATCCCTACCATATTGTATTACATCGTTAAGGTTATCAAACTGTGGGTGCTGGGCAGGGCATTTAGTATGATAAAAGCTTGAAAATTTCCTTAATAGTCTCTTTACACCTATCCAAATCTTGAGTCAATTTCAAGAAAACCTCTAGATTTTCCTGAATAGACCAAGACAAGTTCATCTTAAAGTTAAACAATCTACACAATAGTGAGATTTTACTAGGCAAAGACTTAGAAAGAAAAATTTCATCAAGTGTATACCAAAGAGTTTTAGGGTTAGTAATACTTACTACCTGCCTGATGATATCATTAGACAATCTCATCATGATCTCAGCATGAGCCTGCTCCTGGAATTCCTTCTTTCTTTCATTAGATGTGACAGTAGCCCAGGATTCTGTGACAGCTCTCTCCAGCACTTCTATCTGGTGAGCACAGCTTGCATCTTGACTTTCCAAATGGAAAAGTCTGATGTTCCATCAAAGGTTTGGATCCTCATGTCTCCCATTGTTCCTAAGAAACAAGCAGCAGAAGTAGTTAAGCCCAATCAGGTGAGGAATCAGAAATAGTGAAAAAAAATATATAAGAACTAAGTCTAAATCAATTTCAATCACTATAACAATTCAAGATTAGTGCAAGAAACACTGGTAATTCAACCTACGTGCTCTGATACCAATTTATAGAATTAATATCAATGATCAAGTCAAGTTTACTAATGATCTCAAGTTATCTTAAGTCCAATTCAAGCTTTGAGAACTTAAAGGAAGTTGACAAACACAAGATATACGTGGTTCGGGGGGCTGCCTCTACTCCATGGGTGCCTCCAGGGGAGGAGGCGAGGATCAATCCACTATATGAAACATTTCGGTACAAGCATTCACGAAGAACCCTAGATTTGCCCAATATCGACCTAACTTAATCAAGCTACGCTATGACTAAATTGACTGATAATAATAGGTACAAATAAGAGCGAAAGCTTCTCTGATATGTGAATCGACGATTCCGATCCACTCGGAGCACAAGCACAGCCGGCGACGATGAACTCCTCCAGTGACAGAGCTGACGGGGCTAGCAGCGAAGAAGCGCTGCGCATGCCTCACTCACTCCAATTGGGCAGACAAACTCGTATGGCGGACCTTTGAATATCGAATGCACGCCTCGATCGCTGTAAGAATCTTCTATGCGCTCTCGATTGAATCCGACTCCAAAGAATGCCCTAATCCCCAATTCACCTCAGCTTTTGACTCTGGAGGAAGACGAAATAAAACGACGTCGGTTCGACCGACTTTGAAACTTACCGCGCTTTGATGAAACGACGCAGCTCCACTTAACTTTGAATATTCCCCGCTAGAGTGAAAACGATGTCGTCCAACTTACGCCTTGAATACGGACTTTAGCGCCTTAGCGAAACGTTGCAGTTTGCTATGGCATGAATCAAAATGACCTTGGCATGCTGATCATCCTCCAACCTTTGCAGGCCTTTAGCTCGATCTTCATGGTCATCAACAAACATACAAATACAATAGAAATGTTCTAATACATATGCTCTATGAGTCTACGACTCAAAGCAATCCAAAGGAGCCACTAGCGGACCTGACTCTAAGTCTAAAGACACTAGGACACTAAGGCTAGTGTGCAGCACCAATTGCTTTACCGGTTTCATATATATGCCCACCTTTTTAACCCTAACTATATTTTATGTAATAGAGTTCTGATGATAGTATGACCATTAGAGTTAGTTCCAATGAAATTCATGCATCAATAAAGTATATATACATTTATTTTGGGCCTTTCTGAACATTTTTTTTGTAAAATTTGGGACAAAATTGAACCTTTTTAATTGTATATGTGGCTCTCATTTTGCTCATTAATGAGAAGGCACTAGCCTTAAGTATGGACGACCTTTTTGTCAGGTTTCCACATTATTGTTTATGGGGTGGACTACACAAATATACCAATGTGGCATTAAGTTACATGGTTAGTCATGTGTGACTATATGTCCAACCATACACGTAGTAGTAATAATTACACTACAAATTTTTTGATAAATTCCATCAGCAGAAAATGATGGAAAATTAATGGAATGTTGACGGAAAATATGAAAATTCCGGCATAATTCCGTCAACGACATCGAATTCCGTCAACGACATCGAATTCCGATGACGGCATTTTTTACGACGGAACTTTGATTCCAGCAAAATTCTGTCATCATTTTCCATCACATTCCCGTATACATTCCTTCTAAATTCCGTCACACAAAACTCCGTCACACGTTCGTTAATTTTCCGATGTAAATTTCCGTCTATTTACCCACAAAAGTCCGACATGCATAATTTCCATCATTATTCTCTCTACATTCAATCACCAATTATTTTCCCTCATTATTCCCATAAGTTTCCGTCATCAGTTAATTCCATCGTTATTCCGGAAAATTTCCGTCATAAATAATTTCCGTCTTTGTTTCCGCAAAATTCCTTCACGAATTATTTCCATCATTTTTCCCGCACATTTCCTTCATAGATAAAATGCGTCATTATTCCTATAACATTTAGTCACCAATTAATTTCATCATTATTCCAGCACAATTTCCATCATCGAGAAATATGCGTCATTATTCCAATAACATTCAGTCACAAATTAATTCCATCATTATTCCCGCACAATTCCTTCATAAAAATTTCCATCATTATTCCCGCACAATTCCGTCATATAAAATTTCCATCAATTATCCGACAAAAATCCGTCAGCATAAATTTCCATCAATATGCCGGCAAAATTCCGTCAGCAATAATGCCCATCAATATTCCGACTTAATTCCTACACAATTCCGTCACCAGATACCATTTTCAAATTAAATTTTTTTTTGATTGGCCATTTTCAATTTAATTGAACATTACATTAATTGCATTTCGAAAAACAATTTAATTGCATTTTAAAAATTATTATTCAAAAAACAAACACAATATTTTTTCGAAATATATGAATTTCTTATAACTGAAAGGGGCCATTACAATTTCGAAATTGATTAGTAATTTAGCACGTCTAATGCTAAATTTCGCCTCTAGCCCTAACGACGTCCCCGATTCTCTTCATTCGATCTCTGAGTAGACTGATCGCGGTTGTTTACGTGCGAACTTTGACTTGGAGGCGGAGGGTATGGAGGAGTTAACCTCCTAAGCATGTCAGACTGCATTTGCATCAGTCGCTCTATGTTTCCCATCATATCTCTGATCTCAACCTCCTGTCGGGACTGAGAGCTATAAAGCTCGTCCATGCGCTCCAATCGCGGCATCATCTCCTGAGATATCCACTAGTCCGATTGTTGGGACCTCGATACGTGTGAGCTCGCGCTTGACTGACTGCCGGTTGAGGAGAACTTGTCTGATATTAATGTCACCGATGGCCCGTACAAATACGGTATCCCAAACCTGGGGTTAACACCCATCACAGTTGCAGAGGCCTCCACTAGCTCCTCCTCTGGTACCCTTTTCCCTCTGTCATGTTTCCCTAGGACCACAGCTTCAGCATCCTCGAACTGTTTCTGTACATTTTCCAAGAAATATAAAAATGTTTTGTTACGAAATTAATCAAATATTTAAGATATTCAAACCCATCAGATACATGAATTCACACATTACATTTGGATTGACATTATATATATAGTCAACGTAGTGATGCGGAGACATAAAATTAGGTCATCACATACCCTTTTCGTTTCCGCGTCGGGGATCAAATATGTCCCATCCTTCCGCTTGAATTTCCGATCAAACATATCAGTAGGCAACACTTGTCGTTGATTACTCTTTTCCTGAACATATAACGAATGTTGATATTGTATTTGATAATGTAAATTAAAGTACTTTCAATATTTGTATTACCATATTCGCATGGTGAAAATGTGCTGGTCTCGACCCAAAGGCGTGCAACAACGGCCCGTTTCTAGCATGCCGGGCCAAATATATTTTCTTTTTCTGTTCACTCCGGGCCTTGGATATTGGGTCCATGTCAAAGCGCTCTTTTGCTACAAGTCGGTGATCATTTGTCAACCACTTCGGTCCTTTAGTCGTCCCCTTTTGCATGCCTTTCCAAGCATCTTGGAGTATATTCGCCGCCTTCTTTCTGAAGTTGGCCTCAATTTGATCGTTGTGGATTGGATCCCACCGGTAAAAGCTCTGCATTTTTGCGTTACGAAATTTGGAATATTATCTTACTATGTATCCCACTACAAAATGATACAATATCGGAACAAAAAAAGACATTGTTATACAAATTTAATACCATTTACCTTAAAATGTCGAAACCATTTCACCGGCGCATCTGGATCACATGTGCCAATTGTCGTCCAACCAACCTTAAAACCAGGGGCGATACATTGCAACCCGGTTTTTTAACAGCTGATGGTGGGTCAAAGCTGAACAAATTACACGTGGGTAATGCACAATATTATTAGTAATGCAATGTCAATTAGTATATGCAAAAAAAATTCCTTACTTGTCATCACCCGCTGGAACAATCCACGGTCGACCATCCTGTGACATCAAACCTAACCGTGTCCTCTCATCTAGTCCGTCACTGCCCGATGTCACTCCTATATTAGATGCTTGACAAGCGTATTTTTAACCCTTTATAGTTGTCAAAAGTATGAGTTTTAGGGGTCAAATTGCAGTCTAAACAATATTTATAAACCTTGGTAAGCCAAGGGTCGATCCAAGGAACAGATGTGTGTGATTACTAGCAAACAGTGTGACCTATTTAGCTATTCCAATTAAAAGAGGTTTTTTTGTTTGTAAATTGCAGAATTTAAATGGCAGAAAATTAATGGTTGTACTTAATCGGAGAAAAAAATCCCAGAATCCATACTTCACCCGTGCCAACCCCACTAATCATGCAATCATGTTACGTAAATTATTCATGCTATCGAATATGGAATTTAACCGAAATAGCACTAGACAAGCCGCCCATCCACGGATCATTGTCTAGATTAATCTCAATCGTTGAACGCCGCCCATCCACGGATTATCAACGATCTCGATTTATTAAACTAAAGGTTTTCCTATTAACTCATGTAAACATGACCTAACATCAATTTCATGCAATCCGGTTAATCCCTAGGGCCCATCCACCTTTCGGCATATAACCTAAATACGTTCTACCAATGCAAACATACCCTTTGATGTAAATACATGCATAGAACGATAATATTAAGCACACAATGAAATTGAATAATCGAATCGCATAAATAATAAACTTCAATTGATCACATGAGAGTTAGGGTTACATAGCACGGGATCCGTAGGATCCCGAAATAAAAGAGACTACTCACTATTCATGGTGATTAAACCAAAAACAGTGTATAGAGAAGGAAAGAACGAGTAAACCGTAAAGACGCGGTGGCTCGTCGAATTGCTCACGATGAAATCTTTGTCTTCTCTCCCAAGTTAGGGTTTTTCTCCAAAATCACAGCAACCATTGAATTCTGGTCGAGCCTCTCTATTTATAGCAAAACTCCCAAAATTTCCTAAAATTCCCGAAATTGCCTAAAGATGAAATTAGGAAAGTCCCGTGACAGCCGATCCGTCACGGGCTGTCACGAGCCTTGAGAATGTCACTGCTACGGCGTAGTCCCGTGATGGCTTCACTGTCCCGTGAAGAACCTTGTGTCACGGGCCGTCACGGGGTCTGAGAATTGCAACGCTACGGCTGAGTCTCGTGACGCTTCTTTGTCCCGTGACGAATGGAGGTGTCACGGAGTCTGGGCCAAAAATGCTCTTTCAGGCTGATTTCTTCATCTTTTCATGCAACCAGGTCCATATCAAGTCATCGTGTAATTCGAACCTGAAACACTAGGAAAAGAGATTAAATGATAACAAAAACGTCCGGAAAATGAACTAATCCGTCATCGAATGAGGTGAATAATAGGTCAAGAACTTGACCGATCAATGCCATCCGCGGTGTGTCATCTCCATCGTCATCATTCCCCGAACTATCCTGGGCTCCCTCATGACACTGGTCGTTGCCCTGTCCATCCGCCTGGAACGCCTCTTCATTGAAATTCATAAGTTCGTCCAACTCGTATTCATTAGTATGTGGGGATGTTCTCTCCTTGTCCATTTGAACAGGCATTGGATCCTCCTCTTCCATTAAAATTCATAGTAGGTCTGTACACATGGATATATAAAATTTTGAGCGGAGCAAATATACCCTTCCGAACCGCTGGATTCATCTCCGGAGCTCGAAGCAAATATACGTTCAGCTTCCAAATTGGAACACATTATGATGAACTCCTAATTAAGTGTGTTGGGGATGATTGTGTAGACAGAAACATGTATATGTGTATTTATAAAGGAACAAATGATGAAATATTCCATGATATTTCCCTTAATATTACGTCTGACCTTAAACGGTAACGTAAATAAACGTAACACAACGTTTACATTGAGGCGATGTGTAGATATAGTAAATAGACAGCACTTTCCGGTAAATGCTGTCGTCAGTAAACGTGTCACAACTTTTAGATAGCTGCACTGTCTAAATAGGAACAAAAGGACAGCGCTTTCCAGCTAAGCGTTGTATTGTTATACACATTCAACATCGCTTCTTGTTTAAGCGCGGTAATTAGTTATCCATACGACAGCGCTTCAGAAGAAAACGTTGTATTTGATTTTATATTCGACAGCGCTTTAATATGAAGCGTTGTTTTTGGTTACACATTCCACAGCGCTTCTGAGAGAAGCGCTGTCTTTGTTTTTACAATTGACAGCTCTTTAAGAGAAAGCGCTGTGATACCTGCTCAAACACATCGCTTTTTTTGAAAAACGCTATCTTATTTCCATATCATAAAAGTGACCTTCTGTGTACATCTCAGTCCGTTTCAAATTTCTTCGCCTAAGGTGAAAGTTTCACTGTCGTCTTCGCCCCGCTACGCATCTAACTGACTGTCTGCTATAAGGTAACGTCGATTGGCATGTTCCTTGTTCGAATTCTCTTCGTCTCCGATTATACGCATGCCCTTGTCGTCGTCCGCCTTTGCCATCGTTTTGTGTATTTCCAATCCCGGTTTGTGTAATTTAGTTAGGGGTCAGTGTTAACCTTAGAAGTCGTTCCGATTCGTTTAAGGTTCTGTTAATTAGTTACGAATCTATTTTTCAATGTAACCAGTTTTGTCCAATTAATTGTTTGCGTTATATGTTCCCGTATGTTACCGATGTATTTCACATTTGGGCGTTAATTGTGCAAAGCATATGGATGAAGTATGTTAATTAATAATCATTTCCTATTTTTGGTATTAATGGTATGTAACTGATTTTAATGCATGTTGTTTAATCAAAAGACGATGGTTCACTCACGTATCGGTAATGGCGGAAGTTCTTTTACGCGTAAGCAAAGAGGCCGAAGCTCTCTGAACAAACTAATCCAGCGGCATAAGGAAACAGGCACTAAGGAGCCGGTCACGTTAGAGGGAGATGGAACTATTGCCGGTGAAGTATCCACTTCATTCAAAACCTACCTTGGTAATGTTTTACTGTAATTGAGGTACCTATATATGCAATTAACAAATATTTTCAGATATCTGTTGTACTCAATATGTTATGTACTTGCAGGCATTGTTGCAAGATCGCAAGTTCCGATTACATATGGAACTTGGAAGTTAGTACCCGAGGTGCGCAGGGATATGGTGTGCGACGATATGATGGTGTGTTTGTAATTGTATCACAATCGGTTATTCAACACTTATGCCATTGTTAACATTGATGATTTTTGTTGGCATTATTTGATGTGCCACAGAATGAGTTAACCCGTAAGTGATTCTTTGTTTGAAGTAATTTAATATATAGTACGTCAACCGGTGTGATTATGTTGAACTAAATATATGTTATTTACATGATGAATTGCAAGAGTGGACGATTTATGTCACGGGGACGAAGAGACATACTAACGGAGGCGACGAGGAAGGACGAGTACCCGGGCCGCACACGGGGGGTAGGGAGTTTGGTAGGTTAGACTGACGTATTCGGAAAGTAGTCTTCTTCGTGCAGCACATGCTCCGCTGTTACTTCGCACGTGCCTACCCTGCATAGTCATCATAGTGGGTCGAATCCATGCCCATTTACAGATATACCTGAGGTTTTATGAATTCATTTCATATTTTGTCCATAAATGCCAATGTAGTTCATTCAATTTGATATAATAATGTTGTTTCATCATCTGAACAGTTTGGGAAAAAATGCATACTCCACGTCCATGGAGGTTTGGAGACTGGCAAAGAAATCGTCGCACTTGGCAAAGTGATGCCAGGACGAATCGTGCAATATCAAGAGTTAGACGATGACATGGTCAAGGTGATTATAAATGATGCAATCATACTATCTACTGAGTTTCCACAGAAGTTTGGATACATGGAGAGAGTATCGGATGCAATGCATGCCTTTGTGGGATGGCCAAAATGTCTAGTAGACGTTGATGAAAAGGTACCTCACACAATTTGTTTTTATCACGATACACAGACATGGGGTTTTTTACTCATGTGATATATATTTTGTTTGGTCAGGGATATGACGAGACCCGTTTCTTTAAACTCCAATGCTCCAGTTTTGGCGACGAAGATATAAGCAGAATGACAATGGCCTGCCGCTTTCTATATGAGCACGCTTGCGGGATGGACAAGTCAACTTTGTACTCGGTGTACATCAGTAGCGAAGTGTTTGGTGAGGATTGCTTTGTGGACTTGAACAGTGATTGCATTAAGGAGTTCACCAGCCTCCAAGTTGTGGGTGCATCGTCAGTTGAAGTGTACATAAGGTAATTCTTTGGGCTTTTTACAATATTAAAATAATTTTCACTAACTTCATCATATGGCTGCAGGTTTCTCCACGATAAGCTGCGACCGGGCGTTCGTTTTGGATTCTTCAGACCGAGCTATATGACGCCATCAGAGGACTTCGATACGAGGGTCGAGTTCTTCCAGAGGAGATTGAAAATGCCCGACTACGATCGCAAATTTTGCTACTTCCTTCCCTACGTCAATGGCAAAGCGTAAGTGGATTTTATAATTTACGTTTTGTATTTTTCATTCAATGCGTATTATTATTTTATACATTTTGTGAAACGTGTGTTAGGTATCTTTGGATGCTGATCGTGATCCTTCCTAAAAAACGACTGGTCCTTTGACTTGATCCTTTGGCAAACGCGCCCTTGACTGATGCGGTTAACTTTGTTAACACGTAATGAAATATTTTACTCCACTTTTCTATTCTCCTTACAACATTAGCTACAACCTGCTGATAGTACTAACGTTTTATTGCAGTAGCATGTGTATGTGCTTAAACATCTCATCAGCAGACGACATAGAGTGGAAGACTGTCACGGTATTCACATAACAACTATAAAATAATTCCAATTTGAGCCACTAGTGAAATGTTATGCGTTTTTTTCAATGAAAGAAGTATTTTTTTCAATGCCCGAGCCAGTCTATACTGTCCGACGTATGTGGCTACTATGTCTTGCAATATAGTCACAAAATAATCAAATTTGTTCAAGATACAAACGGATCGCTCGAGGACGACATCAGACAAGTAAGTATATACAGAGATAAAATTTATTATTAATGAAGTCACTCTTGTCCTTAAACTTCGTAACACTTAATTTGTTTTACAGTGTTTCCCCGGAGGAGTACCATCATATCATAACACTGTGCTTGACGGTATTAGCTAGGGATGAGTTTGCAAGTAGTTTGATTACGTACTTGCGGCAAGTGTATCATATTTTATAAATATTAACCCTTATTTCGTATCAATTTTTGTTTGATCTCTATGTATTACTGACCAATGTTGTCAAATTTCAATTTCGTTAATGGAACATACCTTAAAAACATAAAACAGTCGAAATAGGGTAAGACGGTGGAAGTCAATTTGCATTAGAAATGCGCTTTCAAAACATAAGTGGTATATAAATAAATTGTATTAAACCAGTGCAGTTGGTTTTTGTTAAATTTCCATTAAAATTGTGATTTGGATACATAAGTGCAATAGGAAAAGTATTTAAACATTGTCAGCCGTTGTACCTCAATAAGTTGTGTTATGCACGGAATACAAAGATGTTACTTTTTGACTAAAAACAACACGTCAAATAATTTACGGGTGAATTGACTGTGGGGAACGTGAAATCCTTCCTCACCTTAGCCTACACAATGCGTCATTGACGATCATATCACATCTCTTCATAAAATTACGTCGAACGCGTCTTTCTTGATGAGTATCCCAGGTAGCTATATTCTTCAATCAAAAAATTTTAAATATCGATTTTAGCATTGTACACAATATTTTATTGTTTACACTTTTTGAGTTAACGCTTTGTGCCTGAAACTCCTCGTACCAATTTTCCTTAGCATTTTGTGGGATCATGCTCCATGATCTCCACGTTGAATCCCAGCATTTTGATATGCATTCTCGTGCAACCCTTTGATGAACATCGAACGGGAAGAAACTGATACAAAATTTGGATCACAAAATTAGTAAATTTATCGAAACCAACAAAGTGAATGTTACAGTAAGTTCTCACATGTTTCCTGCAACAGGTATAACATGCTATCTACGATTGACATAACGTTCACTGAAACCGACACGATCAAACGAAGGAGACATGTATATGCAAATACTGAATTGCAACGAACTACGTTCTGATCCAATTTTTGTTGGTTAAGTTTTGTAAAAGGTGTGTCATATATATAGGGCAAAACTATGAACAAATTTTTTTAAATAATCAACGGTCCACAAATAACGGTAATATAAATGCAACGGCGAAATGATGTAACTGAGAGGAAAGAAATTGAAAATATGTTGGACATAAGACAGCGCTTCAAAATCAAGCGCTGTCTTATTTGTCGTTTTCCGTAGCGCTTAACTAAATAAACGCAGTTAAAAATACAATGTGACAGCCTTTTCCATATAAGTGTTGTCTTCTTTTTCGTTTCAGACAGCGCCTCCCTTTTAAGCGCTGTTAAGAATATTTAAGACTGCACTTTTATGAAAAGCGATGTTTTATACTTAACAGTTTGACAACGCTTTTTGTGAAAGAGTTGTTATATATTAACATTAAACTGCGCTTTCTCTGTAAGTGATGTCCAATTAAATGAATCAATTTTTTTAATACGTATGATCCTCAAAAAATTTCGTTGTTGTTCCATTACATTTCCGTTTAGGATGACGGAATTGTGATGCAACATTAACGGAATTTTCTAATTATTCAACCGTCAATGAACATAGGTAAGGGAAACAAAATATTACAAATTTGTGACGAAATAAAGAGGGAATATTGGCTGAAATTTTTTGATGACGGAATATAGCCGGATATGACACGAAATTAACACTCCCAATTTTTCCCTTTATTTTACCTCAACATTCCGTCTACTGAATTCCGGCAACGTTCCACCTCAATTGTGCAAGCGGAATTTTCGTTCGCGAATATTTGACAGAAATATAACGAATATTATTTGGATGACGGAATTTTGTCGAAAATATAACGGATTACTTTCCATCAGCGTTTCAGGTGACGTTTTAATGACAGGATTTGGAGGCGATAAAATTCCAAAAATTTGTAGTGTTAAGTCTATTTTTTAGATGACTCGTCCATGTATATCAATCAATCATATTTGAAAACAAAGCAATGTGATATAGTACATGAGGACCAGATGCTCTATATATATCTCAAAATAAAAGCTTGGTATGCCTTCAGGGATTCTTTTAGACCCATATATATAGGGGGCGCTCGGTTGAGGCAGGGTTGTAAGAATGAGGCAGTGAGGCACGATCTCGGCCGTCTGTGGAGTTGATCGGACGCACGTGGCGAAGCCACGTGGCACAGCCGCAATTGTTGACTTTTCAAAAGTTAGTGGGTTTTACTATTTGGACACGTGTCGCGCCACAAATGCACGAGGGGGGTTAGATGTGTGGTTGAGATCGTGCCTCACGTGCCTCACATTACTGTAGCGATCCTCATTTGAACGCTCCTCTATATATATATATATATATAAGTGAAATTATATCGTTCAACAGAAACATGTACTCAGAGGTCGTTAGGGTTTGAGGTTTGACTGTTGTAACAAGGTTGTAATAATAGGATTCACCTACTTATTCAATTCAAACACCAAACACACTGCACAATTCAAGTTCTTGAGTTTCTTTTAGTTCAATTAGCCAAATTAGTCAATTTGCAGAAAAATGAACTAAGCTAATGACACAAGGTTTTAACGAGGTTCGAACACCACTGCCAATTGACAGCAATGCCTACTCCTCGGTTGAGCCTCTTGGCGACTCGAGAACAATCTTATTATACGTTTTTGTATTTCGGATTACACAATCATATATGCAAGACTTGACCTATCTAAGGTTCTATCCTACCCGTTGATTGATCAACCAAGAAATCACACTGAGTAGATTCAGAAAACTTCCCTGAATAGCAGAGAAGCCTGAGCCGTGTCGGACAGTCGTCTGGAATAGCCAAACTTTGAAGTCTCTCAACGCCGGAAGCACAGTCGGTGCAGCACCTCAATCTATGATCAATCGAATGCCAAAGAAGCATCAAAGCGGTCGCACTGTAGTGTGCAGAAGATTCGGAAAACATCAATTGTAGAAGAACGCTCGAGTATCGCACGTCGATTGCTTTTGCCCCAAATCGAATGATGAACCCTATTTTCCCAGGAGCTGAACTTAAATACTGACTCTAGCTGCGCATCTAAACGATGCGGTATCGTGAACACTCAAACGCTTCCTCGCGCTCGCCCAGAACGGCATCGTCCAACTGAAGACCGAAGTCGTTATCCAAACGACAACGTCTCGTCCATAACGAACATTCGCGCCTCACGCAAACGACGACGTCCAATTTACCTTACTCGCGCGCCACAGGAAACGACCGTGTTTCAACCAGAGGACCAAACTCAATTTTCCCTCCTGAGCAAAACGTCCACATTTTTCCATGCTGTTCGAGTCTTCTTCCCGGCTTGCTTCCAGTTCTAACCTAGACCTAGATTACATGGGGAGCTCAAGCTCCACTTGTCAAGTCTTGCACTAGACGTACATTAGGGTTACTAGCTATTTTACAAAGGTATTGCACTTTTTCAATCACACGTGTATATTTGCAATTTGTACCACAAAAAAGAGAGATGAATTTGTGCATGTGTGTGTTGGATAGCAGATACACGTGATATGAAGAGGGGTTGTGTCCTTATGGGAGGACAGAGTCCAATTCTCGTGGGTCATGTCCAAGTCCAATTAAAGACTACCCTTTGACTAGTTGACAAGTTTTAGAAAGAATAAGTAAATGATAATAATCAGAAAAAGCTGCTCCTGCAGCTGCTTGGCCTTCTTTCTGATCGGTTTCAATTCCTTTAACACAATTCTTACCATTTTTATCCCTATAGAAATTGCTAACTCATATGGATTACTTTTCATTATTGATTCAAATGCCTAGGCTTGAGAGCCATGGTTTAGTAATCATATATAAGCTAATAATTCTTCTCTCATTTAGCAATATGGGACAATTTCTTCAAGTGCACCATTCCCAACAATCTCCCCCTCAATTGGAGAAATTATGCATGCTCCCCCTCAATCAAACACCGCTACATTACTTGTAGCCAAACGTAGGTGCATATGCGAAAGTCCCTCTCCACCAGGGGTGCTCCACGCTCCCCTTCATTAGGGTCCAACCCACCGTAGGCGCGCCTTTTGCGACTCCCCCATACAAGCTTAAACCAGGGTTCAGAGTGCATTTGCAACTCCCCTATACAGGCTAAACCGGAGTCTAACCCACCAAACGATTGAGGTAATTTCACTCCAGCACTTCATCAAGGACATTGGCATTTTCGCACGTGTCCCACATCCATTGCATTTGACCCGGATCGCAACGTAGGCTCTGATACCACTTGTAATATATTTTAAGTCGAGTTGTATGCAATCTTAAGGTTCAATACCAAGTAATGGTTATGAAACTCAAAAGGAAAGAACAAAGGCACACAAGACTTTTTACGTGGTTCGGGTAAACCCTACTCCACGGGATCTCAACACGGAGAGATCCATCCCAATAATTCACTATATGCAATCAAATGTTCGAATACAAACAGCACAATCCTCCAGAAATGGGCAATTTCGAATCTAGGTTTAAGCTAAAGTGACGGAGAAATTGAAACTAAGGGAATGGAGGGATTGAGCCCCCTCCGAAGCCCCTGGGATGACACACGACGTTACAGACGTCTTGCTAGGCAAAAGCCCTTTGATTTCGTCGCTGTCCCGGCTCTTGACCAGCTCCGACGAACAGCTTGTCCAGTCCGAGTATTCCACCGGTTATATCCATCGAAGAAGCGAGTCTGCAGTGCAATTCGTTGAGCCACGAATCACGACAGCGTCCGATTGATCTTCTCCGACGAAGGGAAGAACGAACTACAATCTCTCAATGGCTCTGGATTTCACTCGCTCGACTTAAACCCTAATCCCCAATTTGAATTTGCTTTAAACCCAAAAGAAGCGTAAAACGCTGCGTTCCTAGCCAGCAAAAATACCAAACTTTCCCTCATCCGAAAACGACGCCGCACCACTTACCTTTTCCTTTTCTTCAAAACGACGCAGTATGGAGTGTACAAACAAAACGAACTCTGCTCTTTATCCAAACGCCGTCGTCTCATTAAAACTTCAAATTCTTCTTTGCCGCTTGAATCAAAACGTCGCAGTTTTGGCCATCTTCTGAGAAACATATTAGCTGCCCTTCAGATCACCTCCATAGCCACTCTTCATCTTCAAGCTTCAAAAGGCATATGGTTTGGGGACTCTAATGGCTAGATTACCTAACCTAACAACCCCCTCTGGCCAGACCCAAAATTTACACATACAAACGATTATCGGTTATATGTTGAACGGATGCATAATATCAAATCCGATGCATAAGTGATCGATGCATAACGTCTCTTTATTTGGTAGTGAAATCATCATTTGACACGTTTCTGTACTAGTTTTGATGCAAGTCCAATTGCATACATTTGCTAATTTCTGAAAATAAGAAAGAAGAAGGAACTTGACACATTAAATCAAAAACTACCACAAGTTAAAGGACGCATGCATCTGTGACATTATGCATCAAAAAGTCAGCCAGAGTTAGTTTATCGATTGGTTTTTCTTGTAGTAATTAAGCAAGTCATGAGAAACAGGCCGAACCAGTAGCTAGTGGCGAAGATGAGAGGGTAAAAACAAATAAACATTATCAAGATTATCTATATATAGCTTCGATTCATATTCCTGATGAGGTCAAAGTTATGGCTTTCATGGGGCGAGGGATCGAATAATTAAAAACTTAAAATTATTAAGTAACAATAATTAATGTCGGGTTTCATGGTGATGTCGACCAGTAGAATGAGGGACATACATTTTTATTATTGATTGCAAAACATTAATTTGTTCATTGACAAAATGATGCTTGAACTACTACTCATGTGGCCATGATGCATATAGCGTATACTTTTCTTGATCGGTATCTCTTTATATTATCTACCTTTTCTAAGGTGTAATAACAGCCAGTCATGTTGTTATTCAAGCTTGAATCTATCTCGTAACACACATTTGCTTCGACTTGCCATAACATATAATTATCAACTATGTTGATGGATCGATAGTGTTAGCAGTCTGTCAGACGGAAGTCACGAAGTGCTTTTCCGTCTGATAGATCAGATAGCAGCGAAAAATAGTATGCAGGAAAGTAAACGACTGAAAGTAATTACGCACGAATATATAGTGGAAACCTTATCACAACAATGATAAGATGAAAACCACTACCTTTCAGATTTCTCTGAAAGGATTTGTGAACCTGATTACTTTTTATTCTGATATTCTTGTAGGGTTTACAAACTAGGTCTACCAGACTCTATTTGATGACCTCTACTCAATCCGACAAAGTAATCAGCTTCAAACCTTGTACCGTCGTGCGTGCGATCTCAGCAATCTCCGTTCGTTGAATGCAATCGCTCCTTGTTCTCCAAAAACGGCGCTCTCCCAGAACTTGCCGAACTCAGTGCGTGCAATGTCGGCGGTGTTGTTCCTTGTATGCAAGAGCTTGAATCTCCAAAAACAGCCGCAAGTAATTCTGCTAAACCCTAAAGCCTTATATAGGGCTTTGGCAAATCTTCATATTTGATTCTTTCGGATCTGGCCCAAACCGACTTTTCAAACTTGATGGATACTTGCCTGATTTGTCGAGATTTCAATCGCAATCTGTCCAAAACTGATTTTCCAATTAAGTTGAACTTGCCAAATCTGTTCAGCAGAATATTATCCTTAATATTCTTTGACCAATTAGATCTTCTTGTATCTTTATCTCTTCAATCAATATCTCCAGATATCTCTTCGAGATCTTTCAATTATGGCGCATATCTTCAATCAATATCTTGAAGAATATTTTCCCGATTATTCTTTCCTAGATCGGTTTCCTCATTAAGTCGAGCTTGCCAAATCTGGCCTGCAGATTTCTTTGATTGATTCATATCTTCAATGATTTCCAATCATGTCTTCAATATATTTTCTTCAATCAGCAATCAATAATTGCATTCATCCGTGAATTCTCAATTCGATATCTTCATGCATCTTCTATCTTCATTCGATATCTTTATTCATATCTTCACGGATCTTCACAGGTCAGTTCAATTAATGCTCAACACTTGCTTCATTACATGTGATCATGAATTTCTGCACAATTAGACAATACATTAGCCAAGTGTTTGTAATCATCTAAACCAAAGGGTTCCAACATATGTACCGACCCACCGCCTTTACCATGTTTTTCAGTTGCTGATTTCGACGGAGATCTCTTGTACAGAACACGTTATATGGGAATCAAAGCAACAAAATATATATATAATCAAAAACGTTGCTTACAAGCATTAAACAAATAAAATTGAATAGTTTTTGAATTAGAGAGAGATGAAGATGATGACAGAAGCCAAAACAAAGGCACAACCAGACAAAGTATATGCATGTGGGCCCCTTCTCCAGCATAAATATAGAGAGAGTTGACGCTGATAGATATGTCTTGTAATACAGAATTAGTAGTACGCAAGAAACAACACACAATTATAATCAGCAAAAAGAAACACATGCATAAACAACTTATGAGCGATCCATGTTTGCAGCTGAATTCTTTCCCTGCAATAATTTAGATCACAAGCCACCAGATGTTGAACTTTGAACCCTAGCTAACTGATAAAATCGCTCCACAATCATGAAAGTCTTTTCTTTTCTTTTCTTTTTTTGCTTAATTGAGAGATGTTTACACAGCAGGTTATTGTTGTGTATTTTTTTTTACTGAAACTTGATCCAAGCAAAAATAAATAAGGGTGTAACAAGTAGAGTAGGGGTTGTTTAATAAATGCGCCATTCAATGAATCTGATAACGGTAGCAGATAGGGTTTTTAATCTTCTTGTGTAGCACCACACTATATATAGCAATATGTTATTCCTGTTAAATACCATTCATATGTCTCTTTATATTTCCCTCTCTTCATATCTCAACTTGTACTGTATATATATAGGTTGCCTCTTATCAATACAAGCTCTCTTTTCCTAGCAAATTAGTACTTGGAAATTATGTGAAGTGGTTTAGGGTTCTAAAAACGTGAATTAAGCAATGAAGCTTCATTTCAGTTCAGGAAAGCTCCATTGATCCATCTTGAAGTATTGCCCATCAGGGTGGTGTGGTAAGATTACTAGAGGTGCTGTTGTTCATTCCTAGCTCAGATTCCATGTTCAACTTTATCTGTGGGTGATATTTGTGCTTGATTCGTATGAGATGTACCACAATAAAAAAACTAAGGAAAACTTCATCTATGGGTGCAGTTGTGTGCTTAAGTTTAACAAAAGATATTTTGGAAAAAAAATCATCTTGAAATTAAAGGAGGCCCCAGACGGCATCAGGGGGTGGCCTGATAGTTGAAGTGTTTGATGATTATGCATAAAAGAAGAAGGGAGAGAGAGAGTTGGCAACAGCACCCTGGTGGGCATATGCCTCAAATTCCATGTTCGATTCCAAGTGACCGGACCACTTGATGATGAAGTTTTGGAGTTGTGCGCCGTAAACATACGTTGGCAATATTGATAAATTCTTATCTTTAGATGCGGAAAGGAAAATTTGATATGAAAGACATGCGCTTCGTTAAATCCTCATTTATGCAATATCACTGGCAAACCCACGTTATAAACATACATTATATATAAACATATTTACGAACCCAAGAAACTTCAAAGTGATTCCTTTCAAAACATGTAAACTTAGAAAAACTGCAAATTTGGTTTCTTACAAGCATGTTTGAAGCTTAGACTCCTTCAGCTTGCTAACGATGATGACGTGTTTGCATGCCACACACACACACTTCACCCCACATACATATATAACTTTATAGTCAGTTCCTATTTTATACAACTAGAGTACAACACACGTACTCTTTATTATTCAAACCCTCCTTAGATTGATATAACTAGTAGAGACTGCATACTATTGCTGCTGCTTTGATTATATCATTTCCCTCGATCCAGCCATATCCATTTAGCTTGCTAGCTAATTAACACATGACATCTTTGAGAAGCTTGTACCGCTTTGTAGCTGTTCGCGGTGAGGGCACCCCACCTTGCTTCCCCTTACTATTCTCTTCACGGTGATTATCATGTTGCTTCACTCTATCCCCGGAGCTGTATTCTGATCGGTTATTCACTTGAAGCTGACGGTGTGGCTGATCACTTGATGATTTCTTACTAACCGCATGAGTTGCTGCCTGATGTTTTGAGGATGAGGATGTGTTAGCTTCCTCATACCGGCACCAGTCGCATATATCAAACTCAGTAGATGACTGACTGCTATTGTAGTAGTTGCTGCAATATCTATACAAACACATATGTCAAAAGCAAACATATATAGATTTGATCTCACCAAAAAAAAAAGGTTAATTGGACTAGTTCAAAAAAAATGATGGAAATCAGGTGAAATGTTTCATTATGGATGATACATAGGAAACCATATGCTTACGTGTGGATGAAGTTGGTGACAAAAAAGCAAGAGAGAGATAATAAGCAAGGAAACATGTAAAGATATAACTAGCTCCTACATGTGATGTGATATGATTCAAACCTAATTAAACACTCACATGTGTTGCCAGATGAGAATTTTTTAGGGTTATTCAAACTCTCTTATATTCTAACTATTTGTTAAAAAAGCAAGTAACAATAATAATCATGCTAGTACTACTTCTCCTACTACATGAAGAAAAGCACACGAGATGTGTAAGCTTATCCAATAACACACATGTGTACTTATTTTGACACACTATTTACACTTTATATTGGAGTTTTCAATTTATGTATCCCACTGATCCACTACATATCAGATCATTTCAAACTCAGAGACCAGGAAAGTGAGCTTTAAACATCTGACAAGAGGAACAAGACTCAGGACTAAAGAGCAGATATTTTCAAAGGTCATCTTGAAAGAAGGGAAAAAAAAATCTAGCACACATATACACATCTTGGTGGAAGTCAACATCACACATGAGTGGTTAGTGGTGTCCGGTGGTGTGCTTTTCAACAAACCACAACTGGGGTAACACAAAACACACAGATACTTAAAACGATGCCTTGTCGCCGCCACTTAAGGCGGCGACGCCACTCTCTCACGGCGGACTTGGTTGTTTCACGCAGCACACAACAGAAGCAGTTAACCCCAGAACAAAGCTCATCAAATTAAAATTACTAGAGCCAAAACAAGAATATCACAAGAAGATTGAAATGAAGATGAAGTAAGGCTTTGAGAGACATACGAGTGTTGGAAGCGGTTGGTGCATCTGGAGCAGCGGAAGAGCTTGTCAGAAAACCCCACATCGCCACACATGCAACACACGATCATGCTGTTGCTACTCATCTGTTGATCATTCACTCTTTAAGAGCCTGCGGAACCAAGTAAAAGCAACACTGCAAAGGGTACGGTGTTGTTAGCCTCTGATCTTTCTTTCAAGCTTTTTCTTCTCTCTAGATTCTTCTTCTTCCCCAATTTGTGTTTTTTTTTTTTTTTGCGTTTAAGAGCAACAACAACACATAGCATCGAAAAGGGGATAACTATTACTTTAAAGACTAGCAAAGACTTTCGGGCTACTCGTTGCCATTTATATATACAGCATTTATTCCAATTATTTATTACTTGCACACACACAAACAAGCTTGAATTTTATTTCATTATTTTTATTTTTAAGTCGGTCGACAAGAATTATTTTTTAATATATTTATTTGTGTGTGTGGAAATTCCCCATTTGAGAGGTTTTGCGTGAAAGGGATGTGTTGGGAATAATTTAATTATATATTTGCGGATCGATCGAGCATACAGAGGGTTGCTTTGCTTGCAGATTCAGTCGTTTTCAGTTAAAGTGTGACGATAGGGGAAGAGTGTGAATTGACCATTTTGCCCTCCGTTATTTGTCAATGCCTTTCTATTTTTTTTCTTTTAATAATCATCAGCTATCGCCATCTACTACATCATTAAATATTTCAATTTTGAACCAGAAAATATTTCAGTTTTAGCAACCAAACCCTATATTTTCAATGGAATTGGATTTAATTATAAGATAAAATTAAAAAAAATGGATTTGAACTGTATTAAGTTTTGAAATTGAAAAACCTAATTAAAACGAAAAAGAGTAATAACTTTTTTTATGGATGATTTTCGATTCGTATAACATCATTGAAATTAGGGGTCGACAATGGGAAGGGCAGGGCCGGCCCTGCCCTTACTGAAAGGGCTTAGGACCGAACAAATACCATTTTTGGAGGGCTTTCAGAATAATTAGGGCCGGGCAGGGCCGGGCTTGGTTAAAAATGTTGACCCTAGGGCCGGCCTTAGGGCCGAACATTGAAAGGGCTTTTAGGGCCGAACCGAACGGCCCTTAATTTTAGGGCTGAACTTTAGGGCCGGGTTTAAAATAATTATTTATCAACTTAATCATATTCAAAAAGTTACAAAGGCGCAAAATATTCTACATCTTCAACTTCCGCCTATTCAAAAAACTACAAAGGCGTACTTGGGTAGTAAACCAACAACGCAACAACCAAGCATGTACAAAAAAAATCGGAAAATCGGAATATCAAATGAAGTTTGATCTTGAACCATGACAAAATCTCCCTGATGCATTCAATGATCCAAAAAAACATGACAAAATATCAAATGAAGTTTCATCTTGAACCTCCACTACAGCCAATTCCAGATACATGTTCAAATCGGAAGTATTAGTTGATGTATTTGAATTCAGTCTAGCCCTCGTAAGCAGTTGCATATCTCATAGAGTCTAAGTGTATATTTCAAAAAAATTGACTTAATTTGTAGTAGATAAAATACATTAGGGCTTTGACGATCGGGCTTTTTTAGGTCGAACCGAGTAGAACATTATTATGTCACAATTAGGTCGGCCTTTTTTAGGGCGGACAGGGCAGGGCTTAATTAGGTCAGAGTTAGGTCGGGCTCGAGGGCCGAACAGGGCTTGAAAATCATGATTTATGTTCAACCTTAAGCCTTTAGGGCTCAGGGATCAAGGGCTTCAACATAGGGCAGGGCCGACCCTAGGCTCGTAGGTTATATGGCTTTGTGCAGGGCTTTCGAGCCCTAAGGCTGAATGTTGACCCCTAATTTGATGGATCGTTAGGTTAGCCAACTATGTGAGGGAGATCCCAGAGTGGTATCCCTCAGACAGATGGCAGCGGAAATTATCTGTAACACAGGAAATTATACGGAAAGTAAAGACTCACAGATTTATAGTGGAAACCTTACTGCAACCTTTGCAGCAGGCTGAAAACCACTTGCCTTCTGGACAGTTCCAGAAGGGCTTCAAGATCAATGTTATTGATGAAAGAGTATGCTTGTAGATTGTTACACTTTGTCTCACTCAGTGACAGCTAACAATTCTACTCAACTCAAAGTATCAACTAACACGATCTGTCTCGTCCGCACACAGCAGCACTTCGTCAGCTCCGGAATTGATCGCTCTTCTATCTCCGATTCGTTCTGTCCAAAAGCCGCGCCTTCACTTGAATGTTCTTCCTTCTTTTATAATGTCTTCAAGTCGGCTACACAGATCTTCATCGCAGATCTGATTGATATCTCACAGCTGTGATATCACATATATACTTGCCAAAGTTGGCGTCGATATTCCTGTCGTATATACTTAAATCTCCTCATGTATATATTTGAATTAATGCATATATTCTTGTATCTTCAGTGCATATCTCCGTGTATCTTTTCCCAGATCCGATCTGGTCATAAGTCGGTTTGTCTCTCACATGGAACACACCTCTCTCGCGGCTTTGCTCTCTCTCAGAGATGTCCAGTGAGCTTACCTGTCAGACAGTGATTTCTGCATACTCAAGTGCATTATTAGTTAAGTGTTTGTTATCATCAAAACACAAGGGTCCAACAAATTCCCCCTTTTTGATGATGACAAACACTTCTTCACATATAAGAAATCACATACAGCAATGATACCGGAACCACATCTACATTTCCTTTGGACAGCTAGCAACCTCAGAGTTTATATTCACTAGAGAGTCTAGCTAGTACAGTTCCCCCTCAGATAGACATCCGCTGAAATTTTAGTACTGATTTTTTCCCCCTTAGTGTATGCACATATAGTTCTTCCCCCTTTTGGCATCATCAAAAAGATATGCAAATAAGAACACAGAGTGATGGAAATAAAAACATTTCATTCATGCAGGCAAGAGGTAAGTGTGTCATACAGACACCACACATGCTGCAAGGAATTCAAAAAACATAGAGAGTTTAAACATGAAATTAAAAAAAAAGTTTCAACAAAAAGGGGCTAATGTGGGTGGGGATAGCAAGGAGGGGGAGATCCATGAGACAGTGCAGACTAGGGCACAATCGTGAACGAGTCCTTCATCTGGTTCACAATCTCTGTGGCAAGGTCCTTCATCTGCCCTGAGAAATCCTGGACGGCCACGGACATTGCCCCTGAGTTAACAGTTATTGCTAGCTCCAGTTCAATCACCCTCTGCTTTACGAGCTGCAATTCAGACTTCACCTCGACCAGCTCAGATTTGACCTCCTTTAGCTCTGCACGAAGCACTGTCAGCAGAGCCAGCACCTCACTTAAACCCTCAGAGGGGGTTGCCTCAGCACCGCTGACAGGAGCAGCAGCGTTTATAGGAGTCACATCCTTGACCTCCTCATCCTCATCTTCCTCTGCCACAACTTCCTCCTCCACAGCAGGAACTGTCCACCCAACTCCCTCAGAGTATTCCAACCCCAGCTTGGTAATGTGATCATCACACAGTGCATACGAAAGCACTCTCTCCGACTCCGGTTGATAAACATCCCAGTACACCAGTATCTCCTTCACAAACCCTGGAAAGGGTAATCCATTAGACGGATTGTTGCTGTTATTTTCCATATGCTTCATCACCTGAAAGGCCAAATTCACTGGCTGCTTCTGCAAAATTTTGTCGACCAGCAGCAGATCCTGGAAGGTGACCAGATTATGTTTGGCCCGTCTCGGGGAGATATTTGATACAAGGATCCTGTGAAGAATCCGAGGGAGGACGTCCATGTGAGTGTTTTCCCTCTGGCCCTTTGCTGTGACATCTAGCCCCAGTCGTTCAAACACCTCTGCCTTGGCCACAGTTCCTGGCCACGTCCCTTTGGAGTAGGTGGCATACCCGCCTTTCGGTACCCCTAGGACAGTGGCCAGCTCCCTCGTGCTGACTGAGTACGACTCACCACCGATGACAGCCAACAACTCCCAGTTTCCTTTTCCTTTCTCCACAACTTGTAGTTTGGAATAGAACTCCCTCATCAATTTTTCATCCACAATAACAGAATTTCTAAACAACGCGCCCCATCCTTGAGCCTCCAGTAGATCAACAACCACTCCCAACCCCTTCTCCAGCAACCATTCATTGTTCAACACCAACTCGTGAACGAACCCCTTCCCGGCTTCCTCCGACTGTTCTGCGCTTCCATCCGACTCAGCCTCACCTTCAACTGGTGGGACGGAGGACATAGCAGTTCTCTGGCTTTTTCGAGCAGATGGAGTGGCGAGCGTTCTCGGACGTTTACCCGCTGATCTAGTAGCCACTGAGGTTTCCTTTTTGCCCTGGCGCTGAGAGGAAGAGTCCGCTCGCAGAGTTTCCAGGCGTTCCTCGAATCGGACCACTTCATTGGCCACAGTAGAGTTAGTCGGACCAGAGTCGGTTGGCGTGACCGACTGGAGAATGGTTTCCAGGTTTTGAGGGTTAACTCCACTTGCAATCAACTTAGCAGCCATGGCGGCAGCTTCAGCGGAAGAGAGATTCGACTTAGGGTTTGAAGACGCCATGGATTTAGGGTTTCGAAACTTCAGAACTTTCGTGAGAGAGAAGACAAAGCCTGAGAGTGGTGTGGGAATAGTGCGCTCTCCTTACTCTTCTTATACCGCAACAAACCCTAGCGTTCAAACGACACTGTCCTTTGTTCGAAGCGTCGCCTCCTCTCAATAAGTAAACCGCCTTCAATTTTGCAATTTCCACCTTTTCTTCCCTTCCAAAAAACGGTTCAGCAATAACTCCTTGCCAAAAACAAATCCGACTGAACAGGCATGTTCCAACAGACAGGGGAACGACACGTGTCATCTGAATATAAACGTGTCTCCTCATAAAGGCAACCGACGCGACAATACCCTGCTGCAGAAAACTGTTCACCTTTCAATTCAACTTTACGTCTTCCCGACGCCAAGACATCTTTACGAAAGGATGATTAACTGCCCAGCTTCACACCTGTCACAGAGATTGTTTCCCAGTCGTGGGGATCTATCCACGGTGATACCTCAGTCTTACTTTCTCATGGGTACACAAGGTTTTGGTATGATGTGCTGATTTACCCAAATGGTACAAATAACATCACACCCAATCAAGAAGAAAATAATATCATCCAAACAAATCATATTGGTTTCATACCTCATGTGGAGTGACTCCAGAAAAGGTAGTGCATCAACGGGCTCATAGGAGCGTTCCACACGAGGATAGGCTAAGGTTGGTCTAGAGTACCTCCTTGGTTTATATTGTGGGATCAAACATGGAGGTCTCTTTTGGGCAGAAAGGAATCATAATTTCATGCTTTTTGGTCCCTAATGCAGTCATCAATCTCATAGCAAGCATGCATGAGTGCATTATGAACACAGCCTACTTTTTCACTAGCACAGAACATCCATGTTAGACTTTCCATCAGACGTGACTTATATGCATCTAGTCTAGCCAATCACTGAGGGAGTAACAATTTAGCATAGCATTAAGGGAGAGAAACCATACCTAGTTCCAGCCTCAGCTTCTCGTAGGGTTCTCTGTGCAAAGCTTTTGTGAATATGTCTGCAATTTGTTCCTCAGTTCTGCAATATTCCATCTCAATTGTTCCCTTTTCTACGCAGTCACGCAGAAAGTGATACCGAATTTCTATATGTTTGGTACGAGAGAACTGCACTGGATTTTTAGAGATGTTAATAGCACTAGTGTTATCACACAAAATCTTAGCACAATTTGTAATGACACCATAGTCACTTAGCTGTTGCCTGATCCACAGCAGCTGCGCGCAGCATGCAGCAGCGGCGATGTATTCCGCCTCAGCGGTGGACAGCGCAATCGAGGACTGCTTCTTTGAAGCCCAAGAGATGAGGCATGGCCCTAGATATTGAGCCATCCCTGATGTGGACTTCCTGTCTATCTTGCACCCAGCATAGTCAGCATCGGTGTATGCCTCCAGGCGAAGATCTCCTCCCCTCGGGTAGAGCAAGCATAGATCATCTGTTCCCTTCAGATATCTTAATATCCTCTTCACTGCTTTCACGTGGGTTTCTCTAGGATCAGCCTGAAACCTAGCACACAGACAAACACTAAATAAGATATCGGGTCTGCTAGCAGTGAGATATAACAGTGAACCGATCATTCCCCTGTACAGAGTTGGATCCACTCGAGGTGAGGACTCATCCTTTGCCAGGGTATCGTTCGGGGACATTGGTGTGGCACACGTCTTGGCAGATTCCATCCCAAACTTCTTCAGAATCTCCTTGACATACTTTTGCTGATGGATTCTGGTACCTTCCTCTCCTTGAGCGACTTGAAGTCCTAGAAAGTACTTGAGTTCCCCTACCATGCTCATTTCGAACTCACTCGACATAAGATCTGTAAACTTCTTGACGAGTTTAGGGTTAGTCGAACCAAATATGATGTCATCTACATATACCTGAACAACTAGAGTGTCTTTCCCTTCCTTCAGAAGGAAAAGGGTTTTGTCCACCTCTCCTCTGACGTAACTGTGGGATAGCAGAAACTGTGACAGTCTCTCATACCAGGCGCGAGGTGCCTGCTTCAGCCCATATAGTGCCTTGTCAAGGATGTGGACATGATCAGGGTGAGTGAGATCCTCAAACCCTGGTGTCTGGCTTACAAACACTTCTTCCTTCAGAACTCCGTTCAGGAAGGCTGTTTTTACGTCCATCTGCTGCAGAGTAAAACCATGGTAAGTCGAATAAGCAATTAGTAGTCTGATTGCTTCTAACCTTGCGACTGGGGCGAATGTCTCATCGTAGTCTATCCCCTCTTGTTGGTTGTATCCTTTGACAACAAGGCGGGCTTTGTTTCTTACAACCACTCCCTTGTCATCCATCTTGTTTCTGAAGACCCACTTTGTTCCTATCACATTCTTGTCTTCAGGCCTGGGAACCAGTCGCCACACTTTGTTTCTTTCGAACTGATGCAGTTCCTCTTGCATGGCATTGACCCATTCTGGATCCTTCAGCGCATCAGCAACCGTCTTTGGTTCTGCATGAGAGACAAAAGAGGCGAATCCACAGAAATGACATAGTTCGTCTAAACTTACCTGGTTCTGCGATGCGTAACATTGGTAGTCCCTTGTCCAGGTTGGGGGCTGAGTAACTCTCCCACTCCTTGTGGTTCTGGGTTCTTCTGCGGTCCCTGCCTGAGGAGGGTTATTCGCAATCACTTCCTCATTGGGGGGTTCTGCATTAACCTCTATCACTTGTGCTTCTGGACCCTGCTCTTCAGCTAATATTTCTGTTGGTGGAGCTTCGGCTGGTTCAGCAGGTTCTTGAGCAACAGTCTGAATGACCTCTGGAGCTGGTTCTTCAGTCTCGTTTTGGGCAGGTACCCAGTCGGGATCAGACCTGTCAGTAAGCTGAAGTTCTCCATCATCCTGTGAGGAGGGATCTTTCACAAGGTGTCCAGTCATAGCGCGCTCATCAAAGGTTACGTGAATGCTTTCTTCCACCCGTTCCAACCTCAGATTGTAGACCTTGTATGCTCTGCTATGGCTTGGGTATCCTACGAACACGCCTTCATCGCTCCTTGGATCAAACTTTCCCAGATTTTCCTTTCCGTTGTTGTGTACGTAGCACCTGCAACCAAACACTTTCAGATGAGCGATGTTAGGCTTTCTTCCTCGCAGCAGCTCGTAAGGTGTTTTTCCTATCAGAAAGCGTAATGATGCCCGGTTCAGTATGTAGCTGGCGGCATGTACTGCCTCGGCCCAGAATCCCTTGGGAACACCACTGGCAATCAGCATTGTCCTTGACATGTCTTCCAATGTCCTGTTCTTTCTCTCTACCACACCATTCTGCTGAGGCGTCCGTGGTGCTGAGAAATTGTGGTCTATCCCAGCTGTCCTGCACAGGGAAATAAACTGGGAGTTTCGAAACTCGGTTCCGTTGTCAGTTCGAATAGATACTAATTTCTTACTCAACTTGTTTTCAATTAGCTTCAGCCATGACACAAACTCAGAGAAAGTTTCATCTTTAGAGCTCAGAAAGATGGTCCATGTATATCTGGAATAGTCATCCACGATGACTAAAATGTACCTGTTGCCTCCACGTCTAACGACGTTGACTGGACCGCATAGATCCATGTGAATCATGTCCAGAGGAGCTGAGGTACTCACCGATTGTTTTGTCTTGAACGAAGTACGTACCTGCTTACCTGTGGCACAGGCGCTGCATATCTGATCAAACGAGCTTTCCACTTTTGGTAGACCAATCACTAATTCATTTTGATGGAGTTTATGAATCAGCCTCGTGCTTGCATGTCCAAATCTCTTGTGCCACAGCAATGTATCATCAGTGATGCTTGACAGACACAGCTCCCCGTCTGGGACGAATTCTGGGTCCACTGTATAAATCTGATTCTCCCGGACACCTCGAAGAATTATTTTTCCTGTCTCAATGCACTTCACAACACAGTCGTTAGAATTAAATATCACTTGGTTTCTTCCATGTTGACACAATTGTGATATGCTCAATAAGTTGTATCTCAAATTTTCAACCAGACTTACTTGTCGAATTCTAATGGCTTCTGAAATTCTTACCTCTCCAGTAGCTACTACCTTACCTGAGCTCTTGTTTCCGAAGATAATGTTGTCTCCGGAGTAGGCTTGGAGTGAGATGAACCATCCTGGATCCCCCGTCATGTGTTTGGAGCATCCACTGTCCAGATACCATGGCTTGCTCCTCACTCCACCCTGCAAAAAGAGAGGTCAGTTTTTACGAACCCAGACAAGCTTGGGCTTACTGGGCTTTGGGACAGTTTTGGCAGCAGAAGGGAGCTTCGAGGGACGAGAATCATTGTCATCCATGAGGTTGATTTTCATCCTGGGGGTTCTTCTGGGTCGTCCGTGGATGGCTGTGTCATGGTGAGAACGAACCCATTCCGGTCTGTTGTCCCCCTTTTTAAGAGAAGCCTTTCTCTTAGGAGTAGGGGCGGTGCCGGCCTGTCTCTGATGGCTGTGATTCTTTTCGTTTACTTCTTTCCATTTCTCACAGCTGGCTCTGTAATGACCGGAGTGTCCGCAGTGCCAGCAGACACGGTAGTAGAGTGTACCAGTTTTCTTATGTTTCTTTACGTGTGCTGGTATCCTTCTCTGTGCCTGAGGGTCGATGGAGAAGGATTGACGATTGGAGCTCATCTTTTTCCATATTTCAAATGCCTTCCCAGCTTGGAAAGGATCAGAGTCTCTGTCGTGGAGATAACTGTCCTGAGGAGATGAGGCTGCTCTTCCCGACTGTCTTGTGGGTTCCATCTTTCTCTGCTGATGGGATCCCTCTCCGACTTCAGTCATTGGTTCCTTTCCTTTGGTACTCCTTCTGTTTTCTCCCTCCTTATTGGTTTCTTCCATATACCCAAGTCCGGGTCTGGCAAACCTTCTGTTGTAATCTTGTTTTACCTCCTCGACCTTTTTGGCTTCTAGTTCTCTAAGCCAGACCTTCTTTCTCTCCGATTCCTTTTGTCTGAGATCTGCAACCGCCTGACGGAGCTCCTTGTTGTCCAACTGGAATCTGTCGGATTCTGCAATTGACCGTACCTTCCTGGTATCGTCAATTCTTAAGCTACTCAGTCTGTCACTTAGATCACTGATCTGTGTGTCCCTTTTGTCACAGGTGGGGCATTTGCAGATGTGCTCCTCCATTTGTCTCTCGAGTTTCATAGCTTTGGTTGACCAGAGACGATTGTTCTCCATGTCATCGTCATGTTCCTCTTTCATGACCTCAATCTGTTCCTTGAGGCTAGTGATCTTCTTTAACAATTCGGCGATAGTTTCTGCAAAGTCAGATTCACTGAATACTTGATCTATGAAAGAGTCAGATTCATTTACCTCATCGTTTGCGGAATTCGCCATCAGACAAGGCTCCTTGACGAGCTTTCTATCACTTTGTTCCTCATCAGAGTCACTCCATGCTGCAAACATGGCATGGGCTTCCTTTGGGGCAGGTGGTTCCCCCTTTTTCTTGCTGTAGCAGTCTTTAGCGAGATGTCCCTTTTTCTGGCAGTGATAGCAGATTCTTTCTTCCTTTGCTCCAGCCTTTGTCTTGCCTTCCTCTGAGGAGGATCCCTTGTTCCACCTTTGACTGTTTCGTCCTCCGCCAGAGTTGCCTCTGTTCTGCGTTCTGCCTGTGTTTGCCATTTTGAAAGCCCTAGAGAGAAGAGCTATCTCCTCGTCCTCTCCTTTAGATGGCAGGCTTACTTGAGCTATGTCTAAGGCCTTCTCAACTTTAAGCGCTATAGCCTGAGATTTTCCAGCTTGTCTCCGGGCCATTTTCCTCTCGGCTATTCCAGCTTGGCTTTGCAGATTCGCCACGAGCTCTTCCAGAGTGACATCTTTGATCCCCTTCTGAGCTTGGAGAGCAGTAGTCACTGTGTCCCATCTGGAGCAGAGAGCTTGCATGAACTGATGAGTTACTTTCCACTGAGGGAGTACCTCATCCAGGGAGTTCAGCTGCGCGACGATGACTTGAAATCTGGTGTAGAAGTCATCCAGAGATTCGTCCTTGCGCTGTTCGACAGATTCGTAATCCTTTGTAGCAGCTAGGATTCTGTTCCTTTTGATGTCCTCGTTTCCCTCGTACAGTCGAGCAAGTCCATCCCACTGCTCCTTTGCAGTCTTGTACACAGCCATCTTTACTTGGTCTCCTGGGGAGAAGGCCATGTTAAGAACCTTTTTGGCCCTGGCATTCTGCTGGAGAGCTTTGTAGTCATCATCAGTGTACTCGTCTTTCTCCTTCTCTTTTGGTTTATTAGGATCTGTCACATCCAGAATAGGGAAGTTACCCTTTTGAAACACTCGCCACAGCTTCCCATCCAGGGAACAGACATGGGCTTCAAACTGGTCCTTCCACCAGTCATACTCTCCCGGACTGAGCACCGGCGGCTTCCAGAACGAATCGCTTCCGTTAGACATGATTTCCTGCAAGGCTAACACACAATCTAGAGCTTCCCGGCTCTGATACCAATTGAAGGATCGTTAGGTTAGCCAACTATGTGAGGGAGATCCCAGAGTGGTATCCCTCAGACAGATGGCAGCGGAAATTATCTGTAACACAGGAAATTATACGGAAAGTAAAGACTCACAGATTTATAGTGGAAACCTTACTGCAACCTTTGCAGCAGGCTGAAAACCACTTGCCTTCTGGACAGTTCCAGAAGGGCTTCAAGATCAATGTTATTGATGAAAGAGTATGCTTGTAGATTGTTACACTTTGTCTCACTCAGTGACAGCTAACAATTCTACTCAACTCAAAGTATCAACTAACACGATCTGTCTCGTCCGCACACAGCAGCACTTCGTCAGCTCCGGAATTGATCGCTCTTCTATCTCCGATTCGTTCTGTCCAAAAGCCGCGCCTTCACTTGAATGCTCTTCCTTCTTTTATAATGTCTTCAAGTCGGCTACACAGATCTTCATCGCAGATCTGATTGATATCTCACAGCTGTGATATCACATATATACTTGCCAAAGTTGGCGTCGATATTCCTGTCGTATATACTTAAATCTCCTCATGTATATATTTGAATTAATGCATATATTCTTGTATCTTCAGTGCATATCTCCGTGTATCTTTTCCCAGATCCGATCTGGTCATAAGTCGGTTTGTCTCTCACATGGAACACACCTCTCTCGCGGCTTTGCTCTCTCTCAGAGATGTCCAGTGAGCTTACCTGTCAGACAGTGATTTCTGCATACTCAAGTGCATTATTAGTTAAGTGTTTGTTATCATCAAAACACAAGGGTCCAACATAATTGAAATACATATTTTGATGACATATATGATACATGTTCACAAGTAAATAAAGCGCAAATGGTCGATGATATATTCAATTCAACTGAACTTTGAAGCATTTCTTTGACAAGACAGCTCACACATCATCATAATCCACGAACAGCCCAACATTGCAAAGCGGAAACAAACGCGAAAATGAAAAAAAAAAGAAGAAGAAGAAGATCCTACACTATCACGGGCTATGAAAAATTCATACCAAACAACGGGCTCATCAGTTTTGAAGTGAGTATTATTAACTGTAAGAAAATTATGATATCAGAGTAAAAAAATTATGTCGACGCTAAATGATGGTATTGTTTTCGTGTTGCAAATAAATGGAAAGAAAACCATGTCAACGACAATAGAGCTGACAACCATCGAATTTAATTTGTGAATCATCCATCATATAAAGCACACCGTCGATCATTGCAAAACACAAGATAAGGACATTTGAACAGATGCATGTAATTTGCAACAAAGAATCAAGTAGTTATCATAAGAATATATTCTGAAAAATATATTTAACAGTGCGGTTTCCATATAAATTGATTTTTTTACGTTAACTCTAAATCTCCTCAAAAGTTGATACGTGTCAGATTTGTAGAAATTTCGTACTCAAACACTGAGGGGTAATATAGCTTTTTCGTATTTTCGTAATTAATTTTAATTTAATTAGACACTCGATGATTTAAAGGAGTGCTCTGAGCAGATAAAAAGTCGGATGCATGCGAGAGCTATATATTATTGCTGCGTAGCTAACTCAAAGCCTTACAACTATTTATTTCACTGAGAACAGATGAGGTGGTTTAGAAGGTTGAAACACGAGTCGAACTCAGATATCAGTGTGTACCGTTACGAATTCCACGAGTAAATTATTTTAGGACGTTTTTACCCTCAACCCTGTTTTATTATTCAAAATTAAGTCAGTTTTGATTTTTCATATTTACAAGAAAGCTATGATTTCTGATTGGTAGAAGTTGTCACATGCCACATTTTTAAGGGTTTATATTTAACATATTTAATTGTAGTTTATATTGATCCGTTTTTTAAACTTAATATATATATTTAATGGAGAATATTCGGTTAAGAACCCCTTAAAATTCGAAAACGTAAGAACCCAAATGCCAAATTTAACTATTAAATCGTGACGCATATTTAAATATGCATGTGACACATGTCCCAGTAGCAAAGTAAAACTTGATAGTTTTGATTTTATATTAAATATAAGTTTGAATATGTATTTGGGACACGGGTCACCACCACAATTACCTTGTGATTTACTTTTAAATGTAAAGATTGGTTTTTCAAATTTTTGATAAAAAAGAAGTTCTCATTTGAGCGCTCCTCTATACTTAATTTAAACTAATTAAAGTCTGGGCGGATCCAAGCCTATACTTTGGGGCAGTTGCTTGCCCCTAATGACTTTTGAAAAAAATAGTCGACATGTATGAGAATATTAACTTAAATAAAAATATATTATTGTAGTGATGAGCTCTCAAATGAGAATTCTTTTAAATTTTGACAATTTGAGACCTCAATCTTCATCTTTCAAAATGTAAGATGCATTTTGGTGGTAACACGTGTCTCATGTGCATTTTCCAAGATGTATTTATTGCAAAGTCAAAGCCACCTTTTTTTTATTTTGTTTTTTGGACATGTGTCACATGCAGATTCAAAGATGCATCATGATCTAATTGTGAGATTTGGTCTCAAATTTTTAAGTGTTTTCAACCGAGCGCTTCCCGTAGTGTAGTTATATATTAATTCTAAGAGAAATCATTAAAAATTTACTGTTATTTTGTGTATATTTACCATAAATTCAAGAGGCACAGATCCAAGCCTGTCAATTTTGAAACTTTTTGATGAAGGGTACAATGATTCGTAACATTACAATGTGTACTGCTTATCATCTAGTACGTATATATTAATCTTTGAAGCTCTATCAAGGCATCTCGACTGTATCCCAAAATTATTGGTACATATATTTGCATCTTGAATCATTGGCCAAGTCTGACACCTTTACCAAGGATCCGTGCACATCTAACCTTCAAATAATTGGTACATTTTTTATATCTGAAGCACGGGCCTCATCGAGCACTTTTACCATTGCAAGACGTAGCACCTCTTCAGGAGAGGAGGAACACATCCACGTGCGAGGTGGGACAAGGAAGATGGAAAAGGAAAAGAAGAGGACATTCTCACAAAATTGTGAAAAAAATTGGTGACCCTAAGACTCGAACCTGAGGATAAAAATGATGTCTAACCCTTGACCAACAGGTCACCACCATGTTAGCTCTATCAATTTTGAAGCTAAGCAGTTCAATTTTTTTACTATTTTATTTACGTAATCTTAAAGATATTCGAGTATCTCACTTAATAAAAAAAGTACACTAAAAAATATACACGTTATAGAATAGAATATATCAATTATATACGTATCCGGAATTAAAGACTTTTCAATAAAAAAAATAATGCGAAAGGGTCAACCTCGCACAATGCGTCGTGCCCACACAATGACACTAACACATGCTGAAGGGTAATTTCGTAAATATCGAAGAACGCTACATTACAAACAATAAACAGTGGCAGCCTCAAGCCTCTAGGATTTAAATATTGGACGGTCCAGTTGGGACTTCAATTTTGGTATGCCCAAATAATTCAAGTCGCGTGTATTGAAAAAAACAAACAAAAAGTACGTACTTAGTGTCTGCCACTTTTTCATATAAAAACTAAATTATATCAATAAATAAATTGTAGTTGTAGTTGATGATAAGCATGGGTCTGAGATGATATGGGGTCATGACATTAACCCTGCCCCTTTCCACTCTAAATAAACTAGATGATATGGTGCGAGATGCAGGGCGGTGGTTAGGGCTGAAGCGAAGGAGGCGGGTAGGCGGCGAATTCTTGCTTAGTTTTAGGGAGTAGTCCTTTTTTGTGTTTATTTTGTATTTTTCTTGTTTCTTTTTATGTTGTTCTTTCTCTCTAACCGGATCCGCTTAGGAGAGTCTTCTGTTTTGGGTTGGTCGTTCGTTGCTTTCTGCTCGAGGAGTACGCTCCCTTCCATGGGCGTGAGGCAAAGTGGAGCAGCCGGTTGCTCTAAATTCGAAGTATTTCCATTGTCCGTGCTGCTCCCAGCTAGATGATATTTCTTAGTTTTAAGCCCTTTTTTATGCCTTCTCTAGAACTATGCCTTCTCTAGAACTGGCGTATTTTCTTGGCATGAAGCAGATGAATTGCAGAAGTCTGGAGAGCAGGATCAATAAATGAAGGCCTGAGCATACGTAGAGATTGCGTCTGTTGTAATCTTTATTGGTTGTCCCTTTTTTTTTCTTGTGTTATTTGTGTGTTAGTTGTAGCAAATCAGGAGGTTTCGAGTTGTGTTCATTGTCTTGGGCTCCTGTTAGATATTAGACTTTTGTTAAGTGTGTCGGCCCCTCCCCAGGTTATTTTATTGTTAATCTCTTGCCGTTTTCATAAAAAAAACTAGATCACAAAATATTTTTATGTTAGATTATTTTCTTCAAATTTTGAAAATTCAATATATGTATTATTCACTTTACCAATTGTTATAAAAAGCATGTACGGTCTCTTTTTTGAGTTTCCAAGTTTATTCGTTCACTTCATTATCTTTAATCTTATTCTTTTGTTATAAATTAGTACGAAATCGATATATGTATGTACTATCTAGTACACTTTTGATCAGAGAAAGGGCATGTCTCTCATATAGTAACTCTCTTTTCATCCATATATCAAACATTAGATGTATAACTACACCATCACTATCAAATCTTGAGCCGATACACTTGGACAGTAACGAGAAACGAAAGGCATATGCACCGAACAGAAGTAATGAAACCAACAAAATTAACTGAAGCCAACAATTAACACAATCACCAAGAATCGAACATAGAACCTCAGCCATTACACTCATGGCAAGATCTTTAATTATAAATGTAATTTACTTTTTTACAAGCTTAAAAATCAAGTTCCATCAGACACAAATAACATTTTTAAATATACAAAAAAAAAATCTTTCTCTAAAATCTAATTAATAAGCTGTGCTTTCATAAAGCTTTTCTATGGGAAAAAAGGAGATGAGAATCCGTCCATCTTAGCTAAACTTTATTCCACCTATTTCGGTTTTGACCACAACAAGCTTACATATATTTTAAGCAACATAATACTCCTAATAAAAATAATTCCAACGTGTAAAGAACCATCTAGACTTTCTAATTAAACTCATTTTCTAAAGATATTCAAAGTTTTCATATTCTCCAATATTCATTTTACAGCCTGTCCGTCATATGGATTTAAAGATAGTCAAATTTTTAGTTTGGATTTTTATTTAATTTCGGTTTTGATAAAAAAAAATGGGAATAATGACTAAAATTATATATATTAAAATAAAATTGGAAAGGGGATTTTTTTTTTTGGGTTGATTGTGATGGATTGAGAAAGTGGGGCCCGTAAACGCGTACAAAACGTATGCAATAATGATACGGCCCTGCAACCCAACCACCACCCCATTCTGACCCAAAGCTACTTGCTACTGGGCTTACTGGCCCACCTAGAAACGTGGGACCATGGCCCAAAAAGATTTTGACCGCGAAATGTCTGTCACCAAACTCAGCTTTCACAGACCTTCATAAACATCATGGTACAAAATAGTAAACAAAGTAAACATGTTACTTTTTAGTTTTACTTAACAAGTTGCAGATGTGAGCTGTACAGTACAGCAGCTGCCGCCTGCAGGCAGCGCTTGTTAAGTTCAGTTCTTGAATTGGGTCTGTAGACTGTAGCGGAACATATAATGCATGACATTTATAGCAGCAGCAGCTCTATGTTATTGTATTTGTTTGTTTTGGCAGAAAGTGTTGTAGCAGTTTAATCGATTATAGTCTTGGTCAAATGATCAACAAGTTAATATTTCAAATCCTTCTAGATGTATTTTAAAGTTTGAATTTGGATGATTCATTCTTTACCTTTCATCTAGATTGAGAATCGATTCATTCTTCAAAATTATTTGTAGCACGGAACGACAAATTTTTTTTTTAGTACGATGATAAATTACTTTATGAGAGCGAGCAAAGTACATCAAGCTCAATTATGCAGCATCGCTTTACAGCTAAAATCGGTGTAGGGTGAGCCATCACTCAGACTCAAGCCAACATGATTAGTGCGTTACATAAAAAAAAAATGTTACCTGTACGTCTGTACTGTAATGCAAACAAGCATGCCAGGCCGACATAGATGACTGAAATAACGTTGAACTAGACAGGTGAATCCATTGAAAAGTGAAATAATCCTTGCGCAGAAGCTCGGTTGGTGTTTTCAACGTATCCGAGTTTTTCATTGATCTGTTAATGTAAGATAATAGACCGAAGGCATAATCCTATATTTATAATGGCACACAGCAGTTATATTATATATAATCGTTACTGGATCGAGCTTGTCACATATTATAACAAGATTAAATGATATGAAAATTTCGTCAAATATGCTTTGACCACACATCAAAAAAAAAAAAAAAAAACTTTGACCACACATATTTCTAATTGGTCTCCTGCTAGGCCTTCGGCTGAAAAGACCAAGGTCATATCGAGAATGTGCAAGAGATCCAGGTCATGTTATGAGAAGGCGATGTCAATCCACGCGGAGGCCATTATGGTGTTATATATTTGCCATAGAGTCTCTATCGTCATTAACTGTTCTTGTTCAATGACACTAGTCGGGCTCTAAATTGTTTACCAGTTGGGTTTTAAAGGGGGAATGAATGTTGTAACAGGTAAGCAGCCTTCTAAGAAGAAAAAAAGGAGTTCTAAAATAAAGATGCGAAACCATAGAGTCTGAGATCTGTTGTCTAAGGAGGTTAAAAATCTATATGTTGCTAGCAGCTGATAATAGCTCTGTAAAGCGAGATGCATTTAGGCCTCCTTGCGAACAAAGTAGAGCTTACCCATCACATGGAGGATGGCTACAAATGCAATGAAACCTATGCTCATGATAAGAACGACATTTGGGGAAATTTTTAACCCAGGAGCGTCATCAGTGTAGAATTGTAGCATCGTTCCACTAGCATTTCCAGATGTAGCTCCACCGCTGGTTGTCCTCCTCCTTCGCATTCCAGCAGCAGCTGCTGCACTTCCCCTTGGCGGAGCTCCTCCAGTTGAAGCCATCTGCATGTCAATTGAAAACAGCATTCAAGATAACTGAATAAATTACAAAAAGACTATTGTTCAACATATTTGTTAAGAAGCCTCAAATGGCAACGATAAAGTATAATTGTGGAGAGTGACATTTTCACTATGGATTTTCAGACCAATTCAACTGTTTAGTTCTTGAACCCATATATAGATCATTAAAATTACAAAATGGTAGCATAAAAAAATCACTCAATGATGCATTCTGATGTATATCCTATTCCTGGGTACAGAAAGTAAGGATTGAGTCTAAATGTGAAAATCCCCTACTTTACATGATCACAGAAATACAAAAGAAGAGTCATACAGCTTCGGTGGGATGTTATCCATTGTACTTATAAAAAGGTAAAACGTGTTGGAAGCTGCAATCAATCATTTAAAAAGTGGTTTCGACAAAAAAAAAAGAGAACAAAAGTTATAAGACTTAGATCCTGATCCCATAGGAAGAGGCTGCTCCAGCTGATGCAGCAGAAGAGTCCGAAGAAGATATGGGTTTCAGCTTGTTTGACTAATGCCTCTGATGTGTTCACCATTTTGTCTCAGTCTATCACTTTATATCAACATTTAAACTGGTGTTCCTGTTTTAGTTTCACTTGCCTATCCATTTGACATTCAAGCTTAAAAAAAAAAAGATCCCATATGATGGGCATAAAGTATAAACCAACAGCGGAAGAGCTGAACCCGGTTAACTATGAAATTTTATTTGTCCCATAAATTTCACACCCAAACAATCATCTTTAACTGAACGTCATTGTTCAGTATTTTTATTTATGTGCATAGCGGAGCAAGGTCACCTGCCAAAAACATAGGCTCGAACTACAATACTTTAACAAACACATATTTCTTCAAACCATTTTTACTATGTCAAATTCTTTTAAAAACTTCTACAATTGCCAACAGCAATCTCAATCAAACATTGGTCACCTTAATCACTTCGTCCTCAATTTCACAAAAATCCAAAAACTGAACCATAAACAAAGCCCTTGTAGCTACATCAAATGCTAATTCCTCTCAAAATTCCTAATTCCCCAATCATCCACCAACTTGTGCAAAAAAATTGCTAAAATTCACCCCCAAAAAAAATGCAGGAAACAATTTAAAAATGTCAATTAAATTAACACTATCAAACAAGCCACGGATTGAAATTAGAAAAACAAGCATAGCCAGATCTACAACCCTTATCAACAATCCAAGCTTAAACTATATAATCGTATACGATATCTGATACTGTATATCTCGGACCTAATTAAAGTAGGAAACCAAAACGCAAAAGTAACAAAGATGAATCAATTGACCAAATTTGAAAGACATGTGAGAATGGATTGATGATTGACCTTATTAGAGATCGTAGTCCGTGAAGTGGAGATCAGGCTGCGAAATGAGATGTTACCCTTCGATGATGACGACTCAGTCTTCGCACTTGCCTAAATATGTGCAGCATGAATTGAACCGAACGATAAAATAAAGTCTACGGTTCGATTGCAAGCATAGTTGAAAATCAAGCGTGGCCCAAACTTATCAGGTGGGCTTTCAAAAGCTGATGTACTTTGATGGGCCCAATGAATGAATCTAATTCGGGACTTTTTGTTATTAATGGCAAAAAAAAATTAGGGAGAAAGCATATTTTTAGTACAAAATGTAATTTAGTTAAAATTGGGGTATAATTCATCATCGAGAAATCAAAAGTAAGACATAGTTCGTCAAAATTATTTTATAATTCATCACCGAGAAATTAAGGGATTTACAATATTGACCATCTTCATTACTTTTTGGCATTTATCCATAAACTAATGGCTCCAAATAAAATATATCCCTAAATTATTCTTCTCAAAATCCTCCCATATACATATTACATTTTCGCTAAATTTAAGATTCCAAATCCGTTGGCCATTCCATTTTCCTATTGTTTTGCTTCCTTATTCACTGTCTTTTTTTAATATATATTTAGAAATCCTTATTCCTTCTCATAAAGCCAATTTATATATCCTTATTTTCAGATACGTATATTTGTCATTAAACAGATTTAAAATAAATAGTTGATCTATTACTAAAATTAACTTGCATCTGATTCCAAATGCCTATTTTTAATTCATTATTTTAGAGATTATATACTTAATATATGGTTCCTCGATTTCGTTCTGTAGTCAATAAAATCCCAAGTGAATTACTGATTGTTAAACATTTTATTTTCTTTTACTGCAAGACACAACACCATTATCTTAATTTTTAACCTTGAAACCTTTACGTATATTCTCTCTAATGGCTGCTCAGGTCGTTCAGAAGGTGTCCGTCTTGGTAGTTATTAGCTGTTTCATGCTTATGGACTCATGCTGTAACGCCACGCGTGCTTTGAAAGTTGATGCTGATGCTGTTACAAGTGATTATTGGACGCCGGCTGTGGCGACCTGGTACGGAGAGCAGGCTGATCAGGGCTTTGGAAGTGATGGTACACACGCCTAAACCCTAATCCAATGAAAAATAATCTTTATTTTTGGATAACATTGTACCTTTTCTTATGTATAAATTAAGTAAAAGCTAAGGCTCATATTGATGCATTTTTTGAGTTCCCCCTTGTGCCTTGCTTGACAGACGGAGCCTGCGGATACGGAGCAGATGTCGGTGATTTTCCGTTTTCAGCCATGGTGTCGGCCGGCAGCCCATCTTTGTTCCTCTCCGGAAAAGGCTGCGGCAATTGTTATCAGGTGCAATATGAGCTTAATTACGGTACCTCATGCTAGTTTAGATGTATTTTTAGATTTTTTTTTCAATATCTGAAAATTACAAGAAAATGTCTAGCTAATTAATTACCAAATCTTGATTTGGTTGATAGGTGAGATGTACGACAAATAATGCATGTTCAGGAAGTCCAGTGTCAGTGGTCATCGCGGACAGTTGTACCGATGAAACTTGTGCCTCTAATGCAACTGATCATTTCGATCTTAGCGGTATCGCATTCGAGGCCCTTGCGAACTCTGGCCAGATAGATGAGTTGCTCAAAGCCGGAAGTATATCCAAATAGAATATCAAAAGTATATTTTCATACAAACTGATCTGAATCCAACTGAACTGAATCTTCTAAATACATTTGTTGATACATAATAAAATGTATGTGGCATGTAGGGTTGAGTGCAGCTACCCCGGAACACCTCTGACTTTCAAGATTGGAAGCGACTCAAACTCGTCCAACTTTTCTGTATTGATCGAATACGTGCCCGGGGACGGCGACCTAGCCCAAGTCGACCTACAGCAAACTTCTGTCTCGGATTCATGGCTCCCCATGCAAAGTTCTGGGGGTGCTGTTTGGGTTCTCAGCTCAGGATCCGCTTTGAAGGGTCCATTTTCGATTCGGATCACCAATCAGGCATCCAACACTCTAGTAGCCGAAAATGTCATTCCTGCCGGATGGAAGACCGGAGCGGCTTACAAGGCCAAGTCCAACGTCAGCTTTTAACTTAACTGGTCATTCATTGGATATGATAATGAATGATGTGAGCAATGCTTTAATTATACAATAAATTTTTTTTTTGTTGATATTCTTTATATGCATTTAATAAAACTGAAGGTGTTAAAACATATGTGGAAGTTGCATATTATTTTATAATTTGATTTACAAAACTAAAATTTCAAAATAAAAGCATTTTTTTTGGATTTTTATTTATCACTGCGTACTAATTTTATATGGTCAGCAGTTTCATAATAAATTGCGATTTGAAACTCATTTTAATTAAAACCCAAATATTTTTTAAACTAAACAAAGGGTTAAGAGAGAAATTTTTCAAAATACTCAAAATTGAAGATTGAGTTTCGTTTCTACTCAATCTTTCAGATTGGTTTCCCTTTTTGCTCACCTTTTCTAAGCCACCGTTGACAACGGTGTTTTAAACTTAAGACGCTTTTATTGATAGCGATTTAGGCTACATGGCGTTTTAAATTAAAACTAAACTGAATCAGCAAGCTTGTGTGGCATTTTTAAATAAGTAGTTTGTTACGCATTAGAATATTATGCAAGTTAAGGGGTCTAATTGTATTCTCATGTAATGTATTTAGTATAAGAATTATACTCAGGCATGAGAAAGACAAGAAATGAATTAATCTCAATTTCCCGTCCCCTTATGTCTGGCTTCTCATCCCCTTCTCCTCCGAACCCTTATCCTCTTAGAGCATCCGCACCCGTTATCTCATTGAGACGGACCTCACCCAGAACTTTCTCACGAATAGTGATAAATAAGCATAAAAAGTTTGTATTATGTTGTAGGATGTTGTATGAGAATGCTAGCATATACACTCACCGTCTCATTGAGACGGACCTCATGGAGAACTTCCTCTCTCGATTCTCGCACCCACTCACAAAAAGTTTGAGGAAGTTCTCCTAGAAATTCTCCTGGAGCATTTCTAGGAGAACTTCACTTTACTTTTTGTGAGTGGGTGCGAGAATCGAGAGAGGAAGTTCTCCATGAGGTCCGTCTCAATGAGACGGTGGGTATATATGCTAGCATTCTCATACAACATCCTACAACATAATACAAACTTTTTATGCTTATTTATCAGTATTCGCAAGGAAGTTCTGGGTGAGATCCGTCTCAATGAGATAACGGGTGCGGATGCTCTTAGGCCCTGTCCAATTGAACTTATATTTTCGACTTATAAGTCACTCTAAGTTAATATCAATCACTATAAGTTAATATCAGTTAAGATCATTCACTATAAGTTAATATCAGTTAAGATCATTTAAGTTAAGTTTCAGTTAACTATTCATCATACCATCATCATCATACTATCATACTATTCATCATACCATCATCATCATCATACCATCATCATCATACTATTCATCATACCATAACCATCATCATCATACTATTCATCATACCATCATCATCATTATCATCATACTATTCATCATCATACTATTCATCATATCATCACACTATTCATCATCATACCATCATCATCATTATACCATCATCATCACACTATTCATCATACCATCATATTATTCATCATCATATCATCATACTATTCATCATACTATTCATCACCATCATCATCATACTATCATACCATCACCATCATACCATCATACTATTCATGATCATCATCATACTATTCATCAAACCATCATCATCATAATATTACTATTCATCATCATAAAATTACTATTCATCACCATCATCATCCCCATCACCATCATCAGTATATTACTATTCATCATCATCATAAAATTACTATTATTCATCATCATCATAAAATTACTATTCATCATCATCATCACTACCATCATCATCATCATAATATTACTATTCATCATCATCATATTACTATTCATCATCATCATCATCACAACCATCACCATCATAAAATTACTATTATTCATCATCATCATAAAATTACTATTCATCATCATCATAAAATTACTATTCATCATCATCATCACTACCATCATCATCATCATAATATTACTATTCATCATCATCATATTACTATTCATCATCATCATCATCACAACCATCACCATCATAATATTACTATTCATCATCATAATATTACTATTCATCATCATCATCATAATATTACTATTCATCGATCAACATAAGTTTCAGTTAAGTTAATATAAGTTAATATCAGTTAAGATCATTCACTATAAGTTAATATCAGTTAAGATCATTCACTATAAGTTAATATCAGTTAAGATCAACTAAGTTAAGTCAAATATAAATCAAAATAGACAGACCCTTATTCTCATCTTCAATTCACTTCTGCAACTATTCCGTTGCGATATCTGTATCGCATCATAGTTGATTCTAATTTCATGGCCTAAGTTGTGGGCGATAAAAGAGGCGACGCCGATTGTGTTGACAGTACGGAAGAAATTGCTATTGTTCAACTGCAGGAGATTCACAGTTTTCGATACAAAAGAAAATTTGGTTTATAGAGTGGATAAGTACGCCGCTTAGTAATAAGGAGATTCTCCTCATGGACGCCTTCGTCTTACCTGCTCGCCGTCGGCCACAAGATACTATATATATCATGATCAATTAATCTCCAAATTGATTGATTGAATTGTTGACTGATTGCAAATTTAATAACTCGAAATAGATTACAGAAATTGAGCTTCGGAAAAAACTGATTGGTATACCGAGGGAGAGAGCACATACAAGCCACTATTTTGCGCGAGGAAGCAAGTCAATTTATTGAATTCTAAGTGCTTGGCGACCAATCATTTCCGCAAACAAAAATCTAGCGTTTGAAATCGAAGGATCCTACCCGAAGAGGAGGTGCGTGTTGTACGATCATCAGCAGAATCGACAGTAGACGCTGGGATGAGAATTAGGGCTCGAACTTTAGAATGTTGTCCCAAATAGTCGTTTAGCGAAAAATAATTTTTTTTTAAAAATCGCCACGCGACCTAAATCGCAGTTGACATGAGAGTAGTAAGTTTGCCGTTTATGAAAAGTGAGTAAAAAATGAAACTAATATGAGAGATTGAGTAGAAAATGATTCAATCTCCAATTTCGAGTATTTTTGAAATTTTCCCGAGTTAAGATCATGTACAAAGTTGATTTTTGGTACAAAACAAAAAAATTCGTCAAAATCGACCTACAGATCGTTGCCGAAAAACGGAAAAGAAGACATAGTTCGTCACTTTTCCATATAATTCGTCGCCGAGAAAATGCACAAAAAATCGGGATTAATTTTATCCATCCAAATCAAAAGATCAAGGGCTATGATTTATTTATTTTTTTTTACAAAAAAAATCAACTTTGTACCTTATCTTTTTTACGGTAAACCAATATAAATTAAAATTATACATTCTATAACGGGCCAAATTTATTAGTTGGTTTGAACAATATTCTTGGTGGGCCTCAGCGCATTCGAACCATCAACAACTACACTACTCCCGTTGACTACAAACGTCATTCTGATTGGACCACGCCTAGCAGCGGCGAGAGCTGTCGGCGCCTGGTGGTCGCGGCGGTTGCAAACGAAACAGCGGAGGGAGGAGAGGAAGACTACTGATGCAGCGTTGAAGTGTGTGAACGTATGTAGGTCATGTAAGTTGAATGGCTTTGTTTTAGATTTTTGGAATTAGTTTGAGGGTTTTGTTTTTATGACGTGCAAAGGTTGGAGAACTGGAGTGATTTTCAGGTTATTGAGAGAGCTGAGGTGAGAATGATGGACGTCGGAGAACCGAACGCCGGTGAGGATTTGATGAGCGGAGGAGAAATTGAATTGGATGGAGAAGAAGAAGGATTGGCGGAAAAGATGCTGAAAGCATCAGGTCCATTTTGAATTTATATTGTGCACATTTGTGCTTTATTACATATTAGTCCTTACAGTTTACATAGGTTACATTACCCACCTCAAGCTTAACGAGTAGGAAGTTCGAAACGCAAAGCTTGACGGCGAGGCGACGAAGCGAATCCGCCGGTAACGGCTTGGTAAAGATGTCATCCGGCTGATCAATCGAGCCAATGAAGCGAGGAGAAATGAGACCGCTCACAAAGTGGTGACGAACCACATGGCAATCAATTTCTATGTGTTTCGTCCGCTCGTGATAGACGGGATTCCGAGCGATGTGGCTTGCCGCAACATTATCACAATAGAGAGATACGGGGGTCGACACGGAGACGCGCAGATCCTTGAGTACAGCCACAATCCATACAAGTTCACAGCAGGTCTGCGCCATTGCACGATATTCCGACTCACGGACGAACGCGATACCACCGCCTGTTTGCGAGTGCACCAAGAGATTAAGGAAGGGCCCAGTTTGATGCCATACCCAGTAGTGGAACGGTGAGAGACATGACATGAAGCCCAGACTGCATCACAGAAACCTTCCAATGCAAGTGAGGCACGAGCTGGGTAGAATAAGCCTTGAGCTGGCGCTAGTTTGATGTAGCGAAGGACACTGTTAGCAGTATGAAGGTGGTCCTCAGTTGGAGTGGCAAGGAACTGACTGAGGATATGTACCGAGAATGCAATGTCTCAGGCCGAGTCACATTGAGGTAAATGAGCTTTCCCACAAGTTGTCTATAAGTTGTAGGATCTTCAAGTTTTGGAGCTGTAGATAGGGCCAATTTCTGCTTGATGTCCATAGGAGTAGTGTTAGGTTTATAACCCAGAAGTCCAGTTTCCGTGAGTAAGTTCAGGGCATACTTACGTTGATTTATAAAGATACCCGGAGATGATCTAGCAACCTCAATGCCTAGGAAATATTTGAGAAGCCCCAGGTCCTTGATTCTGAACTCAGCATGAATGAAGGCCTTAATAGCTGAAATAAGAGGAACCGAAGTACCAGTCATGACAATGTCATCAACATAGACCAAGAGTATAATAAACTCATTGTCTCTATTGAGAGTGAATATGTAGTGATCATTAGGACTTTGAATGAATTCATAATTGAATAGAGAGTCTGCAAATTTGCTGAACCATTGACGAGGTGCTTGTTTGAGACCGTAGAGGCTCTTATTTAGTTTACAGACCATGCCCATATGTTTTTCCTTTTGAAAATACCCCGGAGGGATAGTCATATAGACTTCTTCCTGTAAATCACCATGGAGAAAGGCATTATCAACGTCAAGTTGATATAATGGCCACTCCTTGGAAGCTGCTAGTGCAAGAACCATGCGCACAGTGGGCATTTTAATAACCGGGACAGAAGTTTCATTGTAGTCCAAACCCTCCTCTTGAGTGAAACCTTTAGCAACTAGGCGTGCTTTATAACGTTCAATGGATCCATCAGAATGTCTCTTGACCCTGAAAATCCATTTTGAGCCAATTGGATTTTTGCCACGAGGTAGAGGCATAAAAGTCCAAGTGTTATTGGTTTGCAGGGCACTAAGTTCCTTCTCCATAGCAGTCTGCCATAGAGGGTCCTTGTTAGCTTGAGCAAAGGTTTTTAGCTCAGGGATACTAGAGGTCTACAATATATAGTGCTGATGTTGAGACGAACATTGTGTATAATTCACAAAATTCTCAAAAGGATACTTGACGGTTGTAGAACCACACACAAAGTCTTTCAGTAGCACTGATGGTTTAGGAACTCTAGTAGACCTGTGCACATGAGTAACAGATTGTAGTAAAGACTGACTGGTAATTTCTGGGGTTATTCATCAAAGTACCCCGGTTTCAAACTCAAATAACCCAAATACACCAAACGAAACTCAAATAACCAATCTACCCCATTTTTTTACAATTTCGGTTTTCCACGAACTGGTACTCACAATCCCGGTTCCTCTCCTACCGAGACTCGTTGAAAATGGAGTCGTGGCTCAGTTTGGGGCCTACGTGGACCAAAATGAGTGAAATGGAATCCAAGTGGAGTCCCGGTTTTCGAGGAACCGGGATCATAATAATCCCGGTTTTGGGGCAATCGACATCATAAAAACATGACTGCTTTTTCCAAAAAAACAGACATCATGTCAAAGATATTTAAGAAGGCCAACAAAAGCACTATTAATAAAGCAACTGGCATCCCATGTATAAAAAATAAAGCAACCGACATCATAAATAAAAGTACTGTATTAATAAAGTATGGCTGCTTTTTCGAGAAAAGCATGTACATCTAATGCTTTTCATGGCTACTTTTTCATGTCAGAGTTGTTAATAAAGCATGGTATATTTAATGAAGCATGGTACACTTAATGCTTTTCATGGCTACTTATTAATAAAGCATGGCTACTTTTCATGTGAGAGTTTTATTTACAATGGTTCCGGTTTCTCAAAAACCGGGATCCTACGTGGATGACACTTTGCACTCGTTTGGTCTACGTAGGCCCTAAACCGAGCCACATCTTCAATTTTATAGAGTTCCGGTTTCTGGAAAATCGGGACTGTTAAAAATTGATAGTACCAATTCCCGAGGAACCGAAATTGTAAAAAAATGGGGTAGATTGGTTATTTGAGTTTCGTTTGGTGTATTTGGGTTATTCGAGTTTGAAACCGGGGTACTTTGGTGCATAACCCTAATTTCTGGAATGCATGTATCAACTGACTGAGAGGCAGAGTTGTCTGGGACTGAGGCAGAGCTGTCTCGGACATCCGGAGGAGTGATGGGGACAAGAGATGGCTCAGAGAAGATATTTGAGGTATGAGACTGAGGCAGGGGAATAGCAAGCATGCCAGGTAAGGCTTGAAACTTGTCTGCAAATGGGAATTTATTTTCATAAAAATTCACATCTCAACTGACCAAGTAAGAGTGATGTTTGAGAGAAAATAACTTGTATCCTTTTTGTCCATATGGATAACCCACAAAAATGCAGGCCTCAGCTCTTGGATTAAACTTCCTTCTACCAGAAGCAACTGTGGAAGCAAAGCACAGGCAGCCAAACACTCATAAATTGTCATAGGATGGAGGATGACCATACATCAATTCATATGGTGTTTTACCAAGTAAGAGACCTGAGGGAAGCCTGTTAATTAGATAAGTGGCAGTCAACACACAGTCACCCCAGAAAAAGTCAGGTAATTCAGCATTAAACTTTATTGGTCTTGCAACTTCCAATAAGTGACGATGTTTACGCTCCACAATTCCATTTTGTTGAGGGGTGTATACACATGAAGATTGATGTATGCAGCCCTCATCAATAAGGAACTGTGATACAGTGTTGTTAAAAAATTCTGAACCATTATCTGTTCTGAAAATTTAATCTACTTACCAAACTGATTTTTCACCATCTTAAAAAATTGCAGAATGGAGGGAATTGCTGCATGCTTGTCAGGGAGCAAGTATGTCCAAGTGGTACGAGAATGATCATCAACCAAGGTAAGGAAGTACCTTGCCCCTGTAAAAGTATTGGTGTAATAGGGACCCCATACATCACCATGTAATAGCTCAAAAGGTTGAGTAGAGTGAGTAGAACTGATAGGGAATGTAAGTCTTTTCTGTTTAGCAACTGGACAAATAGCACAATCAAATCAGGCTTGTTACAAGTATCAATTGACAAATGTTTGCTGAGATTAGTCATAATATTTTTGATAGAAGCATGCCCAAGTCTGCAATGCCATAGGGATATAGAGTCTACAGATTTGATAGTAGCTAAGCTGGTTGATTGAACTTTGCTCTTAAGCTGATATAGGCCTTGCACATAACTACTAGTCCCCAGGATAATATGCCTGACTGGATCCTGAATATGGCAGAGATTGCCAACAAAATTGACAGTATATATAGGAAGAGTTAGACACCAGTTTGCCAACTGACATCATATTAAACTGAAAGGCAGGAACTAGAAGAACATCAACAATAGTAAGGTTAGGATTGATAACACTAGAACCAGTGTGAGTAACCATAGCTTTGCTCCCATTAGGCATGACAACCTCATAGGGAATCTGAAGTAGTTTGACATCAAATAAGAGATGAATATGTGGTGTAATATGGTCAGTTGCTCCACTATCTAAAATCCATGTATCATGAGAGACTTAGTAGTAGTGAAGTAAGATATACCTGCCATATAAAATGGAGACTCATCCTTGTTGTCTTTTTGATTGAACTGGCTAAGAAGCTTTCTTAATTGCTCATGAACCTGAGACATCTGACTAGGAGAAGAATCATGAGAGGCACCAGGTAAAGAACTGTCTCCTCCAGTGCCAGAATTAGTACTAGTATTGTGGGAATGACTAGAAACACTGTTAGCAGCATGTTTATTTTCTCTAGAAGTTTGAGAATTGTTATCCTTGTGCAATCTGTGGCCATGAGGAAATCCATTTAACTTGAAGCAAGTTTCCTTTACATGTCCTGAAACTTGACAGTGCGTACAAAATGGTCTCTTTGATCTATTAGTGTTTGGATAACCACCAGTGTTTGCAGAATAATTTCCTGAAGAATAGGTTTTTGTTTGAACAGAATTTCTATCATAGGACTGATTGGATTGCCCTTGATTTTGTCTATCATGCTGCTTAGGATTTGCAGAGTACAAAGCTGTTGCTTCAATCACCTTAGGTTTTGATATCATTTTCTCCATCTCATCATCCATTACTAAGGAATAAGACGCATCCAGTCCTAGTCTAGGCCTTGTTGAAAGGATTTGAGTCCTAACTTGTGCATGAACTTTATTAAGTCCCATTAGAAATTTCTGAATTCTAGTTTTCTGTGTCTTATTCTGCATACACTTAGTTGATTTACATGCTTCTCCAGGTGTACATAACACATCATTTTCATAGGAGTCCTCATCTCCCCACAGTTGTAGTAGTTTGTTAAAGTAAGAGGCAACCGTGAGCTCACCTTGCATAAGAAGTGTGATTTCCTTGACAATTGAGTATTCTCTCATGCTATTATCTCCACCAAATCTGTTTTGCAGAGTGTTCCATGCCTGAACACAGCTGACAGAATGAACAAGAGAAGCAGCAATCTCATCAGAAACTGAGTTGATGATCCATGACAGAACAACACCATTGCATCTCTCCCAGCGAACCAGCTTATACGGATCGTCTGTAGGTTTTGGAAACTGGCCTTGAACAAAGCCTAGTTTCGCTTTGATTCCAAGGGATCATAGATGATCGCCATGGGATGAAGTTATCTGCGTTGACAAGTTTTGATGATACCAGTGACGCGCTAATGTTCTCATTGTTGCCGACGAACATTGGATCATCAGCCGGATTGAAGAATTCATGTACGCGAGTGACGATCGGAGCAGCGACATGAGGAGGTTGATCATCAGTGACTGATTCTGCAGTTTCAGCCATGAATTCAGGCCAAAAACAATGGATACAGAAGAGCGGAAATCGCCAGAAAAATAGAGGAAGAAAAATTTGACGGATGATGATCCAAGGCCGATCGATCGATGCGCAGCAGCAGTGCGGATCGTCGGCTCTGATACCATGAGAATGATGGACGCCAGAGAATCGAACGCCGGTGAGGATTTGATGAGCGGAGGAGAAATTGAATTGGATGGAGAAGAAGAAGGATTGGCGGAAAAGATGCTAAAAGCATCAAGTCAGTTTCCCATGAAAAATACCTAGGAAAATTTTGCATTTGATCCTTTGGTTTTCTTGGGATTTTCCACGGGAAGCTAACCCGTAAGTGAATCCTATGCACCGAGAGAACTAAATTAAAATGTTGAGCTCAGAAAGTTCTAGTCATGCATTCTCTAAGGAAACCGATTACATGGCTCGTCCGTTCAGCAGTTGTTTGCAATAGTTTTGATCTAACTGCCTCCCAGGATCCAAAGAATCTATACAGCTATATGTTCAGCGACGTGATATCCCTAACTAATTTGAAACTACACACTAAAAGTCTATGTGCGATGTCGTTTAGTAGCTGAACTTCAGTTGTAACGAGAATCTGAAACTGAAAGGATATAGATAAGCCGACTACAAAATTTTGTTCCAGTTACGATGTATAGTCAGTGACCAGACGGACTTAATTACGTGAACACAGAAGCGAAGCTATTTATTTTTTGCAGACTTCGATCTATAATGGTTATTCAATTGCAACTAGCTGGGCAGAATATAGTCTGCTAACATTTTTTTTATCATATTGTTTCTGTAGCGTTAGGATTTCGAAACATCCACAGTAAAGTTTATCTAGTGGTGACCATGGAATAATATCCACAGTAAAGTTTTTAAGAAAATAATCATGGGAGAAGAATATTGTTGTCCATTGATATGCTTCATTCTTTTTCTAGGCTCTACCTGTACACTCTTGGTTCTCATTGGAAATATGGGCTATGAATTTGTACTTAATTTATAGGATACTTGGTAGAGAAGAAAAGAATATATAGATGCCTCTAGGTATAGATTTGAAATACATGCTATATCATTTCAGTGAAATTTTTGTGTTTGTACATCAAAATTTGTTTGACATGATTATATACAAGTAACCCTAACATCATTTTGCCCTCATCTCAGACTTTTTGTTTTCTTTATTTAGAACCTGTTTCCGCTTGTAGTTTCAATTCATTTGTGCAGTCTTACTATTTGAATTATAACTCAGGAAGGTTTTACAATGTACCCAGGTATCACTTCACTACAAATTTTTGGGATTTTACCGTCTTCAAATTCCGTCAGTAAAACGTCAACTGACACGCTGACGGAAAATAATCCGTTATAATTCCATCAAAATTCCGTCATCCAACTAATATTCGTTAAATTTCCGTCACAAAAATTCCGTCTCCACAATTGAGGTGGAACACTGACGGAATTCTTTACACGGAATGTTGAGGAAAAATAAAGGGAAATATTGGGAGCATTAATTTTGTTCCATTTCCGGCTAAATTCCGTCATTTATATTACCGTTAGTATTCCCCCTATATTCCGTCATCATAGAATTTCAGCCAATAATCCCACTTTATTCCGTCACATATTTGTAATATTCGTTTCACTTACCTAAGTTTATTGACGGTTGAATATTTACAAAATTTCGTAAATATTACAACACATTTCCGTCAACAAAAACGGAAATGTGATGAAAGAATAACGAAATGTTGTGAGGTCCATATGTAAAATAATAATAATTACTTCCTTTAATTAGACAGCGCTTACACAAAAAGCGCGGTGTAATGTTAACATATAACATCACTTTTTATGTAAGCGCTGTCTAATTGTTAACTATAAAACATCGCTTTTATGAAAAGCGCTGTCGTAAATATTTTTAACAACGCTTAATTAGAAGGAGCTGTGGAAAATCACAAATAAGACAGCGCTTAGATAGAAAGCGCTGTTTTATTAAATTAGTTTTAGTTACATTTAAAAAAAATTAAACGCTTATGTAGTTACCTTTAACAGCGTTTATATAGAAAGTGATGTCTTATATTTAACATTAGACAGCGCTTATAATTGAAGCGCTGTCTAAAGTCTACTTTAGACAGCGTTTGGATACAAGCGCTGTGTAAAGTAGGCTTTAGACAGCGTCTGTATCCAAACGCTGTCAAACGTGCCATACTTTAGACAGCGCTTGTAGCCAAACGCTGTCTTAAGTGGACTTTAGACAGCGCTTGTTACAAAACAGGCGCTGTCTTAAGTGGACTTTAGACAGCGCCTGTTGTCAAACGCTGTCTTAACTGAACTCTAATAATCCCTACCTCTATATAATCAACATGTTTCTCAAATTTACAACATCCACCGAAAACCCTTTCCATTTTTTTCAACTTCCTCCGTCTTCGCCTTATCAAAAAAATTTCTCCATATTTGCATCATATTCTTCCTCCGTCTATACCATCGCTTCCTACTCTTCACCGGACTCCAAAGAGGAAGAATCTCCCATCAAGTAAAGAAAAAGAGGGACAAGATCAGGAGTATAGGCGATCAATTTTGAACGGTTGATTTCTCTACTTGTGTTTTTGATTGTCCCTCAATTTTCGTTAACTACTAGATTTATTTTATGTGCGTGTTCTGATAACAATGAATGAATAAGGGCTAGTAATTTCTAAAATTATTGTCTTTAAAATTATTACATTGTCTATAACATATTTCCAATAATATATATTTGCAAATAATATTTAACCATTGTAATGTAATTAATAAAAATAATTCCAAAAATGAGACCATTTTAATGCAATTAATAAAAATAATTCCGGAAATGTGCGGGAAAAATATTTGACCATTTTAATGCAAAATTTAAAAATAATTCCGGAAATGTGCGGGAAAAATATTTGACCATTGTAATGCAAAATTCAGCGCAATTACATTAATGACGGAAATGTCCGGGAAAAATGATGGAAATAATTGATGACGGAAACTTATGGGAATAATGAGGGAAAGTAATTGGTGACGGAATTTAGAGGGAATAATGATGGACAATATGCATGTCGGATTTTTGTGGGAAAATAGACGGAAATTTACATCGAAAAATTGACGGACGTGTGACGGAAGTTTTTGTGACGTAATTTAGACGGAATGTATACTGAAAATTGACGGAAATGGATGACGGAATTTTGCCGGAATCAAGTTTCCGTCGGGAAAAACGCCGTCATTGGGGTTGTTGACGGAATTTTGCCAAAATTTCTCTGTTTTCCGGCACCGTCATTTGTCCGTCACTATTTAACTGACTGAAATTTTCCAAAAATTTGTTGTGCTTGTTCCAAATTGTTTTTTTTTTTACTTTTAAGTTGCGACACTGTTTATGATCATAGTGAGGGGAGCTGCTGGCCTTGGGCAGGATCTCAGCAATCCCATCCCCCCAAAATTACAATAATACAAGACATTGTCAAGTAAGCAACTCCAGCCTAACAACACATGATCAAGGAGATGGATGAACTTGCAAGAAACTAGGTGGTGGTAGTTAATCGATCAAATTGACATCACTTTCTTGGCGCCTTAACCAGCAAGTCTTTGTTAACAGTTTAAACTTTGCAAAAAGTAAATGCAACTGTCTTTTAGGATTTTGAAAAGAAAAAAAAAACTGATCTTGCAAGCTTCTCCTTCCTCCTAGGAGTCTTCTCAATGACAAAAGCTGTGTACTACCTAGTAAAGCAAACCATCATTATCCTTTCCATGGATGATGATAGTGTTGTGAGTGAGTTGGTTCCTTTTCCTTTCCTATCACAAAAGTCTGCTGCTATCTCTGCTACAAAGATGCTTAGATGGAACTGTCCACTCCATCCAAAGAATCTCACTTTAGCTAATTTGGAGGTGACTTTCTTGAATGGGTTTTCAAAATCTTGGTGAGTTTGGTTCTTGAAGTTTCAAATTTTGTAAAGAGAAGGCAAACTCTTTTCACCCAATACCAATACTAATATCCCCTTACCTTTCCTTTGTAATCTTTTTCTATCCTTTCCAATTGGAACATCAACATGTTTAAGGTCAATGTTGCATAGTGCCTAAGAGTTGAAATTTTGAGAATTTAGAGATCCCACCAAATGAGCCAAAAAGCAACAAATTGATGGTTGAGTGGGGGGAATGCACTCACAAACCCACTTGAAGTTCTCACCATGTTTTCAGTTGGAAGTTAGTGTAGTTTGGAAAATGGAATCTCAATTTCACTCCAAGAGAAAAACACTTCAACCTTGTACAAGATAAAGTTGCAATGCAAGAACCAAGCATGAAAATGGCAATAGATAATGTGACTTTGTCAATGTTGTGTGTCATCATCTCCATCTACCCAACAAGCAACATTGGTAAAAGCTCAACATGGTCTTAAAATAGACCCAATTTGTGTCCAAAGAGCTGTGTTTTAGGCTTATAAAATATATAAACTAGAGATGTAGGGTTCAAAAGGTACAAGACCCATGTGAGTTCACTGATTAAGAGATGCACATAATAATACTATTGGCCAAATCCAGACAAATAAAATGCAATGCATGCTGGCATGCATAGTTATATGAACACAACATGGATAAGTCAAATAGCCGTGTTTAAACAATTGAGATGTAAGAAGTTGCGAGATCTCATTTGGACAAGGTAGGGACTAAAGCATGATAGCATAGCGCTTCTAGATCCAAAACCTCTCGACAAAATGAGGTGTTTTGGATCCCAGAGTGAAAACAAGAAAATCGAACATGAATCTAGAAACACCATGAGACTGTTTAGTGTGTGTGTCACGTAAAATATGCAAGCTTCAATTATGGCCAAAAAACATGGCAGTCCAACACCATATGCAATTTTTCAATGAATATGCAAATTTAAAGATACGCGTTAAGCACACATAAAAAAACTCCCATACCATACTTGAGAGAAAGACGCATAAATGAAGCTGCGATTTGGACAGTTGGATAATACATTCTTGCACTTGCAACACACCACAATGAAATCTAAACCAATTGAGTCATTAATCATATTTAGAATTTATCACCGGGAAACAATTAGCCTAAACTATGTAGTAAACCAGTACGATGACAATAAGGTTTGGCATATAATAATAATAATAGAAAAGAAAAAAAAGAAGAAGAACAAAAGTAGCAAGTGGTTAAGCACCTTTGGAATTGAAGGCGGGATTTCAATGAAAATGCGGTATCTCAGCACCTCCAAGCGAAAGCTGATATGAGCTCCTTTTGCTGCCAGCACAGAACAATAGATGACTGCCTCTTCTCCACATGAAATCCACCGGCAGGAGTCCGCTGAACCAAGTAATCCGCTTGTGATTCGGTAATATTGCTGAATTGGTACGGGGAGAACCCTGATGACACGAAGATACTCTTCCATGGCGAGATCTTTTCAGGACTAAGATGGCGGCCCACGAGCATTCTTTCGATGCTTGGGTGGATGAAGAACCTTTCAATTTTTTGAAGAGCATCCAAATTCATGATCGAAGCATCCAGTGACTCTAACAAGGTCGCGTAAGATTGAAGAGCATGAATTGCGTGGTGGGGAAAAGGTAGATCGTTCCTGTCACAGCCGCGGTCAGGTGAGACCACAATTTTTGGAGAAAGCTGCTTGACAACGCGAAGAACCAGTGGAAGAGATGGTGAGTAGCTTGAGAAAGCACCAACTGGTAGATTTACAACAATTGCTTCTCCATTTGAAACATGAAGAGGCATTGAGCTCAACGCATCAAGGCTTCGGATCCTGAGCTCAAATTTCAGTTTGATCTCACTGGCGAACTGGTTTAGATTCTCTAGAACCAACCCAAACTCGAGGTCGTCATGTGTGCTTGGAGAAGCAAATGCGGTGATTTTGAGTGATGGCGTACCTCCATTTCTCAAGGCTAGTTCCTGCATAAGCGAAGCCCATTGTCCTCCGTAACCAACGTCAAAATCTATAATATGAATTTTATCAAACCCTTCCACGGATTCAAGGATGGCTTGATTGCAAGTAAAATTTGCAAAGTGAACAACTGGTGATGCTTCGGAAAAGCACTTGTATGCTCCAATTTTCAAAATGTGGCCAAATGAAGGCGAGTAATTGGATAACGCCGTCGAGGTTGTGACATTAGAGCTGTTCTCATTCATTTCAAGAAGTAATTGCAACGATTCCTTGAAATAAAAGGCAACCCTTTGAAAGGGCTTGCCCATAGGAGAGAGCTGGTGATTGAGCCGCGCCAATATCCCCTGCGCGAGTACCAAGTTACCCACTTGAATCAGCTCTACAGCCTTGAATATATCTTCAATTACAGCCTGCTGATGAAAGCCCGCGTCTTCACCTCCTCCAAACCTGCCCTTGGGTACACCCGATGTAGGCGGTGGGTTCTGATGTAGTTGAACCTTATGAGGGCTCCCTGGATCATGCTGGTGCGAGTTTTGCAATGAAAAAGGAATTTTGGGAATCTGGAAGTTACCTTGTTCTAACACCATCCCAGTATTCAACCTTTTCGGATTTGGTGGCAGTATAAAACCTTGCTGCTGCTGCTGACCAAATCCCATTGGCAGGAACAACGCAGGATTCTCAGATGGCTGAATCTGATGCTGGTTGATAGCAACATGAGGATTGAATACCTGTGGCCTCTCGTCGAATGATCCCATAAGCTGCTGAGACTGAGAAAAGGGCACCATGTTGTTTCCCAACTGTCCGAAAACAATCGGACCAAATCCAACACTCCCATTGTTGCAAAGAGGAAACGCCGAACACGGTTCACTCATACTCCCACTAAACCCAGTTCCCATGTCACCCGAAAAATCTGGAGCCACTGAGCCCTGCATAAACTTATTCAAATTCACCATACTATGATCATCAACCTGATCATGACCCCCGAAAAAGTAACCAAGCATGGACTGGTCAGGACTAGGCGCAGCGCCAAAATCCGGCACTAAATTCTCAAACTCATCCATACCCATGCTGCATTTCTCCTGGCCAGCAACGGCCGTGGACCGGCCGCTGCCGGAGCTACCTAAAGACGACGACAGAATTGAAGTTGATGGGCTGCTCCTGGTGTCAAGAACTGAGGTTGGTTCAGACCCTAAACAGCAACTACTTTGTTTAAGCAGTTGCTTGTTTGCCCATGTCACCGGCAGCAGCAGCTCAGAATGAGGATGAAGAACCAAATCTGAATACTCAAAATCTAACACAACCCCTTTCCCTTGAATTTCAAAGGCTAAGGGCATATCTTGTCTTTACAGCAATTAGTAACAACAAAACCACCCCAAATCCAATAAAAGTCCTAATTTTTCCAGCATACAAATCTGCAACAGTAAACAACCCAAAATCAGCATTACAAACAAAACCCACATCAAAAATCCAAAAACATAACACATTCCAGAGATTTACAAACACAATAGCTCAAAATAATCACCAGATTCAGAAACGGAAAACTGTAAAAAGCTGTCACCTTTACACTTTTAACTCTTTGAACATTCATAATCTCCGCCTCTGGCATGACTGGCTCCTCAATCCACGCCCAATCAGACCATCGATTTACCAGCAACGGCAGTGAGACATACAAATCAAAAACCTTCTTTCTCTTTTCTCTTTTTTTTTTTCTCTCACTCTATAATTTGGTGTTGTTTATGATGTTGTTTTCCGGCAGCAAACAGAGTAAGCTTGCTTGTCTTCCTTCTCTGCAAATTTGGATGGGAGCTGCTGATAAAAAAAAATAGCAATGAACTGCTCCTCTCTCTCATCTCTCATCTCTCAAAAAGCTTTGATTTTTATTTTATTCATTGTCCGTAATCAGTATATAATTATTAAAAATAGAAATGCCCAGAAAATCAAATTTATGTGGTTTGTCTGTGACGCTCTGTAGATGTAGTTATCTCGTCCTGAACAGTCCCTGTCCTTTCATCCCACTTCCCGTCTCCAAACATACCATCACCTCTGCAATTTGCATTTTTTTTAAATTTCCTTAAAAAAATTTAACTTAAAAATCAGTAAATTGTAAATAATATTCTTTCAATATTAAATAATAATTATTAATTCATTATAAAAATAATATATAAATAACATGTTAATGATAATATTTTTTTACTTTATTTAGCTTAAACTAAACCTCCTTTTTTTTTAAGTAAAAGATTTTGAGGCAAGATTTGAGGTGGAGGGGTAGAATGGTCATTTAAACCAAACAGGACTGTTGCGTTGCAGGGCTTTGTTTTCGAAGTTGAATCTGACGACACGAGATGGAGAGAGAGAGAGGCTGGGGTTTGAAAATATCGAGATCTAACACAAAGGCTTCCAGGGGCAGAGTTGTAATTTTCGGTGGAAGGAGGACTAATTAAGTTTTGATTTTTTAAGCTGGACAATGGGAACTAGGGCAAATTTCTAGCTCGAAAGATCTTTGGGATTGCACACCTACGCGGGTGCGGGTAGAAAACTGGTAATCTGCCGAACTCGCACCACCATGTGATGATCGGGCGTGACGTCGACCTTTTTGTTGACGTGTAATGTAATAAGTAAGCTTCCTCATTTCGTCGTTGTTTTCTTGCACGCTAACTGATTGATCAAAATTCAAATGCCTGACAGACGAAGAACCTACATTGTGATTGTTTTATAATTTTCATGGAGACTCGTTGATCCATTTCGCTTGTATTTGTTTAGTGAAGTTAAATAATTGCAAAAAAGAACAAATTGATTTTTTGATAAAAAAATATATAAATAAATTATAGCCTTGATCTTATGATTTAGATGAAGAAGATTAAATCTTATTTTTTGTGTGCATATTATCGGTAACGAATTATATGAAAAAATGACAAACTATATCGTCTTTTTTATTTTTCGGCGACGAACTATAGATCGATTTTGACGAATTTTATCATTTGTAGTTGTACCAAAAATTAATTTTGTACCTGATCTTCCCCCTATATTATTAATCATAACTTATTGTCAATCTTGACTTTGTGGATTTATTGCAATATTAAGAGCATGTGCATGGTTTTAAATTAAGTAGTTACTGAAGGGGAGAAGGCGCAAATCAGCAGCTGAAAAAGCAAATAGCTTATGGCTGACATTTTCTTTCAACAGATGATATGTCATTCAAAAATGAGCATAAATATAACGAACACCAGCACCTTCTTTCCTCCAACAATTGCTTAATTTCAAAGCGTTACACATATTATTCTAAGAGGCATCACAGTTCGATGAATGCCACATAGTTAACAAAACAATAGCTTAATTGCATGACACGTTAAGCTAGCTCTCATGCAAGCACTTTTCTCAACATTCACGTTTCATGCATAAAAACATAACAATGCTTTGCAATCACTTAACCTCACTTACATCCATACATGCATAACCCAAGTCCCCAAGCAAGGTATAAAAAACCTACTTTGCACAAATTTCGCGCATTGATTGAAAAAATGGCTATAATTTGGAACTTTTGATATTTGGGTGTTATTATGTTGGAGGGAGACCGGACCACATAAGGAGACAAATGCTTAGTTGTTTGGTTGATTGGAGGTTTAGTATATTAAGGTTTTTTTTTGGGGGGACTAAGAGTGTTAAACAAATATGATTATTGACAAATCGATGTGGAAGTTTATTGTAAATGATTAATTAAACACCGTCATCCCATGTGAAACCCTACCAAGACAACTATTGCTTTTTTCCGATAATTAATTAGTTGTTGTTTATGACTTGCTAGGGTTTCACATGGGATATAAGGAAAGCGACATTTTGTTAATAATGTTTTCTTTTTGTGCGTCGTAAGTGCTTAAATCCACAGCTGTGTGGGTTGTCTTGTTTAATTTTTATGGAGTGTTTTCGAGTTTGAAAAATGCATGTCAAGTATGATTTTGATTAATATTCAAAAGAGTTCGAGACCAGCTCCAACTTTAGTCAAATAAATTTAGATGATTTTGTATTTATAAAATATTTATACACGACGAGCTTTAAACGAGTTCAGATGCACTTAAACGGAGTTCAAACAAACTTTAAGCTAGCATGCATTGTTTACCGAAATTATATTTTCACTTAAAATCATAAAATTAAATAAAATAAACAAATTCATAAATTATAAAGCTTATTAGTGAACTGTTTACGAACATAAAATGAGTTGACACCCCCCTTTGCTCATATTTTGATGGTTCATGGAATTTATCGTTTCAAATGGGTCTGTGCTGTTTGGGCTGGAATGGCCCAAAATGAACTACGAGATATAGGCCGTATGTTTGGCCCATCTCAGTTCCCGAAGTCTTGTTCAAATACGAAAGTACTTGTATGCCAAACATTCTGGTCAACCACAAATCAATGACAGACAGATCGTTACAAGTGGCCGTGATCGGAGCCGGATTGGCGGGGCTGGTGGCGGCGCGTGAGCTGCTCCGTGAAGGCCACCGAGTGACAATCTACGAGCGGAGTGATCAACTGGGCGGGACATGGCGATACGACCCACGAACAGAATCCGACCCGTTGGGTCTCGACCCGGATCGGTCAATCGTCCATAGCAGCGCTTACGAGTCTCTGAGAGTCAACCTGCCGAGAAACCTGATGGGGTTTCTTGACTACCCATTTGAGGGTAAAGGGTTTGGCGATGAGAGATGTTTTCCAGGACATGAGGAAGTTTTGAGGTTTTTGGAGGGATTTGCTTGTGAGTTTGGGCTGGTGGAGTTAATCAGGTTTGGGAGAGAAGTGGTAGGAGTTGGAAGAGTGTGCGGTGAATGGATTGTTGAGTCGAGACCGAGAGGAGCTGGAAATTTGGATGTTTACGAGGCTGTGGTGGTTTGTAATGGGAAGCATACTGAGCCTAGAATTGCTGATTTTCAAGGTGAGGATGCTTCATCTTGTATTCATGTCAAGGTCAGTGATTGATAAAGTTTCTATTTTTATATGTTATGGAATTGGATGTGAATACTAGGGAGGGAGAATTGGGCAGGATTGCAGATGCACAGCCATTGCTATAGGACTCCAGGGCCATTTCAAGATCTGGTGAAGTAACTAACCCTGTTAGAAATTTTGAAGTGTTTGTTTGATAGAGGATTATGAAGGTTTGAAGCTGCATACAGGTTGTAGTGGTGATAGGAGATGGTTCAAGTGCCTCTGATATCTCGATGGAGATATCTTCTGTTGCTAAGGAGGTTCATTTTGCAACGAGGTCAGGAATCCCGCACTTTCCCGCCAACAAAAATTCAGATAGCTGCCATCAAATGGTTTTCTTCTTCACAAACTTCACTGGCACGCAGATCCGAGACTGAATGTATATAATAGTTAACAACCCATGCGTTGTGTTATTATGAGTGTTTGCAGATCAAATGTGCACATGAGGATGGCAAAGTAGACTTTGAAGATGGGTCTTATGTTTACGCAAATGCGATCATCCACTGCACTGGGTAAACAAAGACCTAGTGCTTTAGTATTCTATACACCTTACTTCAGCCGCGGTTATGTGCTTATATCTATTGCTATGCGTTCATTGAGCAATCAGGTACAAATTTCACTACCCATTTCTCAAAACCGATGGAATTGTTAGCGTCAAAGACAATCGTGTTGGTCCATTGTATCAACATGTTTTCCCACCTGGCTCAGCCCCATGGCTTTCTTTCATCGGACTCCCTTACAGGGTAAAAGTAGTTGATAAATTGGAAATCAAATTGCTCAACTTCAACAAATTGAAAATAATAATGAAACGGCCAGTAGTTGATAAATAACTTCTACTGAAGCAACATGTTTACCAGTTTCAACTCTTTTGCAGGGTATTCCTACACTCGTCATAGAGTTGCAATCAAGATGGGTGGCGAAAGTACTATCTGGCAAGGTGAAATTACCTAGTGAAGACGATATGTTATCATCTGTTCATGATTATTACGCTGAGATGGAGAGAACCCATTGGCCCATACACCACACTCATAATCTTGAACAGCAAATCAACAAGGTCTTCTCATCTGAACTTGTTACATATACCTTCATCCAACTTATGTTTCATATTAGTTGTTCGTATTGAGGTGTGCGTTGTTTTGGCATTACAGTTTGAGTATGAAAATTGGCTAGCGGCACAAGTTGGCTTATCACCAATACAAAAATGGATGGAGGAGCTTTATTTCCATATGTTCAGTTTGTTCCCAGAGGGTAGTCCATATCGAGATGAATTCAACATGTACAAATGGATGCAGGACAGGGGATTTCATGAATGAAAGCAGAGTCATTGTTCTTATGATGTACTTGGCAACGAAGTAACAGCTACCACATGTTCTTTCATTATTTGATAGATTGCAATTACATATATCTGTCTTTCACACTTAACCAAATATACCAACCGAATAATTTCCTCAAAGTCCATCTGAGAAAGGCACGTTTGTAGCCGGCAGCCATGAGTTACCAGCAATGAAATTTCCCACAGTGAATTTCGAAGCTTCTGAGGCAGTCAATATCTGATACCCACCCCATTTAACTCTGTTCGTCGTGGACGATCCTGGACCGGTGTTGGCATACTCGCCGTAGTACAGCGTGCTGAGAGCAAAGCTACCGCTCCAAGGCGTCCATCCGGCGGCATTAATGAGGCTATCAAGATAAGTCTTAAGGACGACTGTCCGCGAGTACTTCTGCCAAGGTCTACCTAGATAAGTCTTGACTGAGCCTTGGACCGGTTTGAGCTCCGATGAGGCTGTGACTCTACAATTGAGGATTGAAATGCCAGTGTTTTGGTTAGGGTCAGTCCTTCCTTGGGCTGTTAGGGTAATCATCTTGTTTAGCGGCTTTCTTGGGTAGATGTTACAACTTTGTAAAACGACCGCGGCGTTACCAAAGATGAAATCAACTGTTCCGTAGATGTCACATTCTCTGTAGAATTGTCTGTTGGAATGGACATAGAGTGTGTCTTGGTAACCCTCAAAGCTACATTTGTAATATACGGATAAATCTGATCCGGATCGGAGAGCTACAGCTTGATGGTTGGCAGCTCCGGCTGTGTTTTTGAATGTGATACCTTGAGCTATGAAGTTGTCTCCGGTCACAGCTAAAATATCCACCAACAATTAACACAATCAGGTTGCATTAATTATAATGTACGTAAATAAAATGAGGTAATTTACGATCGTTTTATTGTTCCTGTTAGTACATCATTATTGGCGAAGGATCTAATCTTTTTAGGAGGGCTGTCAAATGAGAACATTAATTGAATGAAACCTTTTAATCAACTTTATGTCATATTAGCATTAATGAAACAAAACTCCTAGCTACAGGTGAGGTGAGGTGACCACCTCTAGGGACCAATCTAGAAAAATGTCTTCCTTTGTATTAAATGGTCTTGCTTGCTCCTCAAGGTATTCATTTTACTCATGATTGAATGGAAGTCAGTATTTAGGATCTTAGTAATTTAAACTAGAAAAAGCTTTGCTTGCTAGAGTTGAAAGTTATGACTTACCGACAGTGGCGGAGTTGAGGGTGGTGGAGCCACCGCCGACGCTTTTACTTCCGGTGATGATAGTCTTCCCAATACCATCACCAAGCAACATGATATTCTTCTTCTTGATCTGAACATTTTCATTGTACACTCCAGCCTTGACATGAATCACAAACCGCCCACTTCCTGACGCAGCCGCCACCGCAGCAGCCACCGTCTTATAATTCCCTGACCCGTCTGTCGCCACCACCACATTCGCCGTCACGGTCGTAGACTGCAGCAGCTTCCTCTCTCCCGGCCTGACCCATTTCGGAAACCCATCCGCTGTTTGAGGCACAGTGTTGTCATTCTCCGGCGCATGGTTCAACGCCAAGGTGTTGCTGACAAGGTCCGAGACATTGTTGGACGACATCTGGGAGTAGATGGAGTCACCGGTCAACCCTAGGTCAACGAACCCGGTCCGACAAGTTTCGAGGTTGGTCATGGCTGTGCTGAGCCATGTCTGCTTGTCAACCTGGCTGCATGGGGATGTCGGAGCGTATGTTTTGTTCAACCTTCTGACAGTCTCCTCGTACAGCTCGACGCAGTCGGACCATGCAGCCTTCTCCTTAGGCGTACGGCATTTCCCGCCTAACGAGTAAGTGTTGGTCTTGGCCTGAAGCGACCGGTCCAAAGCCAGTTTCATTGATAGAGAGAGAAAGTCAGACTTCTTTCTTATGGGTGTTTGGTAGCCATTATTAGGGTTTTGTGATAGGAAATATTCACAGGGCTTTGGGTGAGGGGTTTGGCTGCACCAGGACTTGATATCGGCAGAGGTGTAACATGACACATGAGTCGAGTAAATGAGAGTTGTGACCAAAAGTATAATGGCGAGTTTAAGGACATGCAGCCCCATAGCTTTGGAGAAAAAAACGTTGGCGTTTGTATATAAATGTGACCCAAATCTAGAGAGAGAAAATGAGGTGATGTAAGAGAGGTGTGGTGTAGAGTTTAGTGTGGAGGGCTGCCCTTTATATAGAGGGTCATGGATGATATGTGATGAGTCCAAAGAATGGTAAATGGTCCCTTAGGGAAGGTGCAACTCCAACCTTAATTTCATTTTCATTATTTTCTATATTATTCATCAGAGCAGCGACTCATATGAGAGCTGTTTTTTTTTATTCTTCAAAAATTTGAGAATTCAATCATCACCTTGAATATCACATCATCAGACATCAAGTAATTATAGTGATAACACGTGTTTCATGTGCATATTCAAAGTTGTATTTAATGCAAAGTCAAAGTCACCGAATTTGACTTTGGTTTTGGGACATGTGTCACATGCAGATTTAAAGATGCATCATGATCTAATGGTGATCAGATTTGAATTTTTAAGTTCTCGAATTTTTAGGGGTTTACCTAGCGCTCCCTTTATTCATCATATGATGCACATTATCCTAAATTTAAGGTCAGCGTTGAATTTAAAATTTAAGTGTAATGTATCTTAGCACTTTATTTAAAATCTCTAGCTATTTAAGTACTTAATTTTGGTTAAATTAATGTTTTATTTTTTAGTTCAAAAATTAATTATTATATTTAAAGTAAGTCATCTAGTTAACTTCGTCAATTCAATAAATCAAATTTTGGTTAAATTAAATTAAGTCAGGCTGTTTGAGCCCTTAATAAATCAACAAATCTGTTATAAAAAAAACTTCGTCAATTCAATAATTCTATTTAAATTAAATTAAATTTGAAATCGGTATTGTTCAATTTCAATTCAGATTGCGCCCATGCATATTCAAAATGGAATTGTGTTATGTAACAAATTGAATTGTTTTTAATGAGTAAATTCCTACGAAGCACATATACTACGCACAGGTCAATCTCATTCCAACACCTACTACGTACGTACGAACAAATTTGAAATAGACTTAATTTTATTTATTTATTCCAATGTGCTAAGTTTGTAGGTGAGTATGTGAACTACTTATTTAATTAGTTTTGGGAGGATAAGAGAATATAAGGACAAATTGAATACAATACCTGTCTTTGACTAGAGATTATTAAGATGTGTACTGTTGTAATTTGTAAGTAGTAGTTGGATAAACTGAGAGACCAAATATGTTACGAAACACGTCATTGCAATATTTTGAATATTATTCCTTCTAAGAGGAGTCCATTTATTTCTTTTATGCCATTTGTGCAAACAGGTCTCAGTCACGTTTAGTTAGAGCATCTGCAGCGGTGCAGCGGTGCGATCTCTAGGAGGATTTGAGGTCGTCCTCGGATGACATTCTTGTGCAGCGAGGCAACCTTGTGGAGATCGCGACCTTGGCGAGGATTTCTGGACGAGATCGTCCTCCCAGAAATTCTCCGCGAGATCGGCTGAGCGGACGATCTCCGCGAGTGAGTCTCGCGCGTGACTCGTGTGAGAATCCTCAAAAAAGATTAAAACCGATTAAATTGAAGGCTCAAAACTCATTTTCGAAGCTTTTCGACATCAATGGAACATTCAAAAAACAGCCGATCGAACAATCAGTTGATTTGAGAAGATGATGAACAGTGCTCAACCTTCAATCAGCCGATCGAACAATCAGCCGACCGTGTGCCCGACCTGTGCCCGCCCGACCGACCGTGTGCCCGCTCGTGTAGCCGATCGTGTGTCCGACCGTGTAATGCAGCCGATCGTGTGTCCGATCGTGTGTCCGATGAGTGTCAACCGAGCAGCCGATCGTGTGCCCGTGCAGCCGACCGATCGTGCAGCCGATCGTGTGTCCGATGAGTGTCAACCGAGCAGCCGATCGTGTGCCCGTGCAGCCGCCCGTGCAGCCGATCGTTCAATGTAAGCAATGAGATTTCTGTACGTATTTGCTCAGTTGGTGAGACTATAATGATACTTTTGGTTTTGTATGCTTAGGCAGAAGATATTCCTGCCTTTTGGTCTCTGTTCATTCTTTTCCAGACTGGTTTTATGGGTCTATGGGGAGCTAAAGTCGATGCAATTGACTATCATGTATCTGAGATCGAAAAACTATCAAAAGAAGTAAGTGCTGATCTTTGCCGGGATTCCTCGTGGAACGATTTGACTTTATAGCGAAAGCTCAACTGATTTGCAGTATGCGCACAAACGCAGCAAACCAGAAATCCAACTCTATGGTTGAACGAGACGTGTAGAACGAAATCGAATCAGTGAGCTCGCTGGGCTTTCATTGGAGGAAATTGAGAAGTCTAAGATTGGGAAAGATGATATTGATGTTAGACTAGCTGACCATAGCAGTAAGCATGACCAATGTAACTTTGTTCTACAGGTTTTTTTACTCTGAGAACAAAACAGCAAATTCTAGCATGTAATCAAATTGTCACCAATGTAACTTTGTTCTATGAATATGTATGGTTTCATCATTATTGATCATACATGGAGAGAAACACCACTTCAACTATTGATTATTAAATTCTGGTTACAATAATTCATATAAGAACAAATCGGAGGGAAAAAAATTTCAAAAATAATAATTTTTTATTCAGGAATAGTAGTAGGAAGATCTCCGCAGGATGTCATTGCTGCACAGAATATGCAGAAATGCTGTTACTGTTCACTAAATAGTAGTAGGAAGATCTCCGTGAGGAAGTTCTCAAGGAGATAATATGCTCCAACGGGTGCGGATGCCCTTAGTATCCACCGAATAAGAATTACAACTATTCCACCCAACTTAATTGATTGACAATTATATATAAACAACATTTATAACTAATAATTAAGTTCTTTTGTGAGAAGTGGGGTGTACCATGTTCCATTAATTTTATTAATTTGAGTATAAAAAATGTAAATTTAATAATCTAGAAAGTATATAATTTTATATATAACTCTTACTTGCATACATTTAATTTAAGTAAGGCTTAAATTCGTATTCGATATACCAATTGCTAGCTATTATATATATATCCTAAATGCTAAACATCGATTATATATGTCCCGGAAAGGCACTAATTTTTGTAAACATGAATAGATAATGACCCGACAACATGCACATGCATGATTGATAATTAAGTTGTAACTAGTGGCGGACCTACGCCTAAAGGAAGGGTGGCAATTGCCCCAAATAATTTTTTAAAAGTTGACTAATACTCTATAATTTGTTTAGTATTTTTGATATTTTGCCCCCAATATATAATTTCAGTATTTCGCCCCCAATAATTCAAAAATAATCTTCAAATATTCGAAAAAAGATTTCACCAATATCGATTACTGGGTGCAATGCAGTAAACGATCTGCTAATCATGTAGGGTTTGCTCTTCTAACACTAAGTTTGATAAGATTAATTATATATATATATTTGTAGTACATCACAATATAACAGTCTTTTTGAAGGAAAATTTACTTGAGAAAATAAGCATAATATAAATCAAACCCTAGCAACCAGCTCATATATATATGAGACCTGTGTTAATGTTATTAAATTATATTAATTAAGGTTGATAAAGAGGCAGCTTTGAGACCTAATTGTATCATATTCAACAATTAATGCATGAAAGTCTACAAGGATAGAATTCTAAAACTTCAAATCCTATCTCAGCTGTTTTGAGGATTATTGGATTCAACTTTTTGATTGTGTAATCAGGTGGCACCCATCATCAGACTTTTAATATATCCCATGTTCATTTTGAATATGACATGATAACAATAATTTATCAATGATGTAACGCGTGACATAGATTTTTTTTGCTTTATTGAAAATGCAATTGATTGAGATCATTTGATTTTTATATAGTTATTTCAATCCATGAAACAAAAACTGATTCACATTTTTCGAGTTTTTCTTTTACCTTATTTTGAGTATCACCTTTCCAAAATATATTTGAATTTGAAATAACTTTACCTGTTTTTATGGATAATCGGAATGCAGAATTGAATTGTATACGTGAATTCCTATATCTCACTTCCACATAAATTTGGGCCAACGTGTCAAATTTTATAACATAACCGGCATGTCGAGTACAAATTTCCTACAAACGCAACAAACTGCTACGAGGTGCCAGTGAGCCAGTCTCTTTAAAATACGTGGCAAAATCGATACGTACTAAAACTCAAAATTCGGTATTTTTTAAAAGCTGGAACAGGGCAACAAAGAAAAAAAAACTCCTACATTTTCATGGTATTATTTTACATGACTGATTAACCAACACCTAGCAAAATTCTCAAGAAAGCCCAGCAAAATTCATTTTGACTATGATTATTGTAAATCACTTTTAATTAGTTTTTTTAATAATAGCACTTTAATTAGGGTGTGACTTTGTCCGTTAAAAAAACTAGATAATTAACAATGCATATAACTTTGATTATGTCCAAAATCTTGTCAATTCAAAATCCATGTATATGTATATACATTTGTCGCCAGGGGCGGATCTATCATTTGAGGCTGGGGTGATAGCAAAAAAATAATCGTATTACCCAAAAAAATTATAGTTTTTACAAAAAAGTCTTATTACACTAAAATAAAGAACGTCTTGTTTCCATATCATTCAAAATATCTTGCGACTGAAGTTGCAAAGCATTACAAAGGCAGCTAGTGATGTCTGAAACCTCTCTCATTAGGTGCATAATAAAGACAAAGTAAAATGAAGTCATCATCTCATAAACTGAACTTGCTTCACCACGCTGACTATGAGTATATCCATCCGATTTGATAAGTAATAAACTCACATGTTGCACTAAACATCTTGATCAAACTGAAAAATTGATTTAAAGTGAGAAGTGCAATGAGTATCACCGGCTCTTTGCAAAGAACCTAACTGATTAAGACCTTTTCCACTTTCAAGGTCAACAATACCAAGCAAGCCATTATTTGATGCATGAGCATCTCTTAATTGGTTGTTGCACTTACACGATGCACAGACGATGTTGATAATAAAGTTGAGCTTCTCAAAAAAGTGTTTAACATGATAAACTTCTTTTGAAGCAGCAACTAAAGATAGCTGTAAACGATGAGCTAATCAATGGACATAATAAGCATATGGACACTCGCGTGAAACTAAGGCTTGCAAACCGTTCCATTCTCCACGCATATTACTAGCACCATCTTGCCCTCGGATAGAGTGAATATCAAGATTATAACAAGAGAGCATAGAGAAAATACCATTTTTCAAAGTCAATGTTGTAGTGTCCTGAACATGACTGTCTTGCTCACCACTTTTGGAGCACGATGTTCCTCACTCTGTAAATGACTGTCTTGCTCTGAAGTTTCAGTCGATTTTCTTTTGAAGAATGAATCAATGGTTGACGTTTTCATCTAAAAATCAAATATTAGAATCAAGTTAAAATTAATTCATTCTTAACCTTTAAATTCAACAATCAAACATACTAGAATACCATTCAAAACACCAATTTTGTAAGTCACAACACAACACAGCTTTGCTCAAATGACCTTCTAATAAGTTAGATGACTAAAAGACTAGCAGCTAAATGCCTAATTTCATTGAATAATTGATTGCAGCAAGACCAAGACCTCAATACCTCACTCAGGTACACACACAACAATCCATAAAGATCAAGACGAAGATCAAGACCAAGACCTCAGTGCTGAATATTTGATTGCAGCAGCCAGCAAGACCAAGACCTCAGTACCTCACTCATCTTTACAATGAAACCCTAATTACCAAAGCAACCTTCGAAACCATACATAATACAGATCTCTAATTTCAATAGTTTACTAGACGGGTAATGAAGTGATGTTATGTTCACCTGAACTAGCTTTCGGAGTCGCGAGTCTGAGTATGTGAGGACGTTGCGACACTGCGTCGATTTGATTGTTTCCGATTCCGAAGTCGGCAAAGTCGGCAAGCTCGTCAAACCTCAGCTGCTCAAGCGTAATAAAAGTAAAAGATTTGTTATGTTTATTATAATTATTTGTTTTTAATATATTTTGTATATATATTTTTTTATATCTAAAATTTTATTAAAAAAAAGATTCGACCAAGGATGACATTTGTCACTAAGGTGCGTCCGCCCCTTCAGTCGTACCATAACAACGTAACTATGAGTAATGCTATTGCTATATGCACATTATTTGTGCACTTAATGAACTGTGCATTTACCAAATGCCCCCCAATTTTGTATAAATTAAACTAAACCTTCAACATCAGATATGTATAATTCAATTTTAAAATATTAAATTATTCATCTATTTTTGAGGGTTTGGTTTGATTTGATTTGATTTATAAGTAGTTGGGGGCATAGTGATCATTAAACAACATTATTTCGTAACTATATGTAGTGTACATACCATTCTATGAATAATTCATATAATATGTGACATTTGACAAGAACATGACCATACAATTAAATTAAGCTTGTTAATGGCTTTGTAGAGTTAGCTTTACATCCATGTTCTGCCTTTTTAAAAATCAGATTTTAAGTGTTTATTTCTCAAATTTAGTAGCTAGCTAAAGATTCTAGCTAGGAAAGGGTTCCTTCATACGTTCATGTTCATAGGGGCGTGCTTAAATGTTAATCACTCTTAGCATGTTAACCTATTAATTCATTGTGATTGGTTGGATGAGTTTCATCCAACCAATCTGGATTCGCCACCTCACAAAGCACGGGCTCATTGGACATGTGAGTGGAGGAGTTGGGTGAGTGGGACACGTGGCGCGTCCAGATTAGTTGGATGAAACTCATCCAACCAATCACAATGAGTTTAATAGGTTAACATGCTAAAGAAGTGGTTAACATTTGAGCGCTCCTCCATGTTCATAAATCATTTTAAAATTTATTTTTGATGTTTTTTAACCTATATAGGGAGTTTAGCAAGAACATCTATACTAAATAACTATGGAGGAGTGCTCAAATGAGAACCCTTCTATTTTTTGAAAATTTGAAAATTCAATCTTCACTTTTAAAAGTGCATCATCTAGTCATTTTGATGGTGACATGCGTGTCCAATGTGCATAATTAAAGTTGTATTTAATGCAAAGTCAAAGTCATCATATTTGACTTTACTTTTTGGACATGTGTCACAAATAGATTTAAAGATATATCATGATCTAATTGTGAAATTTGATTTCTAAATTCTACTATTGTCTCTCGATTTATGTGCAGATAACATGATTATTTTTTTTGATGGGCAAAGTTGTACAGAAGTCGGACATCGACGACTCAATGACTCGATTCAGTACATAAACTCAGGTGAACGCACAGGCCTGAAATGGCCAACCCATACTCGTCAGAAACGTCCTCAAAGCCACTAACATCCTCTGGCCAAAGCCGGGAGAAAAGGGCAACTAGGACAACTAATGCGACTATAACTCAGTCCGTAAAACGGTTGAGGAAAATCAACTCACTCAGTCCGGAAACCAGCTGAGAATAGTCACTTATTCAACTAAAACCAAAACTAAAACTAAAGCTAACTAAACTAACTAAGCAACACCTCGGCAGCGGAAGTCCGGCCATCATCCACACCAGTTCCAAAAGACGCAGCCCATCCAATCCGGCACAGCATCTGGTCCCACCACGACCAAGCACAGCTCAGCCACCGTAGCACCAACGCCGTCCCAGATTCGCCCAAACAGCAACCGATCGAAACATCGATCGAGGAAGGACGACGACCCAGCGGGAGACAACCACCTCAAGCTCACCCAACAGCAGACCCGGTGAATCGACAAACAACAAAATGAAAGTCCGTCCTAGCCGCCACCTCCCCCAACCTCCGATCAGCCAGTTGCGACCGCCGAGTCCCAGACGACATCAGACACATCGAACGACAGCAGCCGGTGAGTCGGATGGGGCGCAGCCGGACGAGAGGACGGGAGCGGACAGCCAGACGGACGAGAGCAGAAGAAAGGAGCGGCGCTCGGTTGTACGAGAGAGGTCTTCAAGTTTTTCGAGAGAGGAGAGAAGTTAGAGCGTTTCGCAATGAGTGGAAGACAGTTGATTCTTCGGCAACATGATTATAATGACCTGCATGTTCAATGAAAATGTATGATAACATTGAAACGTCAAAAATTGGCTAAAATATTCAGTACACATGAGAGGTTTATTGGATTATCGTGTGTTCTAGATAAAATTCAATAAATATGATAATGAAATGGAATGACTAGGTACACCCTTGAACAAATTTACACTACACGTACATGGTTGATTATCCTAGTCCGACGTTTAATAAGGCGTAGATAGAGATGAATGTTTCTTAATCGTTAACACAGAAGAACGGTCAAGTGGATCCACCAAATATTGATGGATAAAATTTTAAAAAATATTTTCATATTTTTGTAATCCTATGAATATTTATTCAAAGGCTCATAAAGGTACCGACCTATCTACCAATAGGGATGAATCGAATTGATCGTCCCGCTAATATAATAAACTTTAATCAATTGATGGATCCAATTTCACATACTTGATCACTTCCACAGTTATAGAGAGCGTTCGGTTGAGAAGGAGCTAGAATGAAATATTATTTTGGACAGTTTTTTTTATAGGTTTGGAACTTAAATGGGAGTCACCCTCACCCTGACTCCTTTAACTATACCCTATCAATATCACTTTTGGCCCATCAAGATTCGTATATTAAAATTTAAATAGTTTAATTAAACTTTTTATCTCTTATAAAATATACACTCTTAATTAAATCACTACAAATTTTTGCAAAATTTGCGTCTTCATGATTCTGACGGAAAATGGACGGAAAGTTGACGAAAAAATGTGAATTTCCGTCAACGACGTAGATGGCGGAAATTTTCCCGACGGTAAAACTTTTCCGTCTACATTTCGTGGTTGTATTCCGTCAACTTACCGTTGATATTCCGTCATAGTTCCGGTACGTATAATTCCGTCATCAATCCGTCAATTTTTCGATGTAAATTTCCGTCTACTTTCCCACAAAAATCCGACATGCATAATGTCCATCATTATTCCCTCTAAATTCCGTCACCAATCACTTTCCCTCATTATTCCTATAAGTTTCCGTCATCAATTATTTCCATCATTTTTCCCGCACATTTCTGTCATCAATGTAATTGTGTTAAATTTTGCATTACAATGGTCAAATATTTTTCCCGCACATTTCCAGAATTATTTTTATTAATTGCATTAAAATAGTCAAATATTTTTCCCGCACATTTCCAGAATTATTTTTATTAATTACATTACAATGGTTAAATATTATTTGCAAATATATATTATTGGAAATATGTTAAAGACAATGTAATAATTTTAAAGACAATAATTGTAGATATTACTAGCCCTTATTCATTCATTGTTATCAGAACACGCACATAAAATCAATCTAGTAGTTAACGAAAATTGATGGACAACCAAAAACACAAGCAGAGAAATCAACAGTTCAAAATTGATCGCCTATACTCCTGATCTTGTCCCTCTTTTTCTTTACTTGATGGGAGATTCATCCTCTTCAAAGCAGAATATGAAGTTTTGGAGTCTGGTGAAGAGTAGGAAGCGATGGTATAGACGGAGGAAGAATATGCTGCAACTATGGAGAAATTTTTTTGATAAGGCGAAGACGGAGGAAGTTGAAAAAAATGGAAAGGGTTTTCGGTGGGTGTTGTAAATTTGAGAAACATGTTGATTATATAGAGGTAGAGATTATTAAAGTTCAATTAAGACAGTGTTTGGCAATAGGCGATGTCTAAATTAGACTTAAGACAGCGCCTGTTTGGTTACAAGCGCTGTCTAAAATAGACATAAGACAGCGCTTGTAACCAAACGCTGTCTAAAATAGAACTTAAGACAGCGCCTGTTTGGTTACAAGCGCTGTCTAAAATAGAACATTAGACAGCGTTTGGTTACAAGCGCTGTCTTATATCTATTTTAGACAGCGTTTGTAACCAAACACTGTCTAATGTTCTATTTTAGACAGCGTTTGGTTACAAGCGCTGTCTTATGTCTATTTTAGACAGCGCTTGTAACCAAACGCTGTCTTAAGTAGACTTTAGACAGCGTTTTTAATTTCCATAAAAGCGCTGTCTAATGGTCTGTTTTTTAAAATGATTAAAAATGGTTGCGTCTGGTTTTAAAATGATTAAAAATGGTGGCAAATTAGGTTCCGTCAATATTCCATCAAATTTCCATCATCGTCGACGGAAATGTGATGGAATATTGATGTAATTTTTTAAATATTCAATGAAAGGTAACTAAAAATAAATACTACAAATTTATTTGTCGGATGACGGAATGAAGTGGGAAAAATAACGAAAATGCTTGGATGACGGAATCGAGGGGGAAATATAACGGTAAAAGAAATGACGGAATTTAAGGGGGAAATGTCACGAAAATATTGCTGCTAATATTTCCGCTCATTGTCCATCAACTTTCCGTCAATAAAATGCCGTCGATTTTCCGCGTCAAATTTTGAGACGGAATATTGTTGACGGAAATACAACGATATTTTTTTGTGTGACGGAGTTGACGAAATTTTGCTGAAAAAATAACGGAACATTTTCCGTCTGCGTTGCTGGTGACGTTTTAGTGACGGAATTTTGAGACGGAAAAAAAAATGCAAAATTTGTAGTGAATATGGTCAGTTTGAAATAAATAATCACAAAGCATACCTATTAATAACAGGACACCTACTGTACTAAAAATAAATGAATGGGTTCTGAAGAGAACTAATCAAATTGAATATCAAGAAATAAAAAATAACCACTCATTGAATATTGAAATGACAAAATAAAAAATAAGACTGAAATTTTGAATTATAGAGGTTGGATTCGGATCAAATACAAATCATAGTTATAAATAAAAACTAAAAATTCAATAAAAAAATTGCCACGTGTATATTTCGACCAATAATAATTTGGGGCGCTTTTTGTTTACAGACTTATTTAAAAAAATATATAACAGATGCGAGGGTATAATTATCCTAAAAATTACTACAGTAATAGTTTTAAGTTTAATCATTGCTGTTTAAGTCTGATCATTACTGTTTAAGTCTGATTTTTATGTCTGATCATTCCAATTTAAGTTTGATCATTGTTGTTTAAGTCTGATCATTGTTGTTTAAGTCTGATCATTGCCGTTAAGTCTGATTTTTATGTCTGATCATTCCAATTTAAGTCTGATTATTTCTATTTAAGTATGATCATTGCTATTTAAGTCTGATCATTGCTGTTTTAAGTCTGATCATTGCTGTTTTAAGTCTGATTTTTATGTCTGGTCATTCCAATTTAAGTATGATCATTGCTGTTTTAAGTCTGATCATTGTTGTTTTAAGTCTGATCATTGCTGTTTAAGTCTGATCATTGCTGTTTAAGTTTGATTTTTATGTCTGATCATTCTAATTCTAATTCAAGTCTGATCATTGCTGTTTAAGTCTGATCATTGTTGTTTAAGTCTGATAATTGTTGTTTTAAGTACGATCATTACTGTTTTAAGTCCGATCGTTGTTGTTTTAAGTCAGATCATTGTTGTTTTAAGTCTGATCATTGCTGTTTAAGTCTGATTTTTATGTCTGAGTATTGCTATTTTAAGTTTGATCATTGCTATTTTAAGTCTGATCATTGTTGTTTAAGTCTGATCATTGTTATTTATGTCTGATCATTCCAATTTAAGTCTGATTGTTTAAGTCCGACCATTCCATGTTAAGTCTTATCATTTCGATATATGTGAAATGACTATAATACCCTTCCGTGTTATATCCGAGATTTCGACGAAATTGGACACATGTCAGCTTGAAATTTGGTTTTTAGTTTTTATAAATAATAGTGGTTTGTACCTGAATCGCACTTATAGATGGTATATATATAGGGGAGCACTCGGTTGAGGCAAGATTGATAGAATGAGGCACGTGAGGCACAACGTGAGCCAATCATTCTGATGACATGGCAGAGATAGTGGCAGGAATAGTGTAGGAATAGTTTTTGTTGTGTTCATACTACTGTTGGTAATGGGATTACTATTTGGACACGTGGCGCGCCCACAATGCACAGGGGGTTGATGTGTGATTGAGATCGTGCCTCACGTGCCTCACGTGCCTCATTCTTATTTGGCTTGCCTCATTCTTATTTGGCTTGCCTCATTTGAACGCTCCTATATATATATATATAGAGAGGAGCGCTCAAATGTTACACCCAAATTAATGTGTTATGTGTTACACCAATCTTAGCCACACATCCAACCCCCCCGTGCTTTGTGGGTGCGCCACGTGTCCAAATAGTAAACCCACTATCAACAGTAAAAAGCAAACAGTGAAATCCCACTACCAAAACACTATTCCGGCACTATTCCTGCCACTATCAACCAATCAAAACCTTCATAACACATAACACATTAACAACCCATAACATTTGAGCGCGCCCCTATATATATATATATGGGCGCGCTCAAATGTTACCACTTCTTAGAGTGTTATCGTGTTACTCGAATCTGATTGGTTGATAGTGGCAGGAATAGTGCTGGAATAGTGGATTTAGGGTAGTGGATTTTGATGTGTGGCTGAGATTGGAGTAAGAGATAATATGCTAAGATGGGGGTAACATATATATATATATATATATATCTCTATAGAGGAGTGTTCAAATGTTATAATACTTTTATGGTGTTATGTGTTACTTCAATCTCAGCCACACATCCAACCCCCGTGCTTTGTAGGCTTGCCACGTGTCCCACTACCAAAATCCAACAAAAGTAAAAAGTAAACAGTAAAACCCACTACCCAAAAATCCAATATTCTGGTACTATTCCTGCCACTATCAACCAATCAGAATTAAGATAACACATAACACTCTAAGAACACATAACATTTGAACGCCCCATATCTCTATATATATATGGGCGTTCTTTTGAGGACACCAAAATTTGTAAGGACGTGAGTACAACCAATCACAACGTGCCACGTATGCAGAATATGGTAGTGGGTTTTACTGTTTGCTTTTTGAATAGTGAAGGATTTTGGTTGTGGGACACGTGGCGCACCCACAAAGCACGGGGGGGGGGGGGGGGGTTAGATGGATGATGATCTAATGAATGAGATTTGTCCCTACGTCCTTACAAATTTTGGGTGTCCTCATTTGAACGCCCCTATATATATAGGGGTGCGCTCAAATGTTACCCAATTCTTAGAGTGTTATCTTATTACTCAATTCTGATTGGTTGATAGTGGCAGAAATATTGCCGGAATAATGGATTGTTGGATAGTGGGTTTTACTGTTTACTTTTTGAAAAATAATGAGTTTTACTATTTGGACACGTGGCGCACCCACAAAGCACGGGGGGGGGGGGGGGGGGGGGGGTTTGGATGTGTGCCTGAGATTGGAGTAAGAGGTAACACTCTAATTTGGGGGGTAACATTTGAGCGCTCCTATATATATATATATAGAGGAGCGCTCAAATGTTACACCCAAATTAATGTGTTATGTGTTACACCAATCTTAGCCACACATCCAACCCCCCCGTGCTTTGTGGGTGCGCCACGTGTTCAAATAGTAAACCCACTATCAACAGTAAAAAGCAAACAGTGAAATCCCACTACCAAAACACTATTCCGGCACTATTCCTGCCACTATCAACCAATCAAAACCTTCATAACACATAACACATTAACAACCCATAACATTTGAGAGCGCCCCTATATATATATGAGCGTTCAAATGAGGCACCCCAAATTAGAATTATGCACATGAGGCAGCTTCTCAACCACACATTCAGACACATCATTTTCATCATCCAATGAAAACATGACACCTGCCCCACTTCTCAAACCTTTATTTCTTATTTTCTAAAAGCAAATTTATTACAAATTGAGGACATTTTGGTCTTTGGACGAATAAACACATTACTTCACCTGTATATCATCATCTCTCATCTGTAATTACGTCCGACTTTTTTCTCTCTCATAATTGAAACCTAGAATCATCGAGATTCAGATCTATTTTGAGTTAAAGCTTTCTCTCGCGATTTCAATGCCGGTGAGGAGGTTTGAGACCACCGCGACGCCGCTGAGGTTGTGATGTTGGTATTTGAGGCAGGAAGGCCACACCGGCGCAAACCGTTGATTTGTTGCCTCTGGCGAGGAGGTGTGGATTGTTTTGTGTGAATTTGGTAATCCCAGTGAACCTAATTTTGCTTTCTTTCATCTTTTTCATGTGAATCATGGATTTGATTTGGGAATTCGAATCACTGGAAATGAAGTGGTGATCATATGGTGTGGATCCGATAGATGTTGGAGTCATTATTTAGTCTTTTTGGTTTACAAGTTTGGTACTTGAAGGCTGCTCGAAATGGCCACGGGATGTGAAGACGCCGCTCGATATGGCCACGAGCGACCAACCAGCATAGGTCGTTCCGTCGTTAAATTTCACAACGGTGGAAGACTGGATTTATCGATCAATTTGCCCAGCAAGTTCAATTTCACATTTCTTGAAATCCTAGGGCTTCGTTCGATCATGTAGTTTATCCCCAGTTCAAGGTTTGGTCTAATGAAATTTACTGGTTTTTTGTTGTTGATTGTTGTAATCTGATTTGGGGTGATTTTCTGATGTAGATATTTATGCCGACAGCCTATTGTGGAGGAGAAGCTAGAATTCATCTGTTTCAGGAATATTCAGCTTTCCATCTTAGAACTTAAGGAACAGAGGTATTGGATATCGTCTTTCTGTCTTGTTAAGTTTATTGACTAATAAAGGTGTTTTAAGAAAAAATGAAAGGGAGTGACTGGGAGTGGATGGTTATCTGAACCTTAGGGATTAGAATTGTGCAAGAAAGATTGGGATCCATATTTGGCTTGGTCTTTTTATTTGGTGGTATAGAGTGATATTTCTGTGTCCTATTTTTTTAATAAGACTTATGGTGATAAATTCAAATTTCAAGTTGAGCTTTGCTGTTGCAATGTGTTTGCTTGAGTATGCAAAGTCATATGAAATCTAACATGTTTGAAAGAGTGTTAGTTACTGTAAACTTCATTGTTAGATGTCCGATGTGTTTTTATGCTTGGGGTTTTCAGTTTTGTCACCCAGTTCTTCATAATTGAGCATCTGTCAAGTATTTGTGCATTCTAGTTAAAAAAATGTTGAACATTTTCCTTTTTGTTCAAAATGTGAATTTTTGGCTCAAAAATGTTGAATTGTGGACTGAAGTTCTTAATTTTACGAATATCAGCACTGTGGGTTATTTTAGCATAGCTTGGGCCTTGGTTAATTATATGAAAACTCTTAGTATATGTTTGTGCAGAGAATATCCTCCTAAACAACGGCGGTCATGTTCCATGTCCTTGGATCAGATGCAGGATTGTGAAGGAGGCTGCCGCATCTGCCCACACATACTTTCCAATAAGCACAGAGATTTCTTAGTATCAACTCACGCAAATTGTACTTTGTATAAACAAAGAAGGATTTATCCATGTTCTTGTGTTGTCTATGCATTTTTAAGTGTTCAAATTGTGTATTAATAATAACCATGCTGTGTTTTGGGTTTGTATAAAACACAAATTGTGTATCAAATTGGATGGATTCCGTAGTTCTACAAGTTGCAGGGTTAAGGCGTTATGGGATGATTAGTCATGCTTTGTAGAATATAATGTACAAGGCCAAACCATATGAATGAGAACTTTAGTTTCATATTATGATTCTTTGTGTGGTTGCGACATCTATTTACATTGAAACAATTTGCACTGTATTTAATTGAATTTTTTTGTTATGATGTTTTCTGTGATTTGTAGGCAAATGGATAAGAACAAAATGTGATAATTACGGATGAGATTGTGAGTACCAGTTTCACCATTGTTGCCTCAATGTTTGCTTTCGAGTATTATATCAAGGCACTCCGACTTCTGTGGTGTCTTGCTTGTTGTGCTAAGAAGGCCTTGGTGGCATGGAAGGAATGAGAGGTCTTAGTGGCATGGATTAGTTTGATGACAGAGAAGTGACTATGATTACATGATTTTTGACACACCCTCATATTTGTTTCTCGTTAATCATTATTGTCTACTAGTGCTCACTCTGTATAAAACATTAACAATGTACTTTGTATTTTATCGATGCACATTCGTTTAAAGTAAGCATCTTCATTCTGTGTATGATACATCTTTCGTTTCATTGGCGTGTTTGAAGTGTGTTAGTACAATGGATTGTTTTATTGCAATGTAGCCAAGTTCAAATTTTTATTGGTGCCATTACACCCTTATTTCATATGGCATTACACCTTTTGTTGATAACTCATCTGCACATTCGTTTCAGAATAACACATTTGCACATTCATTACACCCTTTATTTCATATGTCATTACACCCTTATTTCACATGGCATTACACATTTATTTCATATGCCATTACGCTCTTATTTTATATGTCATTACACCTTTATTTCATATGCCATTACACCCTTATTTCACATGGCATTACACCTTTATTTCATATGCCATTACACCTTATTTCATATGTCATTACACTTTTATTTCATATGTCATTACACCCATATTTCATATATCATTACACCCTTGGTGATAATTTATCTGCACCTTTTTTTTCATGCTAAATTGCATTACACCCTTATTTCATATGTCATTACCCTTATTTCATATTCTATTACACCCTTATTTCATATGGCATTACACCCTTATTGCATATGGGTATTATATTACACCCTTGTTGATAACACATCTGTACCTTCGTTTCAGAATAATTTGTAATCAATTTCTTTATTTGTATGTCATTACCCCCTTGTTAATAGCACATTTGCACATTCTTTTCATAATAAATTGCAATCAATTTCTTTATTTCATATGTCATTACACCCTTATTTATATGGCATTACCCCCTTTGTTGATAACCCATCTGCACCTTCGTTTCAGAATAATTTGTAATGAATTTCTTTATCTCATATGTCATTACCCCCTTGTTATAACACATTTGCATATTCGTTTCAAAATAAATTGCAATCAATTTCTTTATTTCATATGCCATTACACCCTTATTTCATATGACATTACACCCTTTGCTGATAACACATGCACATTCGTTTCAAAATAAATTGCCATCAATTTTTTTATTTGATATGTCATTATACCCTTGTTGGTAACACATTTGCACATTCGTTTCATAATAAATTGCAATTTATTTCCTTATTTCATATGGCATTACACCCTTATTTCATATGGCATTACACCCTTATTTCACATGGCATTACACCCTTATTTCATATGTCATTACACCCTTGTTGATTACACATTTGCACATTCGTTTCATAATAAATTGAAATCAATTTCTTTATTTCATATGGTATTTATACCCTTATTTCATATGGCATTACACCCTTGTTGATAACCCATCTGTACCTTCATTTCAGAATCAATTACAATCAATTTCTGTATTTAATATGTCATTACACCCTTGTTCATAACACATTTGCACATTCGTTTTAGAATAAATTGCAATCAATTTCTTTAATTGATATGTCATTACACCCTTGTTCATAACACATTTGCACAAATTTACTACACATTCCTTTCAGAATAAGTTTTGACATCTTCGTTCTAGTACAAATTACAAATGACATATAATTAGTGCAAGTTTTGACACAGACAATGCTTCACACTTAAAAACACTACAAGTACCATTACAGACATGTTTTGACAAAATACAAGCCAATTTAAACCACAAAGGACTGCTGTTGAACCACCATTATCAACTAAAAATGGTACAAGAAAGCTAAGGCCAATAAGAAGTAATATGCCAATTGCCAGCAGCCTTCTCAGCTTCGCAAGCAGCAGATGCTCTATCATTGCCAATGCTCATTAATGTTTTCGACTTTTTATCAAGCATGAAGTTCCTCATGCCATATCTTCCAATAGTGTCCCATGGACTCCGACCTGCATACCAAATCAACAACGCAAGATCAGACCACTAATAATTTCAGAAACCATCATAACGGCGAGTATCGCAATTATGCCAACCCTTCAAACTCTAACGCACAAATTAAATCATAAATTAAAGCATAAAACTGAAAGTTACCATCTGTTCCAGCAATGGATCTTGAAGTAGAAACAAGATCAACTAGTAAATTCTAGGGATACCTTCATTTGTTGTGCTATTAGAGGTAAGCCGGAAGTAGAAACAGGTTTGCACATTTTCCTGTTTGACAACTCTGCATCAATTTTTCTGATTAACAGAAGAGGTGTAAGAAATAGCCCCTAAGTTACCTTCTTCCATTCTTCAGCTACTAGTCTTCCATTCTTCAGCTACTAGCCTACCGAGCACACCAGGTCCGACAATAAGCGCATCATGTTATCCGATACAACCAGAAGATCCACTTCTCCATTTCATCCTTAGTCGCCCCTCCAGCTGCAAATCAATATAAGAAACAAATAAAAAATGTTCAAACAACAGATAGTTGAGTTCTCTATTTCAGAACTCAGATAGACTACATCAGAGATCATGATCTAAAAATTGTTCAAATCAAATTTGAGCTGGACTAGTACACGACCTATAAATTTCACATAAACATGGAGAGGAATTCGGCTACTCATAAAAAGCTATTAAACACAGCAAAAGCAACCTAAATAAACTACAAGTTGCATCAAATTAAATAAGACAAAAAGGTGACAATTGTGAGCTTACTCTGAAAATGCCCATCTCTTCTATTGGAGGAGGAAATCGATCTAGGGTTACCAAATGAATTACCCATCGCCGGCGATGATTTTCACTGGATCTGGATGCGAGCGAGCGAGACAAAGTCAGATATTTGGATTGTTGTTCAATAACAAAGACACGCAGAAATCAACAAAATCAAAATCGAGGTGGGTCTGGGAAGAAATCAACAAAAATGAACTCGGTCTGGGTCTAAGTAGAGCTAACTACCGCTCCGACCGGAGACGTCAGAAATGATGGAATCGATCAACTGCAATACCCAAATCTGTAGATCTAAAAAATATGACGAAAATGCCGAAGAGGATGACACTGATGGAGAAGAGAAGCCATCTATTTGGGAGTCGTGGAAGCGATGACTAGATTCCATGGCTAACGACCATGGTTTTGAGGACACAACAATCATTTTCGTTGCCGGAGATAAGAAATCCAGTGGTGCTGCCCAAACGGCGAGGATTTTTCTGGATTTCGTTCATTTGAATAGGAAGGAGGTGAGAGAAATCAGATCCAAGCCAAAAAGCAGCTGCCTTAATCAATTCCCAAATTACCCCTTTATAAATTCCCACTAACTAATACTTTTCCAATGCCACGTCATCAAAATGATTGGCTCACGTTGTGCCTCACTGCCTCATTCTACCAACCCTGCCTCAACGGAGTGCTCCCCTATATATATAGGAGGAGTGTTCTTTTGAGGACATGTGTTTTTGGTGAGGGTGTAGGGACAAAACTCATCTATTGGATCATCATCCATCTAACCCCCCCATGCTTTGTGGGTGCGCCACGTGTCCCACTACCAAAACCCTGCACTATTCAAAAAGCAAACAGTAAAACCCACTACCATATTCTGCATACGTGGCGCGTCGTGATTGGTTGTACTCACATCCTCACTTCTGGAGGTGTCCTCAAAAGAACGCCCCCCTATAGAGGAGTGTTCAAATGTTATAAGCTTTTTATGGTGTTATGTGTTACTTCAATCTCAACCACACATCCCAACCCCCCGTGCTTTGTGGGTGCGCCTCGTGTCCCACTACCAAATTCCTGCACTATTCAAAAAGCAAATAGTAAAACCCACTACCCAAAATCCACTATTCCGGCACTATTCCTACCACTATCAACCAATCAAAATCAAGATAACACATAACACTCTAAGAACACATAACATTTGAACGCCCCCTATATATATAGAGGAGTGTTCAAATGTTATATCACTTTTAGAGTGTTATGTGTTACTTCAATCTCAGCCACACATCCCAACCCCCCGTGCTTTGTGGGTGCGCCACGTGTCCCACTACCAAATTTTGCACTATTCAAAAAGCAAACAGTAAAATCCACTACCCAAAAAATCCACTATTCCGGCACTATTCCTGCCACTATCAACCAATCAAAACACTCATAACACATAACACTCTAAGCACATATATATATAGAGAGCGTTCAAATGTTATATGTGCTTAGAGTGTTATGTGTTATGAGTGTTTTGATTGGTTGATAGTGGCAGGAATAGTGCCAGAATAGTGGATTTTTGGGTAGTGGGTTTTACTGTTTGCTTTTTGAATAGTGCAAAATTTGACAGTGGGACACGTGGCGCACCCACAAAGCACGGGGGGTTGGGATGTGTGACTGAGATTGAAGTAACACATAACACCATAAAAAACTTATAACAGTTGAACACTCCTCTATATAGAGGAGTGTTCTTTTGAGGACATGTGTTTTTGGTGAGGGTGTAGGGACAAATCTCATCCATTAGATCATCATTCATCTAACCCCCGTGCTTTGTGGGTGCGCCACGTGTCCCACTACCAAAATTCTGCACTATTCAACAAGCAAATAGTAAAACCCACTACCATATTCTGCATACGTGGCGCGTTGTGATTGGTTGTACTCACATCCTCACTTCTGGAGGTGTCCTCAAAAGAACGCCCCTCCCTATATATATATAGGGGGCGTTCTTTTGAGGACATCAAAATTTGTAAGGACGTGAGTACAACCAATCACAACGCGCCGCGTATGCATAATATGGTAGTGAGTTTTACTGTTTGCTTTTTGAATAGTGTAGGATTTTGGTAGTGGGACACGTAGCGCACCCACAAAGCACGGGGGGGGGGGGGTTAGATGGATGATGATCTAATGGATGAGATTTGTCCCTACGTCCTTACAAATTTTGGGTGTCCTTATTTGAACGCCCCTGTATATATATATAACCCCCGTGCATTGTGGGCTCGCCACGTGTCCAAATAGTAATCACACTATCAACAGTAGTGTGAACACAACAAAAACTATTCCTGCCACTATCTCTGCCACGTCATCAGAATGATTGGCTCACGTTGTGCCTCACGTGCCTCATTCTAACAACCCTGTCTCAACCGAATGCTCCCCTATATATATTGTTGTTTTGTTGGACACATTTGTCGTCAATCAGGTTCGACCACATCGTAGAATGACATACTCGATCGAACTAAAATATTAACAAAGAAATCAAATTTATGACCTTACACAGTTTTGCCCATCCGTCAACCCAGTTGAACTCAATAAGGTTGATAAGTGCGAAATCTTAACAATAAGTTACTTTTTAAGAAGAAACAAAAAAACTGTCAGGGTGGTGGATGATTTGAGACAGGGTTTTGCTATCTAGAGAGAGTTTCTCTCTGGAAGGCGGTGGACGATTGTCGAAGTCGGTAGCAGCTCAAGGCGGTTTTCTCGTTTCAACGTGGGGCTTCTTCCCTCCTTTCTCCCCTTCTCGACGGCGCTGCGACATCTGTCAGCGGTTCGTTCTGTCAGCGGTTCGTTTTCGATCCCGTTGGCTCGGATGTTTTCCGCTGGGATCTGGTTGCCTGAGGTCCCGGGTGGGCGGTCGGGAGTGGAGTTTGGTGGGGGAAGTTGATGATTTTGGGTGTAGGTTGTAGATCTGGCCGGGTGGGGTGGTCACCGTCTGTTGAAGCTCGGCTGCTGTCGGGCTGATCGGTGGTGGTGATCTCGTGGCTGGGGTTTTGATGTGGGCTGGCGGCGCTTTTCGGGTGGGTTGCCTTTGCTGGTGATGCGCGGTGGAGGTCCTGCCAGCGGGTGGAGGAGGGGCGGCTTCGGCCGGGTTTTGTGTGTAGTTTTTACGGTTTCGGGTCCTGTTTGGCCCGGTTTTACTGTTTTCGGGTAGTTTAGACTGGGTTGTTTCTAGTTTAGAATCCTTGGTAGTTTAGCTTGGTTTTTCCAGGGTTACTGGATTAATCAGTTAGCGAATAAGCCGGAGTTTACCGGGGTGTGGCAGTGGGCTGAAGACAACATTTACAGAAATTGTGGCTGGGGCTCTAGGGTTTTTTTAGAAACATGGTTTCTTCCATTTGGCCACCGTTGGCTTGATGCGGACGTGGACCTCTGGGCGGTAAAGATGTTTCAACAAGTGTTCGATGATTTTGCTTTACACGGATTACGCTTTCTCTAGCAGTCATTGTAATTGTTGTATCGTCTTTATATGTCTGTTGTGTCTTTGTTTGTATTTGGCTTCTGTTTCATAAAAAAAAAAGAAACAAAAAAACTGGTCGATAAGTCACATAACTAATAAAGTAGTGTTTTCTTGCTTCACGTTTGTGCCAATTCATGATAAATCCAAGACAACAAAATGGATGGAAAAGCATACATTGTTTCATCAACCTTTTTCTCATGCTCACTAGTGAATTTGTTGAACCACTTTATATTGAAGGTTGATTCTTCGAGAATACATATGTTTGATTTGAATTGTGAGTCAATTGATTTTACAAATAGGTGGCTCGCAACATATATGGAATGTAGAATTTGATAGCATAATTTTTTTTATGGGGAATTTTACATATTGTACAAGACTAATATATTTCTCAAGTTAAGCATATCATCTAGTACATTTATGTCTATTGAAGCACAAATCATACGACGTCTTGAATCATTCACTTTTAAAATATAACGACTTTTATTAAGGTGAAGTATTAGTAGACTAGAGTATTATTATTGTCCAGAAAATTGATATAACATCGTCCTATTTAATGAATGATTGAGACAGTGAAAAAAAAAAGATTATTTTTCATCACTTTAGTTTTAGTTATGTAATTTATAAGCTAAAAATGGTTGACATGTGATGTTCAGAAAAACTTTTTACCTGAATAATTCGAAATTCGTAAATAGTTCTCGTACAATATATGAATGATTGATAAAATAAATGTAAATAAATAATTATCGGATCTTGAATAATCATGGAACTACAGTCTACAGTGTGAGTGTGACTCTTCGTCTCTTTGCAGCATATAAAACTTCAATTTATTAATGAATACTCGAAAGGTCAAAATGGTTGACGATTTTCAAAGAAGAAAAAAATCATCACGTGTTCTGCTACAATGACTTTGTAATAATTTTTCAACATGTTTATACCATGTACGGTGTTCTTGTCATGTCCTTTTCCACCTAAAATTCAACGCTTGAATGTAAAGCATTAGTTTTTATTTCTTTTAAAAGCATTACTCCCTCCGTCCCATTTTGTTTGTCTAAAAGGACAGTTTTCACGAGAATTAAGAAAAGTAAATAAAGGACAATGAGAGAGAAAAGGAAATAAAAAAGAGGAAAATATATGTGGAGGTGGGTTCCGTACACAAATTATTAGTTATTTATCATTGAAAGTACAATTTTGTTAATAAAATAAATTTTTTTAGTAGGAAAGAGATGATTGATTTGATTATTGGGTTGTATATAAAAGGAAAGGGGACAAACATTAGGGGCCACCCAAAAAGCAAAGTGGACAAACAAAATGGGACAGAGGGAGTAGTTAGTTAGCCAACGCCAACTACACGGTCGTAGATTAGTTCAGGAGTTGTTCGATGTGACATAGTGCTCAAATATCGAAGAATGTACTAATGATTTTTGGTAGATGTGCCCGGATTCATAGTAAAGATGTTGAACTTGATTCATGCTTGAAGATGATGATACATGTACCAATGGTTTCGGGATTTGTTCGAGATGTCTTTAATAAAGTTTTGAAGATTGATATAATGTACTGGATTATTAAGGCTATTGCGATATGTATTGAAATATTATGAATCGTTGAATCCGTTCATCACAAAAAAATTTATAAGAAATGCATGGATTTATTAGTCACAGAGGAGCGCTCAAATGGGAACCCATTTAAATTTTGAGAACTTGAGACCCCATTCTTCACCTTCCAAAACGCAAGATGCATTTTTAAAATGCATTTTGGTGGTGACACGTGTTCCATGTGCATTTTTCAAGATGCATTTAATGCAAAGTCAAATCTACAATTTTTTACTTTGCTTTTTGGACATGTGTCACATGCAGATTCAAAAATGCATTATGATCTAATGGTGAGATTTGAATTCTCAAGTTCTCAAATTTTTAATAATTCTTAACCGAGCGCTCCCATTATATATATATAAATATAATTTTTTTTGCAAATTGGAGTTACTCATGAATGCACGGCATGTTAGTTGGCTAAATATATGTCACTCCCCTCTTAATCTGGCGAGTAGTGTATAGACATCAAGATATATGGTCGACATAATTTGGGAAAACGTATATAGTTGGTTCTATTCTATTAATCGGCCCTTTAAAAACATATTTTAAAAAAGTTTATATAAATTTCACTTGGGTGTGTACGATGATCTTACATTTGAAGATGTGTACGATGATCTTACATTTGAAGATGTATTTGTACACTCTTTAAACTCGTCAAAATAGATTTATATCACACTATGCATTTGTAACCTCGGAAGCACGGACATTCCATTTTTTGGTGACTTGTCGTGTCGGACACTTGGATACGGTGGGGGACACTTGGACACGGTTGGATCGATCGACACTTGCAATTAAACCGATTTAAAAAAAAATAGACCAGTCGACTGACACAGCATAATTATGAGTATTTTAGCATTCTTGTGATTAATTTCAAAGCACATACTTAATTATAATTATATTTTTATATAATTTATATCATCGTATCCACTTCTTATACATTTTGAGTTTGACGTTTCTATGTGTCTTACCGTGTCTCGTGTTGGTATCCGTGCCACATAGGTTGTAACATGAAAATGGAGAACACAACCCAAGAAATTCACTAATCACATCTGACTGATCAACAATAATACTGAAGAGTGATAGAAATCCGAACCCAAGAAAGCGATGCCAGGAAGTCATTGATGATCATGATCGTCAAGATTGAGATTTGTTCATTCAGTTGAGCAAAATCGAATTCGAACTTCGAAATTTTTGCATCGGTCATTACTTGTTTTATATCCTACAATGACTCGTCTGAAGCTGGAAAAATGCACCTGAAGACTGAAGTGGCTTATGGAGCCTGGCTTGTAGTTTTCTTCATCATAAAAAAATAACCCAAATTTGAAAAGTACGATTAAGGCCAGGTTTTGTTCAGAACTTGTCCTAACTCCTAGTCCTACCTATTCATACATTTGAACACTTCAAGGCGATTTAAACACCCCAAAAAGGAATAAGTTTCCGATATGAAGTAGATGTGAAGAGTGGAATCAACATGGTCAGCAAAGCGGGCCCTCGGATTCTATACAACCTGGTCGACGAATGGAATAAGCAATGCTCATTGTGAGTGACATTTCTTACTTTCTCAGTTTCTCTTCAACTCAGCAGATATGCACGGCAATCTGTGTGGAAAGATATGAAATCGAGCCAAACCCGATACCCACATATAGACATCAGATGATAGTTCTCTTCCAGTCAGGCAACTTCGCGGGGATGGCTCGATTTTAGTGTTCCAAGATTTTATTTGACATGCGTTAAGGACAGTTTAGAAACCTTGGGCATCCAAGTCAGGCTTTGTTGGATATTCAAAACCCTGAAGAGCGGGCATACGGCGCAAGTCTTCTTCAGAATAGGCAGGAATGAACCAATATTTCTTGTTCATTCCAAATACCTGATATGATATGACACGAAAATCGATAAAAATGGGACGTGTACTTATAACATTGTAAGAATATTAATATATACAACACATGCATATTAATTATTGAGGATAAAGCGATTGCATTTAATTCCAAATCATACAGAATGATTCGAGAAAGCAAACTTAACTCTGATCAGAGTTGAAGTAGAGACTAAGAAAAAAGTTTGATCGCCCCATCAGAATCATATCTTTCGAAATATATGCTACGGAATTTTCTAGTTTGTGGTTTCATTTGCTAGTTGAGTTATTTTTCTAACACACGAACAAGCTAGAGAACTTGTTGAACTGTACATGGTGACTAGTAACTAATCACATACAACGAATAACAGAAGATTTACAAATAAAAGTATCTTTTGCACATACCTGCTCGAAATTCCTTTTGCGTCCAAGGTCAAAACGCCATCGAGGACCAGTCTTTTTCTCGTACGCCTGATGATCACAAGGAAATATGTTAGCTCAACATGTTGGATCAAATGGAATTCAGTTAAACTTGGTTTGCACATCATCTGTGAGGAGACAGGTATCTATGGATATTACATGACAGACAAGCATCTGAACTAAAGAAAAGTCCAGCTCCTACCTCAATAGTGGTAGTATTAGCAGCCACCAAAGATATGTGCATGATCAGAAACCCCATGACACTCAGAGCAAATGCCAAGTTTAACACTACAAGAGTAAACAGTATACAACTAAATTATGATCGAACAAGTAAGCTAAAGAAAGAACTTAGTACTTCATATCTATTTACCAAATGCAAGAAAAGTGGTTGCAAGCATTGTCGGACTTCCAAGTATTTCCTCATCACTGAAGAATGCTAGAAAGTGGGGCAATAAAGATAGTGTAACAAGGGTCGTCTCGAGAAATGTGTAGAACTGCAGAAAAGTTGAGAAAATTTCCTTAGTGAAATTCTACCATTTTATTACATTATGAAAGCTCATCTCAAATAAATGCACTCATATTTCATGAATAGAAGAGCAGCCACCTTACCAAGAAAAGCAGGAAATACTTGTAATTTAGTGCACCGACACAGTTCACAACCCATACACAGTGATGGTCCATTTTTAGTACACACCTTCCACCTGAAAGAGAAAAGTATAAGCTCTAATCCGAGAACCAAATTCATTTAAACTCATAGCTAGATAAAGAAAAGAACTCTCACACACAGAGCAATGGTGGCAGCGGGGTGGCTTGGCATGATTGCACTTCCGGCAATACCGAATATTTGGGTTAGAAAGATCAAGTTGCATGTTGCTAAAATCCACCCCATGCAAAGGTTCATTTTCCCCACTCTCTTCATCCGTTACAGGCCTCCAATTAGGGGGCACACCACCAGGCTCTGTAAGCATGGCCGAAAAGTAACTCCACAAAAGCATAATCAACTGCACACAAGCAAACATCATTTCATCCTTTAGTATCACATCACAACTAGCTGTCAAAGATTCAGCCAATAATCCTTCTAAAAGCAGCCATGAACCTAATCTCATACAGTATAAAGCAGATTGACAATATTTGTAAATATGTCCTTTAATAATGCTCGGAAATACATCTTTAGTCAGCTGATCGTCAACATCTGAACCACATGAAAACCCTAAAAATTGAATCATTCTAGATCAAAGCCACGCTATCTTTATTTATTTTCCAATTTCCTAAACTAAAATCTTTCAAAGTAACAAACCACAATAAGCAATGAGGTCAAGGTGGGCACGAAATTCCAAATCCAACTACTTTGTGAGTCGAAAATTACCAGAAAATGGAACAAGATCAAGACAAGAGCAGCAATGAGAAGGTGAAGTCCGCCATCAAACAAAGCCGGTCCGTAGTTAGTCACCACCACTGCGTAATACGTGACCCCAACAACACCCAATACCAACAGGATCATGATCGAGCCCAGACCCCTCAAAGCCGTGCAAAATTTGAATACGTTCCACGCCATCGTAGCTCCGGATCTGTGCATACCACTTGCGGCCACAGTAAAGCTGCACTGTGTAATCCGCCGATTCGGACGCAAAGGCTGAATCTTTTTCGTCAGCTGAGAGTTGCGAAAATCATCTGATTGAAATTTGCTGGAATTGGATCTGTTGGAGTAAGATTTGGGGTTTAGGGATTAGGTGGAGAAAAATTGAATTTTAAATGGAAGAAAATGGAAACGAGATAGTTTAGACTTTAGATTAGATTTTAGGAAAAATGACAAAAAATGTAAATTGCAAATTTATAGCGATTAAATTGCAAATTTAATGATGTAAACTCTGTTAATAACGACTTAATAAAAATGTCTATTGGTGTTAAAGATGAATTTTTTTTAAATACGTTAAGTGTTTATGATGAGATCATTAAGTAATTTTTAATGGTGTTCACATGATTGAGTTCACAATTTAATTACGGTATAGCTACTGTTGGATCGATTAGTGTTTGCAATCTATCAGACGGAAGTCACAGAATGATTTTCCGACTGATGGTCAGATAGCAGCGGAAATAATAGTGCAAGAATATAACGACTGAAAAGTATTGCACACAGATATAGAGTGGAAACCTTATCACAACAATGATAAGGTGAAAACCACTACCTTTTAGATTGCTCTGAAAGGATTTGCGAAAGCCGATTACTTTTTATTCCGATATACTTGTAGGGTTTACAAACTAGGTCTATTATCCAGACTCTATTTGATGACCTCTACTCAATCCGACAAAGTAATCGGTTTCGAACCTCGAACCTCCGTGTGTGCGCCTTCAGCTCCTTGCTCTTCGATTGCAGTCGCTTCGTTCTACCCAAGAAAACGCCGCACGTTCCTTTTGCAAACCCTACATCCTTATATAGGGTTTACCGTGTCTCGATATTCGGGCCCAACGATCTGGCCCAACCCAACTTTACAACCCTAATGGATTTGTATCGATTAGACAAGATTCCATCCTGAATCTTTCTTTAATATGCTTCTCCATTTAATAGAACTTGCCAAATCTGATCTGTATAATATTGTCCATTCAATCTTTCTATGGCAATTCGATCTTTGATATATCAGATGGATTTATGCACACTTAGACAGAATATTAGCTAAGTGTTTGTGATCATCAAAACCTATGGGTTCCAACAAATTCCCCCTTTTTGATGATGATAAACACTTCTTCAATAAAACAAAAATCCATAACAGGTAATTCAAATCATCACTAATCCAGCAGATAGATTTTTCAGTCCGTTTCTGTCAGATAGACAAATCTACGAACTCATGACAGTTCCCCCTTAAATGGGCATTAGATTTGAATTTCAGTAGTGACTTCCCCCTCAAGTAGTGCACTCATGTTATCTTCCCCCTTTTGGCATCATTAAAAAGATCGCAGGTTAATGTACCAGGTAATGGAAGAAAACTACATACTTCATTAACTAAGAGTAAAAGGGGCCCCGGAGGGAACACACATAGCAAGCAGAAAATTCAAATACTTTCAAGCAGAAATAGAGCATGACAACGAAAGGAAAGTCACACAAAAAACGTAAGGCAGATGAGGTGGGGATTGCAAAAAGAAGGGGTAACCATGAGACAGACCATGGGCTAATCTTTCACCAATAACTTCAACTGGTCAACCAGTTCTGTGCCCACGCATCTTAGCTAACTATTCAGCTCCCCTATCTCCTCTTTAATCCGAGTCCCGTGAATCATATTGATTTTGACGGACTACTCAATCTCCTTCACCACAGCCGGCAACGACTCAAGAGCATCCAGCTTAGAGCGCAGTTCACTCACCCATCCAACATCAGACTCCGTCGCCTCCTGCTCAATCATCGACTCCAGACGAGCCACCCTCTTAGTCAACAAGTCCACCTTTCCAGACAGTCTCTACAAAGCCTCAATCACGGCCGGTGATCCCTCATCTGGATGCAACGGATGCAGTTCCAGAGGATCCACCTCTTGAGGTGCAGCTGGCAGAGGGGGAGCAGGGACAAACTGATCATTCTTCCACCCAGTTCCTTCTTCAAACTCCCAGTGAAAGTTGGCAATGGTTTCCTCACTCAGAATGGAGGACAGCTTACTTTCTACATCAGGCACATAGATATCAAGGTGACACAGAATCTTCTTTACTACTCCAGGGTAGGGCAACCCATGAGTTTTATTGCTAGCAGCTCGGTCCATGTGTTTGACAATCAGCTTGGGAAGATTGATTGGTGCTCTTGTTCTAATCTTGTCCAGCAGGAAGAAGTCCTGGAAGTTCACCACCTCATGCTTTTGCAAGCGTGGAGTCACTGATGTGCACACTACCTGGTGGAGAATTCTGTTGATTAAGCCCAACTTCGTGGCTTTTCCTTGGTGGGATACATTGGAGGGATCTCCCCCCACCCTTGAGATAATGTCTCCCTTTGCCACAGATTCTGGCCAGATTCCCTTTATGTAAGCATCATACCCGCTTGCTGGAACTCTCATAAGGTTGGCCAGCTCACGGTGAGTGAGGGCCTATTTTTCTCCTTTGATGACAAAAGTGGCCAGGAGCACACCAGATGTCTCCTCCAGTTTGAACTGGGAGTAGAACTCCCTCACAATACCCTTGTCCACCAGAACCTCCTCTCGAAAGAGGTGATCCCAGCTTTGAGCGATAAGGAGGTCATTCACCTCCACCAGCTGGTGCCCGACCATGAATACGCGATCGACTACCACCACTGAGATTACAGATCTCCCTTCCAAGAACTTCTCCCCTTCCTCCTTCGGAGCAGGCTGCTCCTCCTTGACAATAGGAGTTTGAGCCCTCTTGGTCCGCCCGCTCTCCCAGACAGGGGCTTTAGAAGGTGCGGGCTTCCTGCGCTTACTGTCAGATCCTTCAGCACCGCTACTCTTTCGTTTGGTTTTCCGTTGAGAGGTCGCTTCAGTATCAACGTCCGACACGCCCTCTATCAGAAACCGCACAGAATCAGTGGAGGCGGTTGGAGACTTTACTTTTTCAGCCAAGATGTCTTCGACATTCACGCCTCTTGCCTTCGGTTTGGCAATCATGGTGGCGACTTCGGTGTCAGAGATTTCACTTGAAGCGGCCATTGAATAAGATGAGAGCTAGGGTCTCGAAGGCTGGGACTTTTCGGAGTTAAGAGAGCGGATTGATGTATGGTCTCATCCATACGCCTCCCTTTTATACTGAAGAAACCCTAATAGTTGCCCTTTCCATTTTTGGAAACTCAACCGGCACATCAATCTTTGAAGATTTGATTTTAGATTCGCCGAACCAATCTCGTAGATAACTTCCTTTCCAATTTCAAAAAGTAATCATCAACTGCCTCGTAACTCCCTAATTTGTGTGGATTGTTGTCACGTGTCCATCTGGGAGAAAAACGGCTTTAATCGCATTAACTGTCCGCCTTTAACTTGTTCTACTTCCCATGTGATTGTACTATAAGCAGTAAAAGTCATTATGACTTAGCCTGCCTGCAGTTTCTTTTCTTATCGTGTAGTCCACTCATATTTATGCTACATTTATCTATTGTACAGATGTCATCCATTAACTTCTCATCCGTTATTCAACATTATCCATTGATTGAACCAACCACATCCGTGATTGAACCAGTCTGAATTGGTTTGGAAATAACCCCGATTTATCTCATGGTTTTCACAAGGATTGTGGTGCTTTAGGTTTACCCAAGAGGTACAATAAAAATGCCACTTATTCACACAAGAAATCACCAAGTCACATCAAAGTAATTTCATGCAGTGTGGAGATAACCAAGAAAAACATCTTTTAAAATCAAAGGGCTAAACATTTATTCTCCACACATGATAAGCTAGGGTTAGTCTTAGAGTACTTCCTTGGCATATATTGTGGGTTCAAAATAGGAAGTCACTTTTGGGCTACAAAGAAATATGTGCCATGCTCAAGGTTCTGCTATCTAGTAATCTTATTTATCAGGCATGCAGGGTGACCTCATAGAGCAACTTTCACACAGTAATCAACTTCATAAGCAGCAACTCCATATCATGGTAGCTTGACAAGCAGACTAGTCTAGCCAATCATTGGAGAAATATAACATGGAATGCAGACTAGGTAAGGGATGTCATACCTAGTTCAAGCCTTAGCTTCTCATAGGGTTCCATGTGCAGTGCTTTCACAAAGATGTCTGCAATCTGCTCCTCAGTTCTACAGTATTCCATGGCTCTGGTGCCTTTCTCTACACAGTCACGCAGAAAGTGATATCTGATTTCTATGTGTTTAGTACGTGAAAACTGCACTGGATTTTTAGAAATATTGATGGCACTAGTATTATCACATAGAATAGAAATACATTCAAGATGAACACCGTATTCACTTAGTTGTTGTTTTATCCATAGCAGTTGTGCACAGCAAGCAGCAGCTGCGATATACTCAGCCTCAGCGGTGGATAAAGCAATGGAAGACTGCTTCTTGGACCCCCATGATATCAGGCATGGTCCAAGGAATTGTGCCATCCCTGACGTGGACTTTCTGTCTGTCTTGCAGCCAGCATAATCAGCATCTGTGTAGGCCATCAGACGTAAGTCTCCTCCCTTCAGATAGAATAGGCACAAATCGTCTGTCCCCTTCAGGTACCTCAAGATCCTTTTCACAGCTTTAACATGTGTCTCTCTAGGATTTGCCTGAAATCTGGCACATAGACAGACACTAAATAAGATGTCAGGTCTACTGGTAGTAAGATACAGTAGTGAACCTATCATTCCCCTGTATAGGGTCGGATCCACTTGAAGGGAGGACTCATCCTTTGCTAAGGAGTCATTGGGTGATATCGGTGTAGCACACATTTTTGCGGACTCCATCCCAAACTTCTTTAATATTTTTCTCACGTATTTTTGCTGATGGATCCGAGTTCCATCTTCATCTTGTGCTACTTGAAGTCCTAGAAAATACTTCAATTCTCCAACCATACTCATCTCGAATTCACTTGACATCAGATCTGTGAACTTTTTAACAAGTGTAGGGTTAGTTGAACCAAAAATAATATCATCAACATATACCTGAACCACTAGAGTGTCGGTCCCTTCCTTCAGGAGGAAGAGAGTTTTGTCCACTTCTCCTCTGACGTATCCATGTGACAGAAGGAACAGGGATAGTCTCTCGTACCAGGCGCAGGGAGCTTGCTTCAACCCGTACAACGCCTTGTCCAGGACAAACACATGATTGGGATGATCTCTGTCCTCGAATCTTGGAGTCTGGCTCACATACACTTCTTCCTTTAAGACTCCATTAAGGAATGCCGTCTTTACATCCATCTTTTGCAAAGAGAACCCGTGATAGGTTGAGTAAGCTATAAGAAGTCTGATTGCTTCTAGTCTTGCAACTGGGGCGAATGTCTCGTCGTAGTTTATTCCTTCCTGCTGGTTGTATCCTTTGACCATCAGATGGGCTTTGTTCCTTACGAAGACTCCCTTATTGTCCAACTTGTTTCTGAAGACCCATTTTGTTCCAATCACGTTCTTATCTTTGGGTCTTGGAACCAGACGCCATACTTCATCTCTCTCGAACTGGTGCAGCTCTTCTTGCATGGCATTAACCCATTCTGGGTCTTTAAGTGCTTCTATTACTGTCTTCGGTTTTGCAATAGAGACAAAAGAGGCAAATCCATAGAATTGACATAAACTATTAAGGTCTACCTGTTCCTGAGAGATATAGCACTGGTAATTCCCCAGTCTGGCTGGTCGATGAACCACTCGTCCATAGCGTGTGGTTCTGAGTTCCCCCTTAGGATTAGCAGGGGTAGGATCAACGATCGCTTCTTCCTCACCAGGAAGCTCTTCGTTAGCTTCCACCGCATGGTCATCATTGTAATGTCCACCTGGTGGATCAGCTATCACATCATTTTCTACCTGATTGTCAGGTAGTGCTTCGTCTACTTGCTGGATACCCATGTGAGGTATGTCAGCAGTGGGTGCTGGTGGCGGTTCCCAGTCAGGGTCTGACTCGTCGACAAACTGGAGCTCCCCAGCATCTAGCATGGCCGTGGTTGAGGAATCATGTATTAGGTGACCAGCCATCATCGTCTCATCGAATCTTACGTGCACACTTTCCTCAACTTGCTCTAGCCTCAGGTTTGTAGACTTTGTAAGCCTTGCTATGACTGGAGTATCTAACGAATACTCCTTCATCACTCCGAGCATCGAACTTTCCTAAGTTTTCCTTACCGTTATTGTGGACATAGCATTTGCAACCGAAAACCTTTAGATGAGAGATTTTAGGCTTTCGTCCACGCAGCAGTTCATATGGAGTTTTCCCTATCATTAATCGAAGCGATGCTCTATTGAGAATGTAACACGCATCATGCACTGCTTCTACCCAGAAACTTTTTGGAACTACGCTAGCAATTAACATCGTTCGTGACATATCCTCCAAGGTTATGTTCTTTCATTCCACTACACCGTTTTGCTGTGGTGTCCATGGGGCAGAAAAGTTGTGATCAATGCCCTTGTCCCTGCACAACGAAAGAAACTGCACGTTCCGGAACTCGGTTCCGTTATCAATACGAATGGAGGTTAATCTGCGATCTATCTTATTTTCTATCCACTTCAACCATGCTTCAAATTCACAATATGTTTGAGCTTTAGTGCATAGAAATATAGTCCATGTATACCTGGAGTAGTCATCAACTATGACCAGAATATACTTGTTTCCTCCATGGCTGACGACACTGACTGGACCGCACAGATCCATATGGATCATGTCCAGTGGTGCAGAGGTGCTCACGGTTTGCTTTGATGGAAATGATGTCCGTGCTTGCTTTCCCGTGGCACAGGCACTGCATAACCTCATACCTTCTGATGGAGTTTGTGCAGTAGCCTCATACTTGCGTGCCCAAACCTCTTGTGCCATAAGATGGAATTTTTAGCAACACTTGCAAGGCACAGTTCTTCCTCAGGAGTGAAATCTGGATCGACAGTATAGATTTTGTTCACACAAATTCCTCTCAGAACTGTCTTACCTGTCTCATTACACCTCACTAGGCTATCATTAGAGTTGAATATGACATGATTTTTACCGTATTGACATAGTTGAGACACACTTAGCAGATTGTATCTCAACCCTTCAACTAGGCTTACCTCCTTGATTCGGATAGTATCCGAAATTCTTACCTCTCCTATTGCTATCACCGTTCCTTGGCTTTTGTTTCCGAAGATAATGCTTTCTCCCGAAGTGTTTTTGGAGCGAGTCGAACCACATGGGATTCCCTATCATATGTCTTGAGCAGCCATTGTCCAGGTACCAGGGACGGGACCTTCCTTCCTGCAAGGAAGGGATCAGTTTTTACGAACCCAGACAAGCTTGGGCTTACTGGGTTTAGGAATGAATTTAGCAACTGGAACATAATAAGATTGATAATGAGCGTCATGGTTAGTTGCGTCAATCTTTCGCCTAGATGTGCTCCTTGGTCTACCACGGATTGTTGGGTCATAGTGATCGACTCTGCCTTTCTTCTTATATGGATTGACTTTCCTCTGGTAGCGAGCTCTCGGACAGTGATCCTGAGCTTTCAAACAGTTGCGGTTCCTTTCATCTATCTCCCTTAGTCTTGGGCATTCGGATATGTAGTGTCCAGAGTGTCCACAATGCCAGCATGATCTGTGGCATGGAAGATCAACATACTTGCTTCTGCCAGGTGGTATAGATGTCTTCATCTTTCTCGCCTGGAAGTCTATTTTTGAAGGCTTAAGACTCAGGTTCATCTTTTGCCATATTTCATAGGCTTTCCTTGCCTTGTAAGGGACAGAGTCCGTATCATGGATGTGGTATCCCTCCACTGGACTGGCTTCCCTTCTCGTCTGCTTGGTGGTCTGAGGCCTTCTTTTCAGGCGAGAGCTTTCTCCTGGTTCCATCATTACACCTTTTCCTTTAGCAGCCTTTTCCTCTTCGAATCCAAGTCCTGGTCTAACAAAACTTTTCTTGTAATCCTTCTTTTGTTCTTCTGTCCTCTTAGCTTGAAGCTCTCGAAGCCATTCTTCTTTTATTGCAGCCTCCTCGCGTCTGAGGTTTTCCACCGTTTGAAGGAGTTCCTCATTGTTTTGTCTGAGGTTTATCAGCTCATCGTTCAACTTTTCAACCTTTGTGTTGAAGTCAACCGGCTCAGTGTTTCCGATCCTCATGCGTTTCAGTTCATCACTTAGCTTGCTGATTTGTCTATCTCTTCCTTCACAGGTACGACACTTGCAGACATGCTCTGCCATTTCTTTCTCAAGACGCATGGCTTTGGTTGACCAAAGATGGTTCAGTTCTATGTCATCGTGATGATCCTGTTGCATGCGTGACACTCTGTTCTCCAGATCTCGGTTCTTTACGAGGAGCTTGGCTATTGTTTCTACAAAGTCAGATTCAGAGAATACTTCATCAATAAAGGAGTCAGTATCCATTACCTCGTTTGACGTGGAATGAGACATCAAGCAGGGCTCCTTGGAATGCTCTCCGTCTTCGCTATCCTCATCAGAGTCTCCCCTTACTGCGAACATAGCATGAGCTGGCTTTGGGGCAGGTTCTTCTCCTTTCTTTTGTTGTAGCAGTCTTTGGATAGGTGCCCCTTCTTTTGGCAGTGATGGCATGTTCTATCTTCTTTTTCCCTTGGCTTCCTTTTATCTTCACTTGATGCATCACCCTTGTTCCCTTTGGAGTAGTTTCCGCGACTTCCTCCTGCTTTGAAGTCTCTTCTCCCTTTATCAAAGTTGGTCATTTTGAGGGCTCTTGTGAGTAGTGCTATATCATCATCCTCTTTTGATGACTCATCTGTTTGTGCAAGATCAAGGGCTTTTTCTACTTTCAATGCAATGGCATGGGACTTGTCAGACTGTCTCCTAGCCATCTTCCTTTCCGTGATTCCTGCTTGGCTCTGAAGGTTGGCAACCAGTTCTTCTAGTGTAACGTCTTTAATCCCCTTTTGAGCCTGCAGTGCTGAAGTCACATGATCCCACTGACAGATGCTTGTCGTCAGAGCAAATGTACAAATAATATTTATAAAGTCCGCTACTCGCGACTTCACTACTGGGTAGCTAGTGGTAAGTAGGGGTCGAACCCAAGGGAATTAGGGGGATATGTGTTCTTTACGGGTGATGGACCATAATTGTATGAAACATAAATGCAGTTAAACCCACCAAATTAGACTGTTTGTCTATCTAACTTCTACGTGTTAGTCCCGATATATTTTCACAGGGCATTTTAGAGACTGAAGTGAAAACACGCTAAGGAGAGGATTTTATGCTGAAAAGATAACAAGAGTCAATCCAAGGTCAAGATCATATGCCGACTGAAGAAATATCAAGGATCCTGACGTTGAATTGACCATAACAAATTAATCAGAAGAATCAGGAGTGGAGTCAAGACAGCCCGGGGAAGCAACACATTGACAGTTTTGTGAAAAGACTGCACAAAACTGTACAAAACTCACATATGGGCAAGGATGACCGGCCACTTAAAGAAGTGGTTGCCAAGGGAGGAGCTCCTCCCCCTTGGGCCACCGCCTACCGGCGGCTTTGAGGGGTGGTGACCGGCGGCTTTTGGAGCTCCTCCACATGTCACCACCACCTTCCTCCTCCTCCACCACTCCTCTTCCTCCACATGTGGCCATCTCCTCCCTCCATTTTCTCCTCCAATCAAAATGCAACACTTGCCACCCATCTCCACCACCCATCTCCTCCCCTTTGGGCTATAAAAGGAGGAGCTCCTCCTCCTCCAAAACACACCTCAATCTCATTTCACTTCTCTCTCTAGAAGTTGTAATATTTGTAATGTTGTAATCTTGGCTTTGGAAATAAAGGATAGCTCCCTTGGCGCTTCAACGGTTGTAAGTAATTCTTAGTATTTATTCAACTGTTTTATTTCCTTAGTTATAATGTTTAGCGCGATAAATAGTAGCTAAACTTGTAGTTCGGTCTAAGGGGCGCACTTGTATTATAAAATGTTTTAGACTATTAACTTAGTGTCTAGTCTAAGTATTCAAAACTTATTCTATGTGCCATATATTAAGTCAGAACGTCCAAGGTAGAGTGGATGCTTGGAATGGCAAAACTCTACAGCGGGGTTCGTAAACTTGTACGGATAAGTGGATGCTTGGAATGACAAAGCTTATCTGAGAAGTTTGACTCATCGTAAACACCATTTGGTTGATCGGGAATGATTGATCAAATGGATGCACATAGGCTAATATAACCGGGAATGGAGTATTAGTCTAAATAGAGTAAGTGTTCTACGTCCTTGGAATAGGCTAGACAGTGTACGCAAATCGAGTGCTTGGAATGGCCTTGATACACCGTTTGAATACTTAGGAGAGTCACTAAAGGTCAATGATAAACAGGATATAATACAAGTCCCCTGAAACCGAACATTTCTCTTTAATTATAAACTGTAATTTACTTTCCAGTATTAAAATCAACCAACCAACCAACCAATCAATCAATCAAAATAGCTGGTAGCTTTAAAACCAACCAACCGACCTTAAACACGCTCCCACGCTGCGTAATCCCCCCGAAGAACAATTATTCCCCTGGTTCCCTTGGGTTCGACCCCTACTTACCAAGTACTACCCAGTAGTATAGTTGCGAGTAGCGGACTATTATAAATTTATTTGCACAAATCGCTTTGACGACGAGCGGTTCTGTCAACGGGTTTGTCACGATAGTGAATACTATTGGGGATTGAACAGCGAGGGAGCATTTTTTAGGTTGATTGAGATTTTAATACTAACGTCTAAGTGATTGGTTGGTTGGTTTTGGTTTTTAGTGCGGAAAAGTAAATTACAGAAAAGTAAATACTGAAAATACAAAGAAGACTTACAGCGGGTGATGCGTGATTGTCAAGTCCTCTGGTAGGTGAGCAGTTTATACTAAGAAAGTAAAATGCAGATGGTGTTTTGAATCAGGGGAGAGCATTCGGTTTTGGGACTCTTCTTGTGACACATCTATCATTGACTTCAATAGATTTCTTTTACACTTCTACGTGTGGTTATCCCGACAAAGGTGACAACCCAAATACCCCGACAAAGGTGGTACTCCACACCCTTAACCTGTCAAGTTGTTATGTGGTTGTCCCGACAAAGGTGACAACCCAAATACCCCGACAAAGGTGGTACTCCACAACAAGTTTGACAAAGCCTTAGGTTTCTAGTCTTTTTTCTAGCTCGAATAACCCGACAAAGGTGTTACTCTAACTAGATTTCAAAGACTAAGATTGAATAACCCGACAAAGGTGTTACTCAACCTCGATCTCCAAGACTAGAGAAGCGTAAAACAATATTGAGTGCAAAAATCTCAAGATGTTGGCACAAGGGTGTGAACCCTTAAGCGAATAAAGAGTTTAGCTACGAATATCCATAGAGGTGGATACCATAGCTAAATACTCGGGGGTTTTTGAAAACAGTAAGAGGGAAAGGGGTGGAGTACTCAAGAACCAACAGGAGTACTCCCAATTTCCTACTGAATACTCAAGAACCAACAGGAGTATTCCCTAAAGTATAATACTCAAGAACCAACAGGAGTATTATTTCAAAACCGAACCAAACTTACATAGTAACAAACTTAGAGAGATAAGTGTTTTTACAATTTTTGGATGTTTCAAATGAGGGGAGGAGCTCCTCCTTATATAGCCATGGAAGGAGGAGGAGATGAGGACACTTGTTGCATGGAGATTGGATGAGCAAATCAAGGGAAGAGAAGCCACCACATGGAGGAGGAGAGGGCGGTGGAAGCCGCCGGTAGGCGGTGGAGGAGGAGGAGGGAAGGTGGCTTTTGCCACCTCCAAGCCAAGTAGCCGGTCATCTTGGGAGGAGGGGGAGGAGCCGCCGGTAGGAGGTGGTGGAATTGGGTGGCTTTCCTCCCTTGGCCACCTCTTCTTCAAGTGGCCGGTCATCTTGCCCATATGTGAGTTTTGTACAGTTTTGTGCAGTCTTTTCACAAAACTGTCAGTGTATTTTGGCCCCGGGCTGACTTGATTCCTCTTCGATTTGATTTGTTTTGATTGATTCCATGTCAGGATCCTTTAGATTTCTTCAGTCGGCATATGATCTTGACCTTGGATTGACTCCTGATATCTTTTCAGCATAAAATCCTCTCCTTAGCGTGTTTTCACTTTAATCTCTAAAATTCCCTGTGGAAATATATCGGGACTAACAAGTAGAAGTTAGATAGACAAACAGTCTAATTTGGTGGGTTTAACTGTGTTTATGATTCATACAATTATGGTCCATCACCCACTTTGAATTCAAGGCTTGCATGAACTGGTGTGTGATTTTCCATTCGGAGAGCTTCTCGTTCAAGTAATCCAGCTGTCCAATGATGACTTGGAATCGGGTGAAGAAATCGTCAAGGGATTCATCCTTCTTCTGCATAACAGATTCATAGTCCTTTATAGCAACTAGAATCCTGTTTCTTTTGATATCTTCGTTCCCTCCATATAGTCTCACTAGTCCATCATACATGTACTTAGCAGTTTTGTGCATCGCCACTTTAATTTGATCTCCGGGAGAAAGGGCCATATAGAGAACTTTCTTCGCTCTGGCATTCTTTTCGAGCTTTTTGTAGTCCTCATCAGTGTATTTATCCTTGGTTTTCTCCACTGGTTTATCAGCATCTGTTGTGTCAAGTGGGATGATAAGTGGACCTGTCTCGAATATGCTCCAGAGCTGTCCATCCAGTGAGCAGACATGAGCCTCAAACTGGTCTTGCCACCAGTCAAACTGTCCAGGCTTCAACAGCGGTGGTTTCCAGAACGAGTCATTGATTGACGACATGATTTTCCTGCAATGCTAACAACCAAATCTAGAGTCCTCGTCTCTGATACCACGTGTTGGATCGATTAGTGTTAGCAGTCTATCAGACGGAAGTCACAGAATGGTTTTCCGACTGATGGTCAGATAGCAGCAAAAATAATAGTGCAGGAATATAAACGACTGAAAGGTATTGCACACAGATATAGAGTGGAAACCTTATCACAACAATGATAAGGTGAAAACCACTACCTTTCAGATTACTCTGAAAGGATTTGCGATAGCCGATTACTTTTTATTCCGATATACTTGTAGGGTTTACAAACTAGGTCTATTATCCAAACTCTATTTGATGACCTTTACTCAATCCGACAAAGTAATCGGTTTCGAACCTCCGTGTGTGCGCCTTCAGCTCCTTCCTCTTCGATTGCAGTCGCTTCGTTCTGCCTATGAAAACGCCGCACGTTCCTTTTGCAAACCCTACATCCTTATATAGGGTTTACCATGTCTCAATATCCGGGCCCAACGATCTGACCCAACCCAACTTTACAACCCTAATGGATTTGTATCGATTAGACAAGATTCCATCCTGAGTCTTTCTTTAATCTGCTTCTCCATTAAATAGAACTTGTCAAATCTGATCTGTAGAATATTGTCCATTCAATCTTTGATCGGTTGTAATTTAGCGTCAATATTCGAATAGAATTCAAATACTATTGCTAGTCACGATTAATCAAAACATTTGTAATGACTCGGGTGAACCGAGGTCGAACCCAAAAGATAGGTGATTAAACTAATGGTGCTAACATTAAGATTAGAATGTCTAAGGTTTGGGGAGAAATTTCAATCCAAAGTGAGATTAAACTTGCAAAAGGGTTAACTTCCAATTAAAAGATGACTAGGGATTACTTCACCACCTAGACAATTATTATGACAATGGAATGATATACCAATGATGAAATCACATGCACACATATAGAATTTAGCTCATGCAACATTAATACTAAGTTCAACTCGCGCTACAACCTAGTATCAAGAGGTTACATCTCGCATAGCACCTCACACTTGCGCTCTATTGGCACTATAGAACATGAATTCCTAGCCTCACACTCGCGCTCTATTGGCTAAACAAACATGTTCTTGTTAAATCCAAGCAATTCTCATTAGGTTAATGAATTATCCAACTAACTCAAAAGTCCTAATGCTTCTTCATTTAGTTCATTGAAGTCATGTTGATCAACGTGAGCTACATCAAACATGAGATCAAGCAAAGTTCCCATTGAGGACATTTCACAAACACCTTATAGGCAACTTGAAACATTAAGTTCAAATGAAGAAGATTCATGTGCAAACTCATTTATCATTAGCATCTATAGTGTTCACAAAGTCACCAACATGTCTAGTGGATCCATAATCCCCAATCAAAGTCACTACTCACTCATGGTGAGTTTACAAACAAAAACATCAATGAAAGTGCAAACAACCATATAGAAGTAGAGTTTAGAACTTCAAAACCAATATAGAGATTCAAGATGTTGTTGAAGCTCTTCCTTCCCTTCAAAATCTCTAGCTTCTTCTCCAAGAAAGTGGCTCCAAAAACCCTAGCTCTCCTCCCTAACTCAGCCCCCCAAAAGCTCTCCTCCCTAACTCAGCCCCCCAAAAGCTCCCCCAATTTGTTTTCTGGTTGCCAATTTATAGCTTTTCAAAAGGCCAAAAGCCCAAAAGCCCAAAAACGATTTTTGGAAATTTCCCGATTATACTGTTCACAACGGTTGAGCCGGCCGGTTCGGATCCTCAGAGCCTCTACCATCCGAATCTGATCTTGGTGTAAACTACAAAGTTGTAGTTCTTTGAATTAGCTTTCCAACAAGCTTTGAATCGACCAAATCAGACACCGTATGAGCCCTGGCGTCCAAAACAAGGTGCAAAGGTCAATATTGTTCGGTGTGGCCCCGAAACACCATATTTTGCTCTGAAACTGCTCGGTTTTGCTCCAAAATGCTACTCACTTGTGTTCCCAGCTTAAACTCTGTAATTTGCCTGAAATGAACCACAAAGCATCAAATAGCAAGTGAAATCGTAATAAAATGATCAAAATAATAAGCATAGAGGTCGCCTAAAATACATATGTTTTAGCGCTATCAATCTTCCTATGTCAATTCGATCTTTGATCTATCAGATGGATTTCTGCACACTTAGACAGAATATTAGCTAAGTGTTTGTGATCATCAAAACATATGGGTTCCAACAGCTACGGTACTTTTTGTTCAAAAACTAGTCAATTTATTTTATATTTTACCCTTGAATTGAAAAATTGATAGTTTGAACCTTCAATTTATTCATCTCATACTGAATATACTAACTGAACAAGCCAACCTAGAGATTTTAAGATCATCAACAACAACAAAAACCTAAAGATTTTAAGATCATTAGACTATATGATGACCCTTATTCTTGGCTCACTTCAATCTTCATCTGTTGTTTTCTTCTTTTTTTTTTGGATTACTTCATCTGTTGTTTTCGATTGAACAAAATGTCTAGGTGTACTTAACTCATATACAAGTATCGAATGACATAACTCATTTTGAAACTTATCTGATTGCTTAGCCATAGCAATTGACTTTTAAGTGGAAAAAAAACAACATTTCAATTTGAATCAAATTATTTAAAACAGAAACCTAAATAATAAATGAACGTGAATCACTAAAGATTCAAATCCAAAAAAACAGACTCCATATCAGAGTGAGCGAAGTACGCCTCGTCATGGTTCAAGCTTCGCAACAGGCCAAATATCCTTACGGCCTCATAACTAGGTCTGATCATGATTTGGCCCAAACGTTATCGAATCCATATGCGACCGCATATGACGATCGATTCCAAATCTTTTATTTATATTTTTTAGCAAATCCGAAAATAAAATAAAATAGAGTTATATTCTAGTGATTTAAGAATAATTAAAACTTAACATTTTTTATATAGTTTAGTTTGTTTAAACACTGTCTCAGAAAAGTTTTCAATTCATTGTCTCACCCGAATTCCTAAACTGACAGGATGCAGCTCATTGTTGAGATAATAATTTTATAATTTATCAAAAAATATATATATTACGATTTGTTATTTACAAAGCTTGAAATAAATAAATTATGATCTATAAAGCTAGAAAATTGAGATGAATACATGGAAACGGCTCTTAAATCTAAATGATTTCATCTGGCGGATCTAGAGGCTCTCGCAAGGGGGTCATTTTTCTGAGAATGATTAAAAAATTAATATAAAATATATTTTAATTGTTAATAATAGAATTTAAATTAATTAGAGTTAATTTTAATATATAAATATATATTGTATTTTATCCTTATAGCGTAGTGGTTGGAAAATAAGTTAATCAATATGAGAAAAACTAAATAATATGAAGATTAATATGATTTAATTGTACAACATACTCAATTGAAATATTAAATTAACTTCATTGGTTCAAATATTACTTGTAGTTTAGTCAAGACACAAATATTATACAGATCAGTTGGGACATAATGCTCGGGAGGTAGGGGTTCGAATCCTGCTCAGTGAGTTTTTTTAACAGAAATTCAGAGGGGTCCTAGGACCCCTGGAATCGTCACTGATCTTATGGATAGGTAACTGTTTCTTTTGAAAATTAACCTTCTTCAGTTAGGGTTTAGATCAAATAAAAACCACATTTAAAAATAAAAATTATAAACCACCTAAAAATGCGACACGTGACACTCTCGACCAATTAATCATAATTCGGGACACTTTTTGTAACTACAGAAAATTAAAACGGACTTATATAAACGTCCGAAAAAATAATGTTTGGTCTGAACAGTATGCTAAGTTTGAATAGTATCATATAACTCTGAAAAATAACTCAAAACATTATCAAATAACTCTCAACATTATCAAATAACTCTGAACTTTATGATTTGAATTAATTGAATTAACATTAATTAATTACAAAAATACCAAAAATACTATTTTGCCCTCAGTGTTGGATTACAAATTTCAAAAAATATGATACGTGTCAACTTTTGAAAAGTTTATCTTTATAGTTTTTATAAATAAATAGGATTTTTACCCGATCTCTACCCGTTCACTTAATATGTTTTCAAATGAGGTGAACTTAACACCCCCAAAGTACGTACACTTAGCAAGGTTGTAAAAATCCCTAGGCGGGCGGAAATGGTCCTTGAGGATTAATCGGGGCCTGGGCGGGGATTAATCGGTTTTACAATTTTGTAATTTTTAATAATTAATAATCATATAAATATTATTATGATATATATATTTTATTGTATTTTAATATATATATAAAAAGCAATCTGATATAAGATTAGTTTAATAGTTTATCAAATATTAAAATGATATACATACATATGTAAACTATGTAAAAATAAAGAATTTTTTTCATTTTGATCAAGAAATTGGTCATTTGGTTAACGCTTATGCGGATTTAGAGGGTGACTAGGCGGGTCTATGCGACGATTAGGCGGGTCTAAGCGGGTCTAAGCGGAGACTAGGCGGATCTAGACGGCAACGACTAGGTGGATCAATTAATCGGGCGGAGTCGTAAATTTCGGGGCCTAGACGGAGATTTTTAGAACACTGACGCTTAGTATAGGCAATATTAATTAAATAATGATTGATTCTTAATGGAATGAGTACCTATTTCCCAAACTTCTGAAACGTCTCATTTTGACTAAATGCATGCAATACAGTGACGACATAGTCGTCAGTTTTGCATATATATAATTCGTTTAAAAAATACACTAAAATCAGGATTTAATATCATTCATCCAAATCACAAGATCAAGGGATATGATTTATTTGTATTTTATACGAAAAAATCAACTTTGTACCTGATCTTTTTCCTCTATAAATATATATTGTATTTTATCCTTATAGATTAGTGGTTGGAAAATAAGTTAATCAATGTGAGAAAAAGTAAATAATATGAAGTTGAATGTATTTTAACTGTACAGCATACTCAATTGAAACATTAGATCAACTTTATATGTTCAAATATTACTTGTAGTTTAGTCAAGACACAAATATAATTATACAAATCAGTAGGTTAAGTTGGGACATTATGGACATTATGCTGGGGAGACAAGGGTTCGAATCCTGCCGTGAGGTTTCTTTTGAAAATTAACCTTCTTCAGTTAGGGTTTGGATCAAATAAAAACCACATTTAAATATAAAAATTATAAACCACCTAAGAATGCAACATGTGACACTCTCGACCAATCATAATTCGGGACAGTTTTTTGTAAATACATAAAATTAAAACAGACTTATTTAAAAATACAATATATGTGAGGGTATAAATGTTCGTAAAAATGGTTGGTTTGAACATTATGTTAAGTCTGAACATTATCAAATAACTCTGAACATTATCAAATAATTCTGAACTTTATAATTTATATTAATTGAATTAAAATTAATTAATTACGAAAATACCAAATTATCAAAATACAATTTTGCCATCGGTGTTGGATTAAAAAATTTCGAAAAATATGTCACGTGTCAACTTTTAAGGAAGTTTATAATTTTTATAAATAAATATGGTTTTTACGTGATCTATCCTTTCAATTAATATGTTTTCATATGAGATGAGGATTAGGATCAGGTGCAAACCCCATATTATTGTAAAAAATACAAACTAATCTCATCCGTTGATTTTATAATTTCTATGGATGAGATTAAATGAAAATAAATAAATAAAAATTCAAATTAATATTAGATGAGGGTATATTTGGAATACACATCAACACTCTCTCTTTACTGTCTCTCTCCTCTTTTCGATTAAAATTTCAGATCTGAAATTTCCATCATCCTTCGACGATGCTCATCCATGGATCATAGTAGGTGTTGATATTGTCAAGGCCGAGAACTCCATCGCCGCAGCGTGGGTCGGCGCTGGTGACGAGGACGGAGATGTCGTTAGGACGGCAGGAGTGGAGGGGAGTGGCGGAGTGTCTGATTTGTTTCTCCCACTTGATCCACCACCAACGAAGGCGGAAGATAGGAAATTGTAGTTGCTGGTGGTGTGGAGATGTGATGATGATGTTATTGAACTTAGTTATGTTCATCGATTTGTTCAAGAATTTTATAATTCGTCAAGGCCTAATTATAGTTCGTTATGTCATAGTTCGTCCAAATTGGACTATATTCGCCAAGATTTCGACGAATTATAGTGCACTTTTAACGAATTATGACATAATTCATCACATTTGGACTATAATTCGTCAACAATTCGGCAGTATCATCGATAGTTAGGCATGATAATTTATAGTTCGTCATCACTAATTTATAGTTCGTTATCCAATTTTTGGACGAATTATGTTATAGTTCGTCCAAATTGGACTATAATTCGTCAACAATTCGGCAGTATCATCGATAGTTAGGCATAATAATTTATAGTTCGTCATCTGCAATTTATAGTTCGTTATGACCCTTTGTTCGGAATCGTTTTCGATTTCTTCTGCGTTTCTCTTTGTCGATTTCTTCTGCGTTTTGATTTCTGCGTTTCTTCTTCGTTTTCAATTTCGATTTTGATTTCAATTAGTTCGATTTCGATTTTGATTTCGATTAGTTCGTTTTCGATCGATTTCAATTAGTTCGTTTTCGATTGCGATTTGTAGATGATGATGAACAGTACGAACAGTAATGAACAGTAGCGAACAGTGACGAACAGTAATGAACAGTACGAACAGTATCGAACAGTAATGAACGGTTACGAACAGTAATGAACAGTAATGAGAGAGAAATAAAAGAAAAATCATGTCTATTTTACCCTTAATGAGCTTATTAATAGGGATAAAAATAAATTAATTTGTGTTTATCCTAATTAATTGGGATCATTGGATTAACTTGATCAATGGTCTCAATTACTTTGTATTTTGTATGGTATTTGGGCTTTGCCAGATCTGACCTCATGAGATGAACGTACTTAACACCCCAAAGTACGCGTACGCTTAGTCAATATTAATTAAATAATATTGATTCTTAATGGAATGAGTACCTATTTCCCAAACTTCTTAATTAAACGTCTCATTTGACTAAATGCAATACAATTCCTTTATCAATTATAGCATGTCCCTTATTTTCAGCCTCTTGTACAGTGAGAGAGACTAGTTCACAAACTTAGGTGTAGCTAAATAGCTTAATTAAACATTAAACAACTCCTCATTGTCGTTAGTTAAGGTGACATTCTTCCCAGTCAACTCAAAAATTAAGCATCCCTAAACATTGACCGCACGAGCTACTTGAGGGGTCGACCCTACTTACTCCATCATCTTCTTTCGTATCTGTCGGGTTAGCGTCTTTGTTTCATGTCATCCGAAGTTTATGCAATGATAATCATATGCATGCCACACGCACACAAAACCCTTAATGATCATATACTCATAGCTATAACAATGATAAGGGCATTGTATGTAACGATTTGACCGGAGAATTTGATTCGAACTGTTATAAGTCTTAACTATTTTTCATAATCGATTTTTAAATCATTAAAACATAGATCCGCCATAAAAGATCATAATATGTTGCCAGCATAATAAATGGAAGTCATGCTTTAATCAAGCTTGCATATTATTTAAAGGGGCAGCTGAAAATCTCTCCATAATATAGAATTTCATGTAGGGCAACTCTTGAAAAAGAGGTTACATGATGATAACTGAAGAACAATTAAAGAGCTGTTCCAACGTAAGATGTTGGTCACATCTGAATAGTGAGACGATGACAAGGCCATTTGATTGTCCAATGTATCATTTGGTTGATTGGTTCTTGGTCTGTGTCTGGGGTTTGGTCAAGCTAGCAGCGCGGACGGCGCGCAGTGCAGCAAGTTAACCACATCTCAACTATATATAAAAAATATAAATAAAAAAGATATATCTACAATTTCAATATTACAATATATGTCGATGACACGTTTTTAGTCCAATTGAAATATCCAGTTCACTATAATTTGCAAGTTCTTTTACTCATTGCGGATCTGTCGTTTCACTTTAATTAGTGAATTGTTCCTTGATGGCACAAATAATGTGAATGAGGAAGTTCGTATATATATCAACTTATATATATTAATTTGCATTGGTTAAATGAGAGTTAACATAGTCATCATTTATATGTTGTAATTTGTGATTTGTTTAAATAATTATTAAAAAAATATGAGCCATGTATCGTAATTCATTCATTTCAATTTCCGATGATATATTGTATAACTTAATATTTGAGTAATAAATATACATTACGACGTACTAGTTGATTTTAGTGGCAACTTAACTAGATATAAAACAAAAACAAATCATTTTAAATATTAGTGTTCGTTTGTAAACTCCTTTAAATTTGAAATTATGAAAATTACAATACGTGCTAACACATGTCTCACTTATATATTCAAATTCTTTAACTTTAACTTTTGATTTTTTTTCAACATATATAGATCCTACTCACCATAAAAAAAACATAGATCCTACTTATATAAAAAAAAAAACCAAACTAGAGACAATTAAAATTAAAGAAAGGTAATAAGCAATATTAAATATGTTTCAATTTGATTGTGAATCCAGCAGTATGGTACACTCGATAAACCGGAATGGGAAAGAATTTTACATATATATAAATAAAAATAAAAAGACAGAAATGGGGCTGATGGTTTGTGTGTATTTTGCTTCACGCAAACATCTAAAAATGAACTTGTGAGCTGAGTGATCCAACGCGTGCCTTTAAAGCTTTAATCCTTCAACTTCTCTTCATCGTCCATCAATTCGCCTTCATCAAATCTATCACATACCCCAATCCAAATCCCCCTAATCACCAACAACGCCCGAAATCCACACACAAAATTCTCTCTCTAGCAGCTAAATCCAATACCTAAACCTAGTTAATCCATGTCTTCCAACCTTTCCATCGCCGCCGTGGGCGGAGGATCAGGCAGCGGAGGAGGAGGAGGAGGAGGTCCTATGGGAGGAGGTAGCAGTGGTGGAGGTGGGCCGTGTGGGGCCTGCAAGTTTTTGAGAAGGAAGTGTGTGGCCGGGTGCATTTTTGCGCCCTATTTTGACTCTGAACAAGGCTCAGCTCACTTTGCGGCTGTCCATAAGGTGTTCGGAGCTAGCAATGTTTCCAAGATGCTGCAGCATGTTCCGGTCCATAAGCGGCTCGATGCAGTCGTCACCATTTGCTACGAGGCTCAGGCTCGGCTTAGGAACCCCGTTTATGGCTGCGTTGCTCACATCTTTGCTCTCCAACAACAGGTAATTAATTACCAATAATGGACAAAGAATTTCATTTCATTCAAATCATATCTTCGATATGTTAATTTGGTTGCATTTATTTAATTATTCATTAAAAATTTCGATAATTCACATAGTATATGCTATTGATTTAGATCCGGTATAGCGAAATAAAATGCTAGTAAAATTAAAATGACGTCGTTTAATGCTCCCAGTATTTAACTGCCCTAAAGATAAAGTCCAATTAGGGTTTTGTAATTTGAACAGATTCACATCATCTAAAATCTGATCGGTGCACTTTCAATTTTCTTCATTTCGCATTAAAAAACAACAATAATAACATTCCCTTATTTTGTGGAGAGATTTGGTGTCATTAAAAAAATTCAGCACTTAATTGAGAGTTTCCTTTCGTTCAATAGAAAGTTATTTACTGTATAAAATTGACCAAGAGAAGGAATTTGTTCACTGAAAACCAAGATAGACTATGAATTAGTTAATTAATGAAGAGTCGCACAATACGTATTAATTACTCACGTATTCAGTAGCTGATACACATAAGTACACACTTTGGGGTAGGGGTCTCCAATAGGCTGGGCTGGGCCGGCCTAGGCCCAAAAAAATAGGCTTGGGCTAGGCATGGTTAAGCCTTAGCCTATACTTCAATTTTTAATGGGCTAGGCTGGGCCAAGCCCATATATATTTTCGGAGCCTTAAGCAGCCCATGGGCCTTGTTTTTGATGGGCTTGTGTGGGCTAGGCCGGGCTTGGCCTTAAATATCACTAGGTCGGGCTAGATAATCTTGTTATGACAATTATAAATATAATGTTTCATGTTTGTGAAAAACTTATACGGCGGCTACACACTGACTTATAGTCAAAAGATCAAAAGTAAACTTGATAAGAAACTAAGTTTATTAAAAAGCTCGGTACTCAACACAACCTTAGAATCCACAAATCTTCTTTATTTAGGACATTAATATCATTAGCATCACTGTTAACAATGCAAAACATCAAGAAAAATCAGTTCATAGAAACAAAATGTGGCATCTCTTTTATTTTTAGAAGGTTTCACTAGGCTTTTGATAGGCTTCATTGGGCTTTTTCGATATGGGCCAAGATAGGCCGGGCCTATAGGCCAGACCGGACCGGCCCTTACCCGGCCCGTCAAGCTTAAGGCTGGGCTTTAATAGGCCTTGGCATGGGCTGGGCTAGGCTTAAGGCCTGTGGGCCACGAGGCCCCCATTAGGCTTTTGAGCCCATAAGGCTGTTTGGAGACCCCTACTTTGGGGTCACAACTTGGTTCTACTTTTCTCTGCAACTCGAGATCATCCCTGCTGTTATTAAGGATGTTGTCGAGTTTGATAATCGAAATGGAGGCTTTTTGTCAGGTGTAGAGGCCACCAGTACTAATTCCTCAATTTAAGGTTTATTTGCTTCCTCAAATGACTACATGGTAGTTTATTGTATTTATACACAGTACACTTCAAGTATTGATATTGATCGGTGCAGTAAGTCAAAAACAGTCATTTGAAAACGACGTAATTTTAACAAAATGATATCAACATTACGTTGTTTTCATCAATATAATTCCTAAATTAATAACTGAATTGTTTTTTTAACTACACAATTTTGACTTAAAACTACCCATCATATGATTGTTTTTTGAAAAAAAAAACAGACAAAACTACCCCTCATATGATTGTTTTTTCGCTTGGCTGGACGGTATCTACACTACACTTTGCTTCAATGCCCTTGCTCCATTTTGAATATCGTGCTATGTTTATTTTCCAAGATAATGTATTGCTTGAATATAATGTTATCATGTAACAATAATGGCAGGTGGTGAATTTACAAGGGGAGATTGCATACCTACAAGCTCATCTTACAAACCTAGAGCTCCAACCACCAGCACCTACAGCGCCACCATCTCATCATCCACCGCCTCATTTCTCCGTATCGGACCTTCCAACATCCTCCACAATGCCAGCAACATATGACCTATCTTCCCTGCTCTTTGATCCAGTGCTGCAGTGGCCACAACCAATAATGCACCAGCCAAGCGATGACATCAACAATAATGCTTGCCGCAATCAGTACGTGACTCTTGCAATTCCTCAGCCACCAGCAGATAACCGTACTGATCCAAATAATCTTGCTCGCGGTGGTGCTAGTGGCAGTGGCGGCGGAGATGTTGATCAGGGTTTGGCTAGTGAATTGATGCTGCAGGTTAGACATGGAAGTGGTGCATTGCATGATGGATCATGCAGTGAGGCACAGAGGCCGTCGTCCAAGCCGAAATAAATTAATTAATATTTAATACAATCGATCGAGTAAAACACATTTACATGGGGGGTGGGATATATTGAGAGACTGAGAGCGTATGAGGTGCTGAGTAGGTCAGCAACTCATTCCAAGTAATTAACCATGAAGTATAATGATGATATATTTATGAACATGTTGGTAATTGTGTGCAAGTTTGATAAGCTAGTTAACTAGCTATCATGTTATTAACTTATCAAGATTTTTGTGATAGATTTTAGATCGTGGTAATCTAGGGAAGGAATCGTTATATTAGACCTAACCTGAAATAAGTAGAATTTTAGGATTCTAATTGTAATAAGTTCATTTGTATTTATTACACAAACGAACTTATTACAATTGGAACCCTAAAGTTCTACTTATTTCAGGTTAGGTCTAATACGTTACATATGGTATCAGAGTCGACCCTTCGAATGGTAGGACAATCTTGTGTATATCCTGATTACTTCGAATGAGGACACGTTAGAATTATGTAAGCGAGTGCGCATGTAAAATATTCCATTTATGTTCCACGTTTCCCCAACTCATTCTCGTTATGTCCCACCCTTACATTGTCACTTCACTATCCCAAGGTTCAGCCTTATTCATCTCCAACTCATTGGGTTCACTCTGGCCCCTTCTCTCTCCACTGAAAAACTCTCCCCCTTCTCTCCATCAACAACAACCCACCCACCCTCTCCTCCTCCTCCCTCAGCCCCTTCTTTCCTTCTCCTTCTCATCCCTCTCTACCGCAAAGTCAGCCTCTTCCCTCTCCCCTCTTCCTTCATTCCTCACTGCCAATCTGATCCGATTTTCAGCCACATGCAGCTGGTCGGATCAGATTTGGAGCTTGTGGGTGGTGGAGGTGGAGGTGAGTTTTGGGAAGCGGTGCCGGCGATGGGTGGTGGGTGGTGGTTGGGCGGGTTGGAGGGGGCTGTGGCTTTAATCTTTTTGTTTAAATTTTTTGTAATTTCCTGTTTTCTTTTTCGTGGTTGTGCCCTGTGTGGCCAAATAAATGGAGGCTGGATCGTTGGCGGACGATGCATGGATGATTTTCAAGTGGTCCTGCCTTTTTTCAGCTGTGAATGATGGGACGATGTGCTCAAGCCAGAGGCGAAGTGGAGCGGCGGACTCCTGTTTATTTATGTTTATTTTTATTGTCTGTACTGTTCTCAACTGGTTAACTTGTCCCAATTTTAAGTCCTCGATTCGCCGTCGTCTTTGTAATTCACATTTAATAATAAAAAAAACTCATTGGGTTCACTCAGAAAATCGGAAACTAACTCTGCACATTGAAATCACATAAGATAAAGAAGCATGTTTGACACTAGCTAATTTCAATGTTTTGTTAATTATTCGCTGTATACATTAAGATCTTCCAATCTCGCTGGTTTCGAATGTCATGAGACTTTAGATGGATGCATGACAGTGGCTACGCGTGACAACCCACCAACTGTACTTGTACTAAAATGACTAAAATTAAGTACAATATTTAAACGAATAAGTGTTGTTTTTAATTAACAGCATATTAATTGACTTGACTCTCAGTTTTGTCTTTATCAGTTAATTAAAAATTACATCTTTTCTGATTAAAAATTACAATTAACTAAGTTATTTTAGCATATGTTGATTAAGTGGACTTAGTTATTTTAGCATACCTTAATTAAGTGAACATACGGTGTCATTGATTGACTGTGTTAACTTCCTTAGTTAACTTTAACGGAGCCGATTTTTTTATTTATTATTTTGACAACTATTTAGAAATATTGATAGTTCAGAGAAAAGAATGGTAGGTTGAGGATCCATTTTGTATTTTTCTTTTAATTTCATTGTCACTTAGTCACCCTTTATATTTATAGAATTTCATGTATAATTTTGTAAAACTTCTAATTCAAAAAAGAAAAAGAAAAATTACATTCTCATTTATTTTTTATTTAATTATGATGAGGCTAAATGCTAGAGATATTAATACTCAACATAGAAGCTAGCTACAGAGATCTACTCACTTGGCATGGAATGGAAGAGTAAATCCAACAAAGAGAATGGATTATATTGGACATATGAGACTTGGTTTAGTTTTAACAGAATGGACAAAAAAAGAAAAGAAGATTTGGACCGAAGCATTATATTATTTGTGCACCATATTTGGAGGACGTGGACGCTGAAAATTATACCTTCAGGTCCAAGATGGACTGACATAGATAGCCAAACATTGAGCAGATTTAGTGTGCCTTTCTTTTAGTCGCATTCTGGCTGTCCATTTCGTTTGACGCAGGTTGTAGGATATTTAGGAGGAGCGTTTCGTGGTGGCCTAATTCTTTCCTCTCGTCGTCTTGTAGTGTGATGTAAACCAGACGCTTCAGAGCTCAAGGTTCAAATGATCATATATAACTCTCATTTTCTCCAACTTGCAATACAATATCTTGAAAAATTAGAGGTCACCAGCCACGGCTCCAATCTTGTCCTTGGTACATTGTCAAGTTCCTGTGGGGTAAGTTTTTCATCCACGGAACGTGCTACAGACAAAAAAGGTGGCTACATTGTCAAGATCAAGATATGTCGCCTGCATCTCGGGTTCTTCTCCACTGGCTTATATATTTTAGAACGAAATGAGATACCAGATTAACAAATCAATCACTTTGTGAAGCAGTAGAGCTGACCAAAATGGCTATGGAGTTCATGTATGCAGTAGGTTTGATTGTACTAGGATTACCTGTGATTGTATCAATCCCAATCCTACTATTTGTGGCCAAGATTTTCAGTGGCAAGTCCATCACTGACCCGAGTCAACCACCGGTAAAAGGAACGGTGTTCCACCAGCTCTTGTACTTCAAAACTTTGTATGAACATCAGACGGAAGTTGCAAGAACTTGCCCCACATACAGGCTACTTGCTCCTGAGGAGAGTGAAATATACACGACAGATGTCAGAAACATTGAGCATGTGCTGAAAACCAGATTCGAAAAGTATTCAAAAGGGAAGCAAAACGGGGAAGTGCTGACTGACCTTTTCGGGAAAGGGATTTTCCTTGTAGATGGGGAAAAGTGGAGGCATCAGAGGAAGTTAGCCAGTTTTGAATTCTCAACGAGAGTTCTGAGAGACTCCAGTTGCCAAGTGTTTAGGAAATGTTCTGGTAAGCTGGTCCGGGCTGTGTCAACTGCTGCAAAATCTCATCAAGCCTTTGATATTCAGGTGACTTTTTTTCTTTCATAACAAAAATTCTTTGACTATGCATGCTTGAGGACTGGGGTCTTCTGAATCTGAGATGTGCAGGACTTGCTGATGAGGTGCACCTTGGACTCAATATTTAAAGTCGGGTTTGGAGTGGATTTGAATTGCTTAGAAGAAAGCAACAAGCAAAGTACTGCTTTTAGCATAGCCTTTGATGAGCTTAACGCGTTGGTCTACTGGCGGTATGTTGATCCATTTTGGAAGATCAAGCGGTCTCTTAACATAGGCTCCGAGTCCCTGATAAAAAAAGACATCAGAGTCATTGATGATTTTGTTTACGGAGTGATCAGAGCGAAGAGGGAACAACTAAAATCAGAGCAACACTCGGTAAGACCACTGCTCTAATCATTATGTTCTCACTTCTCAGTCATGTATTTATGAGCAACAAGCTATTCATTTACATTTTTGTATCTGCTTGAAGAGCGAAAAGGAAGATATACTCTCAAGGTTTCTGGTGGAAAGCAAGAAGGACCCAGAAATGACGGACCATTACCTGAAAGACATCATACTCAACTTCATGATAGCTGGAAAAGACACCTCTGCAGTGACGCTATCCTGGTTCTTCTACATGTTGTGCAAATACCCTTTAGTGCAGGAAAAAGTCCTGCAAGAGATCAGAGACGTAGTAGGCGTTAACAACTATGAAAAACACGATGTTGAGAGTTTTATAGCCAGAATCGACGAGTCTGTACTTGATAAGATGCAGTACCTCCACGCCACCTTGTCCGAGACATTAAGGCTATACCCTGCAGTCCCTGTGGTAATCAAAGACTGATTTTCATCCTATTTTTCTTTTTATAATTTTCCTGGGTTATGATTCTCTGGGGGCTTCATCACCCTTTTTTTCCTGTTGAAGGATGGGAGGGTGGCAGATGAAGATGACACACTTCCAGATGGACATAAATTAAGCAAAGGGGATGGGGTGTTCTACATATCATATGCTATGGGGAGAATGACGTACATTTGGGGCGAGGATGCTGAAGATTTCAAACCAGAAAGATGGATGGAAAATGGAGTTTTCCAACATCAGTCACCCTTCAAGTTTATAGCATTCCATGTTCGTAATGCCATCAAAACCATATAGAATTACACGTCTAGACCACTCTCTGTAATGTACTAACTCTCATACGTAATATTTGTTTGCAGGGAGGGCCAAGGATATGCCTGGGGAAGGACTTTGCTTACAGGCAGATGAAAATCATTTCAATAGCTCTTCTTTGGTTCTTCAGGTTCAAACTAGCTGATGATAACAAAACTGTTACATATAAGACTATGCTTACTCTTCACATTGATGGAGGTCTTCATGTTCATGCCATTCCAAGAATCACTCCTGATATGTAAAGTTTCATCACTCCATACAATATACGACGATGTGCTGTATTTCAGGTTTCCTGAGATCCAGTTGTGAACGATCCCTGCAAGGGCAAGTTATCAGACGCACACGGAAAATATTTTAAGTAGATGATAGCAAATGTGTTAATCAAGGAGAAATCATGTTTGCAGTATAAATATGTGTTCAACCATCACAGGCAATTTCTGATATTATTATCAATATACGTTTTTCAATTATGCAACAGTTCAAATTGTTTATAATAGACGTAGGTAATGGTAATGGTATAATGGTGAATGGCCCATTTGGTTAAACAAACCACCGAGTTAATAACTGCTTTTTGCTTTTGGAGACTTCTTCCCATTCTTGTCCTGGTTTCACAATAGGAGGCTTCAAGTTGCCAACAAACTCATCTGCACTGATCAAATCATGGACAATTCACAAGGAACCTCATACATGGGATAACCCATTGCAGTTTCTGCCAGACATGTTTCTAAACAGAAATTCAGACTACAAAGGGCAAGACCATAACTATATTCCATTTGGTGCGGGTAGACGAAGCTGTCTGAGGGCACACTTTGCTGTAACTGAAGTAGAATATGTCCTTGCCAATCTGTTGTTCTGGTTTAACTGAGAGTTAACAGATGGTATGCCTCCAGAGGACTTAGATATGTCTGAAACAGTGGCACAAGTGTCCCATAAAAAGCTCCCTCTCTGGCTCGTGCCAGTACCAAAGACTGGTTAAGACATAAGGCCTAGGATGAGTAGGCAGTTCAGGGTCTATATCAGCGGCAAACCCCGAGTACCCAGCACCAGCCCTTCGCTCCTGGAAATTTTACTGTCCTTTCATATAAGCATTAGACTTCGATTTATTTTTCGCTTTCTGATCTTATGATGCTTAAATAAATGTTTGTATTCTGTATTTAGTAACAGCAATGCAAAGAAAATTTCTCTAGCTATATCCCATTCTCCATGGTTTAAAATACCCTTCATTATGCTTCCGATCACAATGCAGATCATTTCTGCAAACCATAACTGTGATACACTTTACTTCAGCTGAAAATTTTCGTGTTTCCAACTCATGTCATTCCCAGTTTCAATGCTCATTTTCTTCCCAAGAAAAGGTTTGTCACGTTTCAAACATTTCCAGTTAAATAATCATTTAAAAAAGTTCAACAAACAGAAACTAGAACGCGTTTTGCTCTACAAAAGAAATGTCTTGAAGAAGAAAGTTAAAGACTTTACCTCAATTGAAACCCTCCAGCATCCACAATGGCTACAGCTTCGTCAATGTCGGTCAACCTTGCTCCTTCTCATGTTCGCCAGCACCGCATCTGCCTACACCAATCACACCGTCGGCGACTCCACCGCCTGGCATTTCAACTCCACCTCCGATGCCGACAAATTTCCCTAAATCAACTACACAATTTTATTTCTAGGGCGACTTTTTTTTGTTTTCGGAATACACGAAGTTTTGTACGGTATCTCAGTTCTCAGTGAAGTAAAAAAATACTTTATTTCGGAAACGCCGGCGTTTTGTACCGGCGTTTTGTACAGTATTAACTACTTTTTTTTTTCTGTCTAGGAATTGTTTGTGTAAAGACAGCAGCTAGTGGTAGCTATGGTAGAAAAAATATCAATAAGCAGTGACATGCTTTCAAAACTTGACTTTCCTTTTAAGTTCATCGCGTGGATTAGAATATGCGTGGAATACTTCATTTTCAGTTCAAATAATGGTGGATTTTTTGTGTTGAAAACGGGGTTTGAGGCCAATTTAGGGTGAACAAGACCCGGCCCGCCCTGGTATGGTCAATGTCGGATTTAACCCAATCCGGTCTGAGTTTCAGGTCGGGTTAGGGTTGAGGATCGGGTTACCCAATTTTATAAGTAATAAAAAAAATTAGATTTTTAACAATATTCGAACCTCACACCTCATCCGAATGAATGTACTATCATATCAATTAATATATTTGTTTTCTCATGCTAAATTACATCACATTTGAATAAGTAACTAGTTTGCAATGAAAAATAACACGTAATACTAAACTTTATATCATAAATTAGTGATTTAAGCTTATATTTTAAAGTATTTATATCATGATAGATGACGGTGAATGTTTTATGTCTTTTATAAATTTTAGTTTTAGGGTCGGATTTGGATTCACATAATTGATCCGCTCTTTCGGGCCGGGTTAGGGTTCAAATAAATGACCCGATTATTATTTCGGGCCGGATTAGGAACGACCACAACCCTTCCCACGCCCACTCCTAATCCAATCTCTCCTCTATTGTTCACTATCGCCATGGAGTACTTATCTCGACTTCTGAAAGGATTGGCGAAGACTCAGGGTTACTACTACCATCTGAAGGGTCACATAAAGTTAAAGAAAGTTCAGTGCAGTTATAGTTAAATTAAATAAAATTCAGTATAATTAAATTAAATTAAATAAATTCAACGCATTTATTCAAAACTTTACCTTTTTTTTAAGTTCAGTAAAACTAAATAGACTTAAGTAAAGTAAAATTAAGTGCAGTACACAGTAAAATTAAATAAATTTGAATTTAAATATTTTTCCATCTCTACTTAACACCACCTAGTCACCCTTAATATTCCTCATATTCATAGGATTTCATGTATACTTCTATAAAACCATCTAATACAAAAGAAGAAGAAAAAACTTTCCCATTTATTTTATGATGAGGCTAAGAGTGAGGATCAATAAATGTTAGTGATTAAGGGGCTGTTCTTTTGAGCTTTATTGAATTGGAATTTTATTGTACTGAACTTAATTAAACTGTATTGAGTCTAATTTAACTGTACTGAACTTAATTAAACTGTATCGAGTTCAATTTAACTATACTGAACTTAATTACATTGCATCGAGTTTAATTTAACTGTACTGAACTTAATTAAATTGTATCGAGTTTAATTTAACTGTACTGAACTTAATTAAACTGTATCGAGTTTAATTTAACTGTATTGAACTTAATTCAACTGTATCGAATTTAATTTAACTTAATTTTACTGAAATTGACATATATATATATATGTATTTTCAGTATATTTTAGGTATATTTTTATGATTATATTTTAGAAAGTATAAAATATAATATTATGTAATAAAGTATTGCACATGAGTCATGCCTCAAGTGTCAAATGTGCGCCAAAATGATATAATTACAGCTACCTTCACTTTGCACAACTTTATTCACATGCTTAATTTTTCAATACACATTTTAGCTAATGAGACCGTGCTGGAATCACAGCGAAAACAGCAAATGAATCAAGTACACAACATAATAGCGTTTCAAATTATTGAGGATTGTCCAGATGAAGTAGTGGAAATGAACATGGATGAAGATGATGATATGTTAATGTTTCCATTGGTATTGCACATGAATGTCATTGTACGTTTCTATGTAAAATATATATTGTATTCATATGTTTATTTCCATATGTTCTTTAAATTCATATCAAGTGCAAAAAAATTTACTTCCATTTTAAAACGAATGCAATAGTTTCCGAAGAAGTTTGTACACAAACTTAAAAAATCGTTAGATCATATATATATATATATTACGATTTTCCAAAAATTATTTTAAAAATTAAAAATAAATTAAAAGTTTTAAATAATAGGGTTGGAAACTATAAAAACAGAATTGACTTGAAAAAATTATATTAAATTTTTTATAACTTAAATTAATTTAAAGTATATTTAACTGTATTGAACTTAATTAAACTATATCGAATTTAATTTAACTGTACTGAACTAAATTAAATTGTATCGAGTTTAATTTAACTGTACTGAACTTAATTAAGCTGTATCGAGTTTAATTTAACTGTACTGGACTTAATTAAACTGTATCGAGTTTAATTTAACTGTACTAAATTTAATTAAACTGTATCGAGTTTAATTTAACTGTACTAAATTTAAAAAATTGTATTGAAGAGCAAAAGAACAGCCCCTAATACTCAACATAAAAGCTAGCTACAGAGATCTACTCACTTGGCATGGAATAGAAGAGTAAGGGGCCGTCCATTTGATCTGAAATTTATCTTATCTAATTGATCTTAAATGATATTAACTTATAGTGATTGATATTAACTTATGTCGACTGATATTAACTTATATTCACTGATATTAACATATATTAACTTAACTGAAACTTATATTGACTGATATTAACTTACCATCATCATCATCATCACACCATCATCATCATCATACCATCATCATCATCATCATACCATCATCATCATCATCATCATCATCACACCATCATCATCATCATACCATCATCATCATATCATCATCATACCAGCATTATCATACCATTATGATGGTTGTGATGATGATGAATAGTAATATGATGATGGTGATGAATAGTAATATACTGATGATGATGATTGTGATGATATTGATGAATAGTAATATGATGATGATGAATAGTAATATTATGATGATGATAGTTGTGATAATGGTGATGAATAGTAATATACTGATAATGAGGATGATGAATAGTAATATACTAATGATGATGGTTGTGATGATGATGATGAATAGTAATATGATGATGAATAGTATGATGATGATGGTATGATGATGATGATGATGATGATGATGGTATGATGATGATGGTGATATGATGATGATGGTATGATGATGGTATGATGATGATGATGGTGGTGGTATGATGATGGTATGATGATGATGATGGTATGATGATGATGATGGTATGATGACGATGATATGATGATGGTATGTTAAAAGTAACTTATGTTATCTTAACTTAACGCAAAGTTATATTAACTTAACTTGACTGAAAGTAACTTATATTAACTTATGTTGATTGAAAGGAACCTATCTTATCTTAACCGTCAAAAAATAGAGTTCAAATGGACAAGGCCTTCTAACAAAAAGAATTGATTATTTTGGATATATGGAACTTGGTTTAGTTTATCAGTGAAAGAGAATTGAATAGTTTTTCACTTCAAATATTTTTTCAGTGAAAGCTCGTTTCGACTCTTGAAATGTTTGACTAAAGCTTGTTAAAACTCATGAAAAACTCAACTAAATCTTATTCCAACTCGTGAAATACTCGATTAAAGCTCTTTAATATTAAATAGTCACATTGATTTAAGTTATTTTAAATACTCTTATTGTTGAGGCATTGGCCTCACAAGTTTTTGATGATTGACAAACCGATTTAATGGTCTACGTGAGTTTCTGTTAGTCAGGAACCTACTGGAGCAATCAAGGACGTGATGCTGGAATCCAGTACCTGCGGAAGTCTCCGAGTAATCAAGAACCAGAGTATTGGTCAAGTCAACGAAGCGGTTGAACAGTTGAGGTCAACAAGAGCAGTTGAAGTCAAGGCAGTTGGCAGTGGGAGTCAAGGCAGTTGGCAGTGGCAGTTGGCACGTCCCCACTACAAGTCAAGGAGATCATGGGTTGGCAGTTGCAAGCCATGATCTGTGGCAGTTACCTGACGGTTGCTGAAGAACCTATATAAGGAAGATCATCTCTTCAGAACCGTGCGCGCATCCACATACACTCGAGAGCTTTCCAAGTGAGAATATCAAGCAAGCTGTGCAAGGTGATATTCGTGTGATCAAGCTGTTCTTGATCGGTGCCGGAAAGTGAAGGACGTGCCAAGACTACGAAGACGTCGACGAGACGGTCAGGGAAGTAGTCAGATTGCTTGTGTAAATCTGAGTTAGATTTATGCTGAATAGGCAAAAGTTTTGTACCATTGAGTGTACAGTTTAAATAGTAATAAAAGCTATTTAAAGTTTATTCCGCTGTGTAATTAATTAGAGTAATTACCTGCATACTAAGTTAGGTTCCTAACAGTCCCGAACTTAGTTAAGTCTCTGACTATTCGAACTTAAGTCTTTGACTATCTAACCACGATCCTAACATTTGGTATCAGAGCCTCAAGGTTCTAGATTTTTGGTTAGAATTGCAGGAATGTCAGGAGATTCAATCTCAAATCCTCCAAAGCTCAAGCCGGGCGAGTATGAGACTTGGGCGACCAGATTTGAAGCCCACGTCATGGCGTATGACGGGGAGGTCTGGCAGATTATTGAACAGGGTCAACAGTATGTCTACATGGAAGGAAGTGCAACAGAACTCAAGCCAAGAGTCATGTACACCACGGAGGACTACAAGAAACTCGAGAAGAATGCAAGGGCATTGCGGGTTCTTCACAACGCTCTGGAACCTGGAGATCTGAAGAAGGTCATTCAGTACAAGGATCCAAGCGACATCTGGGACTCTCTAAAGAAGATATATGAAGGGTCGAAGGACGTGAAGAGAAACAGAATCTTGGCGGTTCAAACAGAGTTCAATAAACTGAGACAAGTGAAGAACGAGCCACTGCACGAGTACCACTCCAGATTCCAAGACTGTCTGGGGACACTCAACAACCTTGGGAGAAGGTACAAGAACTGGGAGATTACCCATAGGTTCATGCAGGGGTTGAGTCCAGAATGGGACGACATCTCAAGGACATTGGCTGCTTTGCCGAGCACCAAGGAGAGCTCGTTGGAGGAACTTGTTGCTGCACTGGTCAGTAACAAAACCATTGATGATGTTAAAATGGAGAGTCGGGAACCTCAGAAGGCTGCTCGACAAGTTGCATTAGTTGGAGAAAATTCCAGATACCAGAAGTTCAGAGGAAAAGACTTCGGCAGAAACAAAGGAAAGGAATCCTCACGGACTGAGGAACGTGAAGTAATGTCAAAGGCCCACAGAGTCACTGATGACAAGAACTCAGGCCGGAAGTCCAGCAACAAAAACAACCAGAAGGACGTGGAATGTTTTTACTGCAAAAAGAAAGGTCATTACAGGAAGGACTGCTATAAACTGAAAAATGATGAGGCTCGGGCTGAGCAGAATGAGAAGAAGGATGACAAAGGTAAGAAAGCCATGTTCGCCTGGGGAGACTCGGACGAAGACAACAACATGGGTGATCTGAGAAGAAATGTATGTCTGATGGCTAAAAAAAGTACATCAGAATCAGAGACGTTGTCGTCCACCTCCTCATCTAAGAAGACGTACTCCAATGATTCACATTCAGGTTACTACTCTCGATCTCAGTGCATTGCAATGATCAAGAAACTGGTTCTCAAGGCTGAGGAACTGAATGGAATTGTGGCTGATCAAGACAAACAGATGAAGTCGATGTTTGAGGAAAACCATCAACTGTCCTTAAAAGTTAGGAGACTAGAGAAGGCAGAAGGTAAAAGGGTTGTTGGCTCAGATGATCAGTTCTATGACTCTCCGAAAGGAAAGGAGAAGCAGAAGTCGAAGACCAAGTCAGGTCTCGGATATGGGGAAGTGACCATTGCCAAACCTGTGCACAGACAGATTCAACAGAGTCCTACTCCCAAACAGAAGGTTGATTTAGATGATAGCAAAACCTATGGAAAGGGGTTTCACATCTGGGAGAAACTCAATCGGAAGAAAAGTCCTATTCCAATTGACTTCGGGAAACAGAAAAAGAAGGTCTCCGAGTCAAAGGACATAGACTTCAGGAAGCAAAAGGTCTGCTTCTACTGTGGGAAGGAGGGACACAGTCAGAGAAACTGTAAAGGATGGAAAAACACTTCGAAGAAATCGCCAGGGAAGTCAAGCTCCAAGTCTGGAACTTCCTCAGAAGTCAAGAGCAGAAGGAAAGCTGGAGCAGGGAATGACTCGTCGAGTTCCAGAGTGGTTAAGGATGTATCTCACTCACTAGCAGTTTCAAAAATTCATGCTTCTAATATTAAATCTTCATCTCAACCCAAAAAGGCTAAGCTTGTTTGGGTTCCTAAAACCTGATTGTTTATGTGCAGGTCGAGAGAGGAACAAGTTCATGGCTTATAGATAGTGCATGCTCAGGTCATATGACCGGGAAGATGAACCAGTTCTCCTCTCTACGACATCATTCTGGTGGCTCCATAACTTTCGGAAATGAAAGTAAGTGTCAGGTCATCGGATCAGGTAAGGTACAGTTATCACGTAAGGTAAGTGTTGATAATGTTAGTTTTGTTCATGGGTTGAAGTTTAATCTGTTAAGTGTTTCACAGTTGTGCCGTGGAGGTAAAAACAAGGTAGTTTTTACAGCTGATGATTGCTCTATTGAGTGTGTCTCCACAGGTCAGGTTCTTCTACGTGGGAGATGTGCTGACAGAGTTTATTTTGTGGATTCGTCATTTGATCCAGAAGAATACTTGTGTCTGTCGTCCAGAGCTGATGAAACCGAGATGTGGCATCGTCGGTTGGGACACGTAAACTTCAGATTGTTGAAAAGGTTGCAGAATCAGAACTTGGTAATTGGATTACCAAAGATCAGTGAGGTACCTGATCATGTCTGCAGTGCTTGCACGCAAGGAAAGCAGTCTAGAGGATCCTTCCACTCAAAGAATGCAATCAGTACGTCAAGAGCATTTGACTTAGTACACATGGATTTATGTGGACCGATGAGAGTTCAGTCACGACAAGGTAATCGATATGTGTACGTGTTAGTTGATGATTATTCTAGATATACGTGGGTGATTTTCATCAGGTCAAAGGACGAAGTCTTTGAGTGCTTCAAGACGTGGGTGAAACTCGCTGAAAGAAAATTCAGTCTCAAGGTGAAGAGTATCAGATCGGATCATGGTACTGAGTTCGAGAATGGACAGTTTACAGAGTTCTGCAGTGATCAAGGAATTGATCACAATTTCTCAGCGCCGAGGACTCCACAGCAAAACGGGGTAGTTGAGAGGAAGAATCGAACTCTGGAGGACATGACCAGAACGATGCTGATAGAAAGCAGGTTGGCAAGAAGTTTCTGGGCAGAGGCAATGAATTCAGCCTGCTACGTCCTCAACCGTTGTTATCTGAGGCCTACTCTCAATAAGACTCCGTACGAGTTACTGAATGGTCGGACACCTAACATCTCGCATCTTCGAGTTTTTGGCAGTAAGTGCTACATCCACAACAACGGGAAAAATCAGCTAGGGAAGTTTGATCCAAGAAGTGATGAAGGAATTTTCGTAGGATATGCCCTGCATAGTAAGGCCTACAAAGTATTCAATAAGAGGACCAAGCTGATTGAGGAAAGCGTACATGTCATCTTCGATGAAGAATCCATGGGAAAGGATTCTGGACATGTTCCTGATGTTCAGGTTACTGATAATGATGAAGGATTTGAGCTAATTCGTCCGAGGGATGATCCAACAGCAGATGTTCCAGAGAATCTGGAAATACCTGGACAAGATGTTCCAGATAATCTGGAAATACCTGAGCAAGTCAATGTGCAAGTTCCTGATATCGCGGAACCAGAGCAGGAAGCTGAAGGAAACGAACAAGTTCATGAAGTTGCTGAGGCTGATGATGAACCCGAGGAAAACCAAGAGACTCAGGAAGTCACTGAGTTAAGGAGAAGTACTCGAGTCAGGCGGCCGAGTAGCGCACTTCGCGATTACGTCTGTTATGCTGCTGTTCAGGGGGAAACCGTCATGAATGCCTTCGTGTCGTTGATTGAGCCGAAGACAATCCAAGAAGGACTGAAAGACTCAGACTGGATTCAAGCAATGCAAGATGAGTTGCATCAGTTTGAGAGGAATAAGGTTTGGAGACTTATTCCTAGGCCAGAAAAACGTAAGGTCATTGGCACCCGCTGGATCCTGAAGAACAAGCTGAATCCCAAGGGAGAAGTGGTCAGGAACAAGGCCAGACTTGTGGTGAAAGGATACTCACAGCAGGAAGGCATTGACTATGAAGAGACCTTCGCGCCTGTGGCAAGACTAGAGGCTATCAGGTTGTTGATAGCGTACTCAGTGCAGCTTGGTTTTAAGCTTCATCAAATGGATGTCAAAACGGCGTTTCTGAACGGATATCTCAAGGAGGAAATATTTGTGGAACAACCTCCGGGATTTGAGGATCCAGATCGTCAGGACTGGGTATATGTCCTTGACAAGGCCGTCTATGGTTTAAAACAAGCACCAAGGGCGTGGTACGAGCGCCTGTCGGAATACCTGCTGGCTCACGGATATGAGCGAGGTAAGGTAGATAAGACTTTATTTGTCTTGAGGACTAATAAACACCTACTTATTGTGCAGGTATATGTGGACGACATAGTCTTCGGATCCACAAGTGACGAGCTTGTGAAGTCTTTCACAAAACTCATGGAGAACGAGTTCGAAATGAGCATGGTAGGGGAGCTGACCTTCTTTCTTGGTATTCAAGTTAGGCAGCTGGAGAATGGTACGGAGATTTCACAACAGAAGTACCTGAGTGAAGTCGTGAAGAAGTACGGATTGGGATGTTCCAAGCATGTGAACACTCCGAGTTCTCCGAACGAGTCCCTGGTGAAGGATGATGGATCACCGAAGACAGATGCAACGATCTATCGAGGGATGATAGGTTCGTTACTTTATTTGACTGCCTCAAGACCTGACATCATGTTTAGTGTCTGTCAGTGTGCCAGGTTCCAGGCCGAACCAAGAGAGTCGCACGTAAAGGCAGTGAAGCGCATACTCAGATACCTGAAGGGTATGGAGAAGTTGGTCCTGTGGTATCCAAGGGTGAAGTCCCTCAGACTGGAAGGCTTCACAGACGCAGACTTCGCGGGAGATATGACTGACAGAAAGTCCACGTCTGGAATGGCTCAATTCCTTGGGTCCTGCTTAGTCTCCTGGGGATCAAAGAAGCAGAACTCAGTGGCATTATCAACTGCAGAAGCGGAGTACATTGCAGCAGCAGCGTGTTGTGCTCAGATACTTTGGCTTCGGAATCAGCTAAGTGATTTTGATTTACATTTTGATCAAGTTCCAATTTTCTGTGACAATACTAGTGCGATTAGTATTGCTAAAAACCCTGTTCAACACGGTAAGTCTAAGCACATAGAAATTAAACATCATTTTCTTAGAGACTGTGTAGAAAAGGAACTTGTCTCCATTAACTTCTGCAGAGGTGAAGATCAGGTAGCCGATATATTTACCAAGTCTCTACACAAGGACGCTTTTGAAAAGCTCAGGATGGAACTTGGATTGATGAGCCCACAGTGAGGTACTTCTAAACTTCTCTCATTGATTGACTAGAAGATAGAATATTTAACATGCACAGCAGTCAACTACATGAGTGAATATTTGAAGTCCCTGAGAAGCTGGTAATGTGCGTGATACTACTTCTTTGCTAAATCTGATATAGTACATGCACTGCTGAACACTTCATTTCTTGATGCCTGACATAACTTCCGGATCTTGTTGCCAATCGCCCCATGAAGGAAGTTATGAGACCACCTGTCCTAATATATACCATATGAGCTTGATGACATATTCAATACAATTGTTGATTATATATATATGTGTGTGCTTGAGTGTTGAATTGTGGTGATTTTACACTATATACCCTTATGGTAAGCCGACCCACCACAATGTCCCTTGTGTTAAATCCGTAGTCAAGGAACTGGTCTGGTATTCTCTCAGTCAAGATTGAAGTCTCTGTGACTAAAGAACTCTCCGAGGTATCTGATGGATGAAGGGAGTGGGTGACAGCAGTTATGAGATAAGACAGTTCAGAACTTTATGCCTTGGAAGTCGGACAGTTTTCTCACAGATACGTGGATGAGAAGTTATTGCAGATCTCAACGGGATTCTGTTTTTAAAGGAGATTTGAAGTCCGTCCGTCTCTCACCACTCTCTACTGCGAAAAGGAAACCCTAAATTCGAAAAATCATAATCTCTAAAGTCGGCGAAAAATTCACTGTCAAGTTCCGATGGCCTCCAACTCAAACAGCAGCATCGTCGACGCCTCAGAAAATCAGTTAGTGACACTTATCATCCTGGGTGTTCGATACACTGTCCCAAAAGAGGTAGCCGAGCTACTCAAGCCAAGTAAGTCGAATCTCCAAGTTTCAATCTTTAATCATAAATCTGTAAGGTTTATTGATTTCTGTGCTGGAATGTGGAGCGTTGGTGAAAGGGATAGAATAGATGTCTCAGGAATTGTTGATGGTGTGGGATCTGATGTTGTGATTGAAGAGGTAAAGGAAGGTGGATGCATGTGTGGTCCCGGTCTGGTTGGTGCAGAAGAAGAGGAAGTTGAAATCATAGAGGCTGTCCCAATGAGGAACCCAGAAGGGGTTGAAGAATCATGCGATTCCGAATACTGGAACAATGAAATAGATGGTTTTGAACCCTCAGTTGGCGAGGAAATATCTGCTGGAACACAAACACTGGACAAGCTGGTGGCATTGGGCAAGGTTGCCAAGTTCAACAAATCTGAAGGTTCAGATGATATGGACTGTGAGATAGTGGAATCATCTCTAAAGGTATCTAAAAGGCCAAAGAAGGTTTTACCCCTGAGGACACTACCTCCAAGAGGAGCTGGGAAGAGAAAGCTGGCTGTTAAAGAGGAAACCGCCCCTATGCCCTCTGCAAAGAAGCCTAAGAAGTCGGTCTCTGAAAAACAGATTTTGATGGAGATGGAATGCTCAGAAGAGTTTCTGAATAGAGAAGACTTGACTGAGGTGCTTGATCTGCTGAAAGCTCAAGGATGGGAGAAAATATGCGACAAGCAGGACTTCGTATGTCCTGAAGCAGTGGAAGACTTCTACAAAAATCTGAAGTTAATTAATGGAAGTGTACCAACACTTGCTGTGAACTTCAGGGGAAACAAATTCACGCTGTCAAGCACTGAGCTAGCAGAGATATTGGGGTTGACTCATGAAGGATTTGACTACTACTGCACATCTAGTGTATGGCCTAAGAAATTTGGAGCTAAGAAGGATTTGGTGAAAAGAATCTGTAAACTGGAATCAGCTGTGAAAGGCTTGGGGTTAAGCACTCAGTCCATGGATCCGACAGTCAAAATCCTGCATAAATTGCTAGTGAGCAATTTCATGCAAAGAGGAGTAAAGCCGTCGTATGTTCAACATCAGGACTTGCTGGTTTTGGATAGGCTGCTGAGGGGAGAAAAGATCAACTTACCCAAGTTGATCATCTACCAGTTGGATCATCTGAAGAACCTGACTCAGATCGGATATTCAAGGGTGATAAAGAAGGTCCTTCAGAAACACAATTTGTATGAAGTACTCTCTGATGAAGAGGAGCAGATTGTTAAGACCTTTGATCCAGAAGTCTTCAGGAAAATGCATTTGATCAAAGACGATGTGGAAGGATGGATCAAGGCTCCTGTTCAAGAACCCAAGCAAAAAGCCAAACCAGTTCTGCAGCAGATTGAAGAAGAGGATGAGGATGAGACTGAAGATTATAGCCATAAGAAGTGGGATCTTCTGGAGAAAGGGATTTTGGATATGAGAAGAGACCTGAGGGCTCTAACAGCAGAGGTCAGGGAAATGAAGGATGCAATGATCGAAGTGCAGGATGCACTTCTACTTCTCGCTGAAAGGACATGAAGTTCTTCAGTTCCAGGGGTGATCTCTTTTGACTATGAGAATGCTGAGATCAGTTCCAACTTAGGATTTCCCAGTCCTTGTTTCACAAACCTTCATATTTCCCTTTTCTTTTTGAGTGATAAAACGTGTGTTCACTCTGCTTGCTATGACTATCTAGTTTATCTTTGAAGTTTATGCATGCCATTATTAATTTCACTGAATGTCAAAATTCTACTCCTGTTTTTGAATGCTGAGTATGTTGACTAACTCTTCTTTGATGATGTCAAAAGGGGGAAGGGTAGAAGTATCACCTGAGGGGGAATACAATCTGACGTTCCCGAGTAAAAATGACTAGAAATACCTATGCATAAGTATGACTTAATAGGATGTTTATAAAGTTTCTGAGTGTGCAGGGACTTAGGGGGAATATGTTCCCAAGGAGAATAGGTTCTCAATCCATGCTGTGTGCATGTTTTACATCTATTAAGTGCATCTTCGGTATTTATCTCCTAAGGGTTTGTCATCATCAAAAAGGGGGAAATTGTTGAGGCATTGGCCTCACAAGTTTTTGATGATTGACAAACCGGTTTAATGGTCTACGTGAGTTTCTGTTAGTCAGGAACCTACTGGAGCAATCAAGGACGTGATGCTGGAATCCAGTACCTGCGGAAGTCTCCGAGTAATCAAGAACCAGAGTATTGGTCAAGTCAACGAAGCGGTTGAACAGTTGAGGTCAACAAGAGCAGTTGAAGTCAAGGCAGTTGGCAGTGGGAGTCAAGGCAGTTGGCAGTGGGAGTCAAGGCAGTTGGCAGTGGGAGTCAAGGCAGTTGGCAGTGGCAGTTGGCACGTCCCCACTACAAGTCAAGGAGATCATGGGTTGGCAGTTGCAAGCCATGATCTGTGGCAGTTACCTGACGGTTGCTGAAGAACCTATATAAGGAAGATCATCTCTTCAGAACCGTGCGCGCATCCACATACACTCGAGAGCTTTCCAAGTGAGAATATCAAGCAAGCTGTGCAAGGTGATATTCGTGTGATCAAGCTGTTCTTGATCGGTGCCGGAAAGTGAAGGACGTGCCAAGACTACGAAGACGTCGACGAGACGGTCAGGGAAGTAGTCAGATTGCTTGTGTAAATCTGAGTTAGATTTATGCTGAATAGGCAAAAGTTTTGTACCATTGAGTGTACAGTTTAAATAGTAATAAAAGCTATTTAAAGTTTATTCCGCTGTGTAATTAATTAGAGTAATTACCTGCATACTAAGTTAGGTTCCTAACAGTCCCGAACTTAGTTAAGTCTTTGACTATTCGAACTTAAGTCTTTGACTATCTAACCACGATCCTAACACTTATGAAACTCGAACTCGACTCGAAACTCGTGAAAATTAAACGTGCCGAGCTCGAACACATGTTTTCAAAACTCGATAATATTCGGTTCGAACTCGTCAAATTTTAAACGGACCAAACTTGAACAACCTAATACTCGACTCGACTCGTTTGCAGATATCTCTTATCCACATAACGTACTACAGACAAAAAGTTGGGTCCACTATCAAGATTAAGATATGTCGCCTGCATCTGGGTCCTCCGATTCTTCTCTAATTTATTTTAGAACAAAATGAGATACCAGATTAACAAATAATTCACTTCGTGAACTAGTAGAGCTGACAAAAATGGCTATGGAGTTCATGTATGCAATAGGTTTGATTGTACTGGTATTACCTGTGATTATCTCAATCCCAATCCTACTATTTGTGGCGAAGATCTTCATTGGCAAGTCAATCAATGACCCGAGTCAACCGCCGGTGAAAGGAACAGTATTCCACATGCTCTTCTACTTCAACACTCTGTATGATCATCAGACAAAAATTGCAAGAACTTGCCCCACGTACAGGCTACTTGCTCCAGAGGGGAGCGCTATATACACGGCAGATGTCAGAAACATTGAGCATGTACTGAAAACCAGATTCGAAAAGTATTCAAAAGGGAAGCATACTGTAGACGTGCAGACTGACCTTTTTGGGAAAGGGATTTTCCTTGTAGATGGGGAGAAATGGAGGCATCAGAGGAAGTTAGCCAGTTTTGAATTCTCCACGAGAGTTCTGAGAGACTTCAGTTGCCAAGTGTTTAGGAAATGTTCTGGTAACCTGGTCTGGGCTGTGTCAACTGCTGCAAAATCTCATCAAGCCTTCGATATTCAGGTGACATTTTTTTTATAAAAAAAAATTCTTTGAATATGCATATTTGAGGTATTCTGAATCTGAGATATGCAGGACTTGCTGATGAGGTGCGCCTTGGACTCAATATTTAAAGTTGGGTTTGGAGTGGATTTGAATTGCTTGGAAGAAAGCAATGAGCAAAGTACTGCTTTTAGCATGGCATTTGATGAGCTTAACGCGTTGGTCTACCGGCGGTTTGTTGATCCATTTTGGAAGATCAAGCGGTCTCTTAACATAGGCTCCGAGTCCCTGATAAAAAAAGACATCAGAGTCATTGAAGATTTTGTTTACGGAGTGATCAGAGCGAAGAGGCAACAACTAAAATCAGAGCAACACTCAGTAAGACCACTGCTCTAGTCATTATGTTCCCACTTTTCAGTCATGTATTTATGAGCAACAAGCTATTCATTTACATTTTTGTATCTGCTTGAAGAGTGAAAAGGAAGATATACTCTCAAGGTTTCTGGTGGAAAGCAAGAAGGACCCAGAAAATATGACGGACAGTTACCTGAAAGACATCATACTCAACTTCATGATAGCTGGAAAAGACACCTCCGCATTGACTCTATCCTGGTTCTTCTACATGCTGTGCAAATACCCTTTAGTGCAGGACAAGGTCCTGCAAGAGATCAGAGATGCAGTAGGCGTTAACAACTATGAAAAACACGATGTTGAGAGTTTTATAGCCAGAATCGACGAGTCTGTACTTGATAAGATGCAGTACCTCCACGCCACCTTGTCCGAGACTTTAAGGCTATACCCTGCAGTCCCTTTGGTAATCAAAGACTGATTTTCATCCTATTTTTCTTTTTATAATTTTCCTGGGTTATGATTCTCTGGGCTTCATCACCCTTTTTTTCCTGTTGAAGGATGGGAGGGTGGCAGATGAGGATGACACACTTCCTGATGGACATAAATTAAGCAAAGGGGATGGGGTGTTCTACATATCATATGCTATGGGGAGAATGACTTACATTTGGGGCGAGGATGCTGAAGAATTCAAACCAGAGAGATGGATGGAAAATGGAGTTTTCCAGCATCAGTCACCCTTCAAGTTTATAGCATTCCATGTTCGTAATGCCATCAAAACCATATACAACTACACGTCTAGACCACTGTCTGTAACGTACTAACTCTCATACGTAATTTTTGTTTGCAGGGAGGGCCAAGAATATGCCTGGGGAAGGACTTTGCTTACAGGCAGATGATGATCATTTCAATAGCTCTTCTTTGGTTCTTCAGGTTCAAACTAGCTGATGATAACAAAACTGTTACATATAAGACTATGTTTACTCTTCACATTGATGGAGGTCTTCACGTTCATGCCATTCCAAGAACCACTCCTGATATGTAAAGTTTCATCACTCCACACAATCTATGATGATGTGCTGTTTGTCAGGTTTCCCGAGATCCAGTTGTGCATGATCCCTGCAAGTGCAAGTTACCAGATGCACATGGAAAATATTTTAAGTAGACGATAGCAAATATATATGTTCATCAATGAGAAATCACGTTTTTCAATTTTCAGTATAAATATGTGTTCAACCATCACAGGCTGTTTCTGATAATATATACCAACATGTGTTTTTGAATCATGCTCTAATTCAAATTGTTTATAATAGAAATCAGTTTCATAAATGAGATGAGGTTGATAGTATATGAAAGAACTAATATTGAATTACCCGCTTCTTAAACTAATATGCACCAAATTCAGAAACAGCACAGCAACAGCTCAGCTAATGCATAATTAATCAAAGCGAGATTCATGCACTGGAAAAAAAAAAAACATAAAATATGGGCACTTGGAATATGTTAGCTATATATACAATGACTTGCAAAGACAGATCAGGTATTACCTAAATTGAGCCTCCAACACCAGCACGGCAGCCGCAATGGAAGAGAAATTGGTATGCTGTCTAATTCATCGCGGGTAGCATTACTTCAGCTGCTAATTACTAAGCCTATTGTTAAGTATAAGCACTTGACAAGTTATCCCACATCGCCCGTTTCAAAGAAGAATGACTACCATATATTGGGTTACACCACCACAACTCACAAGCCAAGGCTTTTGAGTTGAATGAGGGTGTAAGTCGGCATATGCTAGCATTTCCACATGGTATCAGAGCTGAAGGCACACGACCTAGGCCTTGTACGTGACGCGAGGGATGCGCCTATGTGCGCCAAGTGCATGACGAGACGCCCGTTTGTCAGCCATGTTGGTCAAGGGGAGTTGCAAGTTGCACACCCGCCACACGAGCTTATGCGTAGGTTAACAAGTCGCATATGCGCGCCTACTGCTTTCCGCTACAATAGTTAGCGAGATTTCACGGAGCACGTCCAACTTCCCAAGTGAGGGGGAGTGTTAAGTATAAGCACTTGACAAGTTATCCCACATCGCCCGTTTCAAAGAAGAATGACTACCATATATTGGGTTACACCACCACAACTCACAAGCCAAGGCTTTTGAGTTGAATGAGGGTGTAAGTCGGCATATGCTAGCATTTCCACACCTATCAGGATACATAGCAAACTTGCTAATGTATAATATGCACTTGTCTTGGAAAGGATGTTCTCTTTTGAATTATATGTGCTCTCTTTTGTGCTGAGTCTAACAATTACGTGTTGTGTGATTCATCCCGTTGATTTATAGTTCTCTATTCTCTGTTGGCAGCAAAATTAGGATACCAAAAAGCAACCATTAATCTCATCAGACTTGGTGTGGTGTTGACCTTTGGCTGATAATAAGAATAAGAGAAGGCAGGCATAATGACCAATCTGTTGTATGATGTATCGGTCGTTAGCAGGATGATTCTGGCATTTTCAATTGTAGTCTCATTTGGGTTCCTATTCAGTTTTGCTAGAAGACGCCCCCATGGCCAGCCTTTATCTCCATGGCGCCTGCCATTCATTGGCAACCTTCATCAACTGACTTCACTACCACATAAAGGACTTCATTACCTATCTCAGAAATATGGCCCTCTTATGCTTCTGTACTTCGGCTCTGAGACATACTTTGTGATATCAACAGCTGACTTGGCAAGAGAAGTCACCAAGGCCCATGACTATAGTTTATCAAACAGGAAAAAGTCAAACGCTTCCCGTTTGCTGTTCTTAGGGAGTGATGATCTGATTTTTAGCCACAACAACCAGTTTTGGAGGAGAGCCAGAAAGCTCTGTGTCAATGAGCTCTTAAGCATTAAACGAGTACAGTCTTTCCACAATATCATAGAAGAAGAAGTTGCAGAACTAGTAGCAAAGATACGGTTCAGTTGTCATGATGGCCATTCTGCAATTGATCTTAGTAGCTCATTCCTTACTCTGGCTAACAACATAATCTCTAGGGTTGTTCTTGGTCAGAAATGTACTGACATAGGTAATGGTACAATGGGCCAGTTGGTGAAACAAACCATTGAGTTAATATCTGCTTTTTCTTTTGGAGACTTCTTCCCATTCTTGTCCTGGTTGGATAATTTGACTGGCTTCAACAGAAAGGGGATACAGACTTCTCAAGCCTTACATGCTTTAATGGATCGAGTCATAGACGAGCATGAGATCCAACCAGATTGCCACACTGCAGATGGACAAAATGATAGAAAAGATTTTGTGCATATCATCAGTGAGCTTCAGAAGAGCGACACCAGCCATCAAAATTTCACGAGGCGTAACATCAAGGCTATCTTATTGGTCAATCTCTATCCTGGTCACCAAATATTCAATTTTCCCTTGTTTTGGCACAGTTATGGCAACTGTTCCTCCCCCCATGTTCTGAATTTTTCTATTTCAAAGAAATGTTCTGAATTTTTCTTCTTCTATTCTTAGGATATGTTTTTAGCAGGAACTGATACATCTGCATCAAGTATGGAATGGACAATGTCAGAACTAGCGAAACACCCGAGCATCATGAAGAAAGTGCAAGACGAGATACGGGGTATCGTGGGAGACAAACCAAAGATATCTGAGCATGAAATTAACCGGATGGAATACTTGCACTGTGTGGTCAAGGAGTCGTTGCGATTACATTCACCATTTTTACTAAGTCGGCTAACATCTACAGATGTCACAATAGGAGGCTTCAAGTTACCAACAAACTCGTATGCACTGATCAACTCATGGGCTATTCACAGGGACCCTCATGCATGGGATAACCCATTGGAGTTTCTCCCAGACCGGTTTCTAAACAGAAATTCAGACTACAAAGGGCTAGACCAAAACTATATTCCATTCGGTGCTGGGAGACGAAGCTGTCCGGGGGCACACTTTGCTGTAACTGAAGTAGAATATGCCCTTGCCAATCTGTTGTTCTGGTTTAACTGGGAGTTACCAGATGGTATGTCTCCAGAGGACTTAGATATGTCTGAAACAGTGTCACAAGTGTCCCACAAAAAGCTCCCTCTCCACCTGGTGCCAGTACCAAAGACTAGTTAAGACCCGGGTACCCAGCACCCGCCATTTACTCATGAACCTTTTAATGCCCTTTCATATAAGCATTTCACTTCGGTTTAATTTTCGCTTTCTGATTTTCTGATGCTGAAATAAGTGATTGTATTCTGTATTCTGTAACAGCAATGCAAAACAAACTTCTCTAGCAATATCCCATTCTCCATCGTCAAGATCAAGATATGTGGCCTGCATGACGGGTTCTTCTCTACGGGCTTATGAGGTTCTTATTTGGTTCTTCAGGTTCAAACAAGCTGATGATAGCAAAACTATTACATTACATATAACACTATGTTTAGTCTTCACATTGATGATGTCACTCCAAGAATCGTTCCTGATATTTAAAGTTTCATCACTCCAAATTATATACGGCGCCTATGTCAGGTTTGCCGAGATCCAATTGTGCACAATCCCTCCAAGCACAAGTTATCAGACGTACATGGAGAATATTAAAGTAGATAGCAAATATGATTATCAATATGAAATTACATTTTTCAGTATAAATGTGTTCAACCATCACATGCTGTTTCTAATATTATATACCAACAGGTTTGGGCACACCTTTAACAACCTCTTAAGCGATCTGTGTTGTTGGCAACTCAGGAAAGAAATGTTAACCAAGTTGTCTTATCCATTCGCATACTAATCTTTAGCATCCTCTTTGCCAAGACCATTCAGAGAAATCAGCTAAGAAATAAGTACTACCAGGAACAAATTTATCTCTAATCTAAATTGCATACATTTTGTTGCAGACATAAATGTGTAGTGCAATGATAAAATGTTCATTCTCCTAGCTACTTACACTGCTTATCAACACCTTTGACTGTTATATATTTGACTAGGTGAATGTTAGATTTTATAGATCAAAGTAAAAAGGATACAACCATTCAAGCACAAATCGGCACAAGTGTTCAAAGCAAGCCCCAAAACCGACAAATGATGTCTTATACAGGAATCAACCAAAGCAGCAATCACAATATGCGGAAAGAAAGCTGGGAGGGATTAAAGCCCCCTCCGAAAGCCCCTGATTTGGTGATAAGCCGAATCCCCTGTCGTTCCCTTAGAGCTTCAATCAGCAAGCAGCAACACTCAGCCGTCGGCGCACATCCAGCAACACACACAGTCGCGTACGCCTTCCAGACGATCCGAATCACTTTGCAGAAGACCAAATTGACGTTCGCTTTCTTGGAGAAGAAATCGCAATCGCTCGTGTTTCTGGAAATTGGATGAACCCTAATCCCAATTTCGAATTGTCTTTTATTCCCCCAAATCCAGCTGACTTGAAACGCAGCGTTGCCTCCTTTTCAAGCCATGAAACGCTATCGTTCCATTAAGTAACGAACATAACAGAATTCAGCGCCTGATAAAAACGCCACCGTTTCCTTCTGTAATCAGCTTTCTTTGTTGGTGTCGTGACACTTCACTCCAGGCCGTGACCTTCGAAGATGTTACGGCAGTTACGGCATGTTAAAACCTCAGAGACAATTCAACTTGTTTGGCACGTTCCGTGACGCTCCTTCAGACCCGTAACCCCGGACTGTCGCGACCCGTGACCCTTGAAGCTTTAACAGCTGATCAGATTGCTACTTTGATCCTTACTTCTAGACCTGTTCTAATCCTCTAAATGGAGCTTGCTCGAGTTTAATAAGTAGATTAACCTACTTACAATTTGCCCTCCTAATCTACTTGCACTTGACATCTTTGCTTGATCTTCTTTTTGAGCATCCTCTTTTAACAGTTCACCAGCTGTTTCTCAGGCACCATCCAGGCTTCAGGTTACTTTGTCAATGTGTAATGCCTTCCTGCAAAACTTAAACTTGACATAAGGAACCACCTTTGTACCAAAATCAGCAGGGTTGATATCACCTAGAATTTTCTCAATTCTAATCATACCCTTTTCTACCATATCCCTTATAAAATGTAGTCTAACATCAATATGTTTACTACGTTCATGATAAACAGGACCACGGCATAAATGAAGAGCACTTTGACTATCAGAATAGATCAATGGAACATAATCAGTTAATGTGATTTCAGACAATAAGCCCTTCAACCAGACAGCCTCCTTTGCTGCCTCAGTTGCGGCAATAAACTCAGCTTCAGTAGAAGACAGAGCAACAACAGATTGTAGTTGTGATTTCCATAAAATACAATTACCAAACCATGTAAAGAATAAACCAGTTGTAGATTTTCTGTTGTCCCTATTACTAGCATAGTCTGAATCCACATAACCAAATAAATCAGATTTCTGTCCATTACAAGCATAAACAAGGCCTAAGTTCTTAGTATTGTTCAAGTATTTCAACAAGAATTTCATACCATGCCAATGGTTCTCACTAGGGTTGGCCATAAACCTACTTAACACACTTATAGCAAAAGCCAAATCAGGCCTAGTACATAGCATACAATACATGACAGACCCAACAGCAACATCATATGGAATATCAGCCATTTTCTTCTTATCTTCTACTGTTTCAGGGCAGTCTTGTTTACTAAGCACTAGGTGCCCTCCTAAGGGTATTACTGCAGGTTTGCTATGTTCCATACTGAACTTCTTAACTACCTTATCAATGTATTCAGCTTGTGACAGCATCATCTTTTTATTTTTTCTATCTCTGATTATGTTTATGCCTAAGATTTTCTTAGCATTTCCCAAATCTTTCATGTCAAAGTTTCTGCTCAATTCTTTCTTTATCTTTTCAATTTCAGACTCAGCATTGCTCATTATCAGAATGTCATCAACATACAAGAGCAAATACAAACACGGGCCAGATTTAGGTCTCTTTAAATATAAACAAGTATCAAACTTGCTTCTAATAAAACCAAGAGACATCATGCACTCATTAAATTTAATGTTCCATTGCCTAGGTGATTGTTTCAAGCCATAAATGGATTTCTTCAATAGACAAACATGATTGGATTTACTACTATCTTCAAAACCAACAGGTTGAGACATATAAATTGTTTCATTTAGGTTTCCATGAAGAAAAGTAATTTTTACATCCATTTGTTGTAAATGCCAATCATTAACAGTTGTCATTGCAAGCAAGAGTCTTAATGTTTTGTATTTCACTACAGGGGCAAAAATCTCATTGTAGTCTATCCCCTCCCTTTGTTTAAAGCCTTTGGCACAAAACCTGGCCTTAAACCTAGGAGGATCATCTAGATTATTTCCTTCTTTTATCCTAAATACCCATTTAGAACCAATCACCTTAGCCCCTGCAGGTTTTGGTACTAATACCCAAGTGCCATTATTATACATAGACTCTATTTCCTCACACATGGCAAGTTTCCATTTATCACATTCTTTACTTTTCATAGCATCAGAATAAGTTTCAGGCACAGTGTATTTAACATTTTCAGCAACAATCAAGGCATATTCAAGAACATTAGCAAATTCAGCCACACTTGCATATCTTTTAACTGGAAACTTTTTCCTAACAGGCATATCCCTTACTAACTGATAGTTTGACAAATCAGTGTTATCAATCACATTGTGAGTCACACCATCATTAGCAGGCATATCAGCATTCACAATATTAGCAGGAAAATCAATATTTGTGCCTCTATCACTGTTGCTTATAGAGGCACCTTGCACATGACTAATATTATGGCTAGCAGAATTATTGACTCTACTATTTGAAGGAGAAGAAGATCTTATCTGGTCCCCATCAGTTTATTGATGGGGAGAAGAACCTCCTTCTCCAAACTCATCACTCCCCCCTTCTTCTTGGTTTTCCAAGCTGATTTTTGGTGGAGTTTCTAAGTCCATATGCCCTCCTGATTCATGTGAGGCAGTGATCGGTCGAATTCTTGACCTATTATTCACTTCATTCGATGATGGATTAGGTTTGTTTTCCGGACATTTTGTTATCATTTAATCTCTTTTCTAGTGTTTCAGGTCATATATTACATATCTAATACTCTTGGATTGATCAGAAGCAAAGCAAAGCAATCGGTGCAAATTTGGGCAAAAACAGGACAAAACAGGGCAGATTGACCTTCCCCACTTGTTTTGCACCTACAGGTCGCAATTGGTGTCCAAATGAGTCGAAATTTAGCTTGTTGGAAAGCTAGTTCAATTCCCTACAACCTTGTAGTTGACACCAAGAGTAGATTCGAAGGTTTAGACCGCCAAAAAGGCAATGAAAGTCAGGTCACGGGCGTTACGGGCGTCACGGACCAACTCAGACGTCCCGGAAATTGAAGCAACTCATTGAGCCCGTGACCAACACCTTGGTCACGGGTGTCACGGGCGTCACGGGCGTCACGGGCACCGTCAGCTCAGAATTATCAGAAATTTCCTAATTTAATTTTGGAAGTTTTCTGGGTCTTTTTTTGGAATCGTTTGATTGGGCTATAAAAGGAAAACGACCTGAACGATTTTTGTGTGCTATTTTGAAGAGAAGAAACCCTAACTTGGGAGAGAAAACAGAATTCATCGTGAGGATTAACGAGCTTCATCGTTTACGGTTTACTCGTCCCTTACTTTCATTATACACTGTTTTAGGTTTAATTACCATGAACAGTGAGTAGTCCTCTCTATTCCGGGATCCTACGGATCCCGTGCTATGTAACCCTAACTCTTCATGTGATCAATTAAAGTTCATGTTTATGCAATTCGATTATTCAATTTCAATGTGTGCTTCATATTATCGTTCTATGCATGTATTTACATCAAAGGGTATGTTTGCATTGGTAGAACGTATCTAGGTTATATGTCGAAAGGTGGATGGGCCCTAGGGATTAACCGGAATGCATGAAATTGATATTAGGTCATGTTACATGATTTGGTAGGAAAACCATTATTTTAATAAATCGAAATCGTTGATAATCTGTGGATGGGCGGCGTTCAACGATGGAGATTGATCTAGACAATGATCCGTGGATGGGCGGCTTGTCTAGTGTTATTTCGGTTTTATTCCATATTCGATAGCATAAATATTTAACTTTCCATGATCGCATGATTAGTGGGTTAGCACGGGTGAAGTAGGATTCTGGGATTCTCTCTCTGAATAAAAACACAACATTTATTTTCCGCAATTTAAATTCTGCAATTTACAAACAACAAAAACCTCTTTTCAATCGGAATAGCTAAATAGGTCGCTCGTTAGCTAGTACTCACACGCGTTTGCTCCTTGGATCGACCCTTGGCTTACCAAGGTTATAAATTTTGTTTGACTGCAACTTGACCCCTAAAACGTATAAATTGACAACTAAAAAGGGTTAAAAATACGCGTGTCAAAATGGCGCCGTTGCCGGGGAGCAGCGTTTAGTGTGATATTAGAGTAACGTGTGTAGTTTAGACTATTCCATTCTTTTTATTACTTTTTGTACATACTCTATATACTTCTGACCTTCACTAATCACTTTTATTTTGAATGTTGCGAGGATGTTCTCTTTTGGTCATCAAGACGCCTACCCAAGGGAAGAGTCTTATTGTCAGACATATTCATATGATACAAATTGGGGAGGAAATCAAAATCAGTTCTACGATCGACCATGCTATCAAGATGACCACTATTATGAGAGTTACCAGGATCAGTCGCAGCAGCAACAGCCTCATGACACTAGAGAATACTCACGTATAGAGTCCATGATGGCTAGTTTCTTGGCGGAGCAAGAAAGGCGAGCTCAAGAGCAAGAAAGGCGCGCTCAAGAGTAGGACAGGCGAGCTCAAGAGAGGGATATGCAACTAAAAGCACTCAAGCAGAAAATTGAGCAGATCAGCATCCAGAGCAAGCAACTAGCCATTCGGAACAAGATACTGAAAGACCAGTCAGAACAACAAGCCATTGCAACCACCAATGAATGCAGAGATGAGGACATTGAGATGACAATGGAAAATCATCAAGAAGTTCAAGTCTATGAAGCATATTCATCTTCGGCTTTATTTCGAATCGACGTGGAAGATGATCGGGATACGAGAATGCTCTCAACACCAGAACAACCTGTTTGTGAAGATGGTTTTGAGGCGTTTAGAATGGTTGCCAAGGCTTATACTAAGTTGGAGGATGATGAGTTTTGTACTGACGACGTCTCCGAATATGAAGATGCATCTCCCTCCACTACGAGCGTTTCTACAGGTCATTTAGATGAGCAGACAGAAGGGAACATCATTCCAACAGTTTTTCTGGACGCTGAAGAGCCATCAAGGGATCATAGATACGAAGACTTTGTTGATGTGTACATGAGCTCGTTTAAAGAGGATCCTCACATACATATGAATGTGATAGTGAAGGGAAATTTCAATGTATGGGAACGTGAGTTCCTAGCTAAAGAGTATACAGGAAGTGTACTTGTTGGAGCTAGCGCTGAATATATTTATCTTGACACACAGCCTCCAGACAAGTTTTGACAGTTCTTGCCTTACGTATTGAAACTGTTGTTAGGAAGTTTCTACAGTCCCTTGGTTCTTAAGGGTCTCCAATTTTTGAAGGGACTGCATGCTCTACTTAACGTCCATGTCATTCTTGATGGACGTAAATTCAAATGGGATTTGAAGGTGCACTGACACATCTCTATTTTTGAAGGCCCTGTGAGAAGGGATCCTAGCAAAGGACTTCTCACGAGTGATTTATATGGGGCGCTTTACTGAGTCTAGCCAAGACGTTAAACTAGGTCTCTTCGGGGAGTAACCCGCACTGTAAGTTTTCTTTCGTTGCTTTTGCATTGTATGTTATGTGTGTGACCATTGCAGGACCGTTCAGAAAGATCTTCATCGCCAAAGGCGCAGCCATCGCGAAACAGAGTTTGAAAAGTCAGGTTTTATCTGGTCAGCCCGTTCAGCCCGTGACCAAAGGACTCGTCACGGGCATTACGGGTTTTCTTCAGGCATTCAGTGATTTCGCTCATATTGGACAGCCCGTTCAGCCCGTGACCAAGAGGCTCGTCACGGGCGTTACGGGTCTTTGTGCACATTCAGAAGGTTTGCCTAATTATGCAGCCCGTTCACCCCATGACCAAGAGGCTCGTCACGGGCGAAACGAGCTTCTGCTACTTACATCAGTTCGAAGAGAAAGAAAAACAGAAACGGGCTTCACTGCTTTCTTCTTATTCGATGTTTGAGTTATTCCATTATTGTTGTTCATCTTTACTCACATCGTTCATTTTTCTATTCATCTCGCGATTATCGATGCTAACTTATACCTTGTGCAGCTCTATATTTCTATTCTCACTCTACCGCTCACATGTTGTATTTCACTCACCAGTCATCATTTAATCTCTCTGACTTTCGCGCCACCACGCACGAGTGAAGTTCCTATGCACTTTCTCTTATTTTATATATTTTTTCGCTTAGGGACTTGATAGCTCTAGAATACATGCATTTTAGGCAACCTTTACGCTTACTGTTTCGGTCATTCCTTTACGATTTCACCTGCTATTTGATGCCTTGTGGTTCATTTCAGGCCCATTTTAGAGATTTAGCTGAGAACACAAGTGAACAGTGATTTCGGAGCAAAACCGAGCATTTCGGAGCAAAAACATGGACTTTCGGGCAATCGAGACACGCAGACCTCTCCGGAGTATTTTGGACCTACAGATCTCATGTGGTGTCCGATTTGGTCGATTCAAAGCTTGTTGGAAAGCTAACTCAAAGGGCTACAACTCTCTAGTTGACTTCAAGACCCAAATCGGACGTTAAGACAGCAAAAAGAGGCCAGCAAGAGACCATGCGTTTGCACAATAATGTCATGCGAACGCACAGACTCGACCAGTCGCATGAGAAAGTCATGCGCTCGCATGAAAGGCTCCAGAGCTCGCATGGCTTCGACCAGTCGCATGAGAAAGTCATGCGCTCGCATGAAAGTCTTCCAAGCTCGCATGAACTTGACCAGTCGCATGAGAATCTCATGCGGTCGCATGCCTCACGCCCAAGCTCGCATGACCAACTTTTACGCATTCATGCGCTCGCATGGTCCATCCATGCGCTCGCATGAAGTCATGCGCTCGCATGAAGTCGTAAAAATCAGATTTTTAACTTTGGGGTATAAATAGAAACTGAGGGTTTCCAAAACCGTGTGTTGATTTTCTGGGATTTTTCTGAGCATTGGAAGAGAAGAAAGCTTGGAGAAGAAGCCGGAATTTTACATCATCATCAACAACTCGGATCGTGGATCGTCCTTCATCATTATTCCTCCATATTGGTTCTAGAATCCTAAACCCAACTTTGTTTATGTTTTTCTACTCATCTACTATTGATATGGGTTGTAATCTCACCATGAGTGAGTAGTGATATTGGTTGGGGTTCTATGAACCCCTAGGCATGTTTGTGACGTTTTGAATACCATGAATACAATTGATGAATAAATTTTACACACGATTCTTCTTCGTTTAATCTTAATGTTTTTGGATTACCTATGACATGTTTTTTTGACAAGTCCGAAATAGGGATTCTAGTTGATTTCATGCTTGACGTAGCTAACCCCTGAAAAGTATGACTTCAAAGAAACTAAACGAAGGAGCATTAGGATTTTAGTGTTACATGGCGATGCTTTAATCTTAATGGGAATGGCTTGAATTTAATAAGTGCATGATTTATCTAGCCAATAAAGCGCGAGTGTGAGGCTAGATAAATAATGCGCTATAGCACCAATAAAGCGCGAGTGTGAGGTGCTATGCGAGGTGTAACCTCTTGGTGCTAGGTTGTAGCGCGAGTTGAACCTAGTATTAACGTTACATGGCTAAATTCTATATGTGTATGTTTGAATTCATCAATGGTGTTCTAATTTGCCGTCACAATAATTGTCTAGGAGGGGATTAGAACCCTAGTCATCTTTAATTGATTGTTTACCTATTTCATCGACTAAATCTCTTTCTAGGATAGTAAATCATTTTGCTACCGACCTTTTTTTTGAGGATCAACCCCCCCCCCCCCAAACCATAGACATCTTAGATATAATCGTTAGCACTAATTAGTTTAATCACCTATCTTTTGGGTACGACCTTGGGTTTCCCAAGTCAAAATATAAATGTTTTGATTAACCGTGTTTGGCATAAGTATTTGATAATTCTTATCGAATATTTACACTGAATTACAACCGATCAAATGGCGCCGTTGCCGGGGATAGGTTAATTAACTATTGTGCTAGTAGATTTTATCTAGTTTGTTTATTCTTGTAAATATTTTTCTTTCTCTTATGCTTGTATATTCTTCTTTTTCTCTCATATTCCCTTACTAACTTCATTTATCTTGTTTTGCGAGGATGGATCAATATAACCAACGAGTCATGCGCGATGAAGATTATTATGAAGAGGATTTCTCCTCAAATTCTGAAATGAAAGATCAAATTAGTAATCTGAAAGAGAAAATGGATAGCATGATGAGTATGGTTAAGGCTTGGGTTGACAAAAAGAAGTGTGAAGACAATGAAGATTATTATGAAGATGATCAACCCAATGCCCATCGCGAAGACTATTGGATGAACAACCAAAGCCAACAAGTCTCTTCTAATGAGGGATATTATCAAGAGGAGGAGCAACCATATTGGAATTACCAAGAGCATGACTATCAAACTAATCGTTATAATTTGGATGGGGATGACCAAGAAGAGGAGCAACCAAACAGCTATTGGGAAGACTCTTGGAATCCATCACATACCCACGCTCAAAATTGGAATGATGGTCAATGTTTTGATATTGAAGGCTCCTACCCTCCATACCCTCAACCCCCTCAGCCATCGAATGAGCCCTCCGGTTTTGAAGCCATGCTTGCCACATACCTAGAAAACCAAGCAAACTAAGAGAAGATGGACGCTCAATTGAAAATATTGGAGGCTCAAAACCATGAGTTAAAAAGAGAATATGCTAAATTGAGGGAGATGGATGCTCAACACCAAGTTTTGGAAGGCGAATTGGGGCAACAATCAATGGAAAACGAAAACTTGGATGAGGGAGAGGAGGTACCCGAAGAAGAAGTCCTTGAATTTAATGTCTCAAGGGAAGAATGGGATCAAGAAAGGGAGGATAAATTTTGGAGAGTCGGCTCCGTAATTCGTTACAACCAAGTGGATGGTGAGTCTTGTGATGAAGAAGAGATGGAATGCAAAAGTGAAGCATCCTTCACCACTAGCACATCTCAAGATCATTTAGACGAGAACACACAAGAGCTCGACATCCATTTGACGCTCTCCGATGAGGAATTCTTCAATGACGATGCCTCATGCATAGAAGAAACATCCTTGGTCAATGAAGAAGAATTTCTTCCTCCCGGCACTTGCGAGCTTGAATGTGAATCCCAAATTCTTGTGGATGATGGATTAAAGGAAGAGCGGGTAGAGACTAAGAGTCTTCAAGGGTATAGAGACTTTGTTGAGGTTTTCATGGAAGAGACTAAAGAGCCACCTCGCATTCAAGAAAACAAAAGTTTAATGAGGGAGATTGAGAATTGGGCACCCAAGGAAATAATTGAAAACCTTAAGGAGGGTGTGCCCATTATTCTCGAGACAAGTTATGAAGACCCTTTCTTCACTACTTCGTCTCGAGACAAGTTTTGGAGCTTCTTGCCATATTTCCAAAGACTATTCGGAAAAAGCTCCCATGGCCCCTTAATTTTTAAGGGATTTTCATACTTGAAGGGGCCATGCTCCCAAAGGAAAGTCCATTGTAGGCTCAATGGGAGGAAATTCAAATGGGATTTGAAGGTGGTTTGACACGATCAAGTACAAGGCCCCCACTTGAGGAGGGATCTTAGCAAAAGACTCCTCAAGCGTGCTTCTTATCTCCTAAGAGGAGAATCGGCTCCGTCTTAGCCAAGACGTTAAACTAGGCTTGTGAGTATTTCCCTCCCGATCTTTAAGTATATCTATTTTGATTTGATTTCTATTTACTTCGTGCAAGAATTTGAGGATATGAACTATGCATGTGTGAATGCCTATTTTTGATGATTTCTTAACATGTGCTTAGTTAACTAGATGTCTTGATAGGGCATAAGTGTGGGGTGTTGAAATTTTGTGCATGAGTGTTGATGTACGATTTGAGATTGCCTTAGAAATTTCTGTCCATAACTCCGTGCGTTCGCACAGATTGTTCGTGCAGTCGCACAAAGGGCCTTTCCTTCACTCCGTTAAGATCGAATAAATTCCATGCGTTTGCACACTTATTTCATGCCACTGCCCACATTTGTGCGTTCGCACAAACCCTAGCATGCGTTCGCATGCCCTTCTAGTGCGGTCTTGTGATGAAATTTTGAGTTGACTTGCATGATGTTCATACATTTACGATGATGATTTCCCCTACCTTGTATGCTTAACACTCTCATTCTTAGTTTCATGTCTTATAGAAGAAAAAGGGGAATCATCATTCGAATATTTTGTGCAAGATCAGTCGCCCAAGGACTAGACGCGCATGGCAACATCTCTCGCGTTGAAAAGGCTACCTCCAAACGAGAGAAGTCCTTCTTAACTCTCTCTTTGCCCTCCATTATATCCATTGCTTAGGGACTAAGCAATTGCTAAGTGTGGGGTGGCCTATGTTTTGACATGTTTTTACTACATGAGATGTTTGTTGTTTGCTTGACGTGCTTTTATGTGTGAAATCCAATCAATTTATATGATTAAGGGAAAACACTTACACCATTGCACAATTCATTCAAAATTTTGAAATATTAATGAAAACAAAAGGTCTAGGCAAGGCTACATTTTTGAAAAACTTCATCTCTAAATTCAACTAGTCGTGCACGATTTCACTTGATTGATCCTTTAGATGACTAATGGATTGGACTGTTGATTTTCATTCTTGAGGATCAAAGCATCTACTAGCATTTCTTTATCATTTATTCTAAGCTTTTTCTCGTTGAGACTAAAGAGTTGATCTTTGAAAGCATAAAATCGAAAAAAAATATAATTTTAAAACTCTTGCATGCCATGACTGCCTTTAGGTGACCTTAGTTACCTTGTTTGTCTTGTGGATTTGTCTTGTTGGTTTGTCATGCTCCATTTTTCACACTTAGCCCTTTGTCAAAGTTCTAAGTGTGGGGTCAAAAGAGGGCAAGAAAAAAAGAAAAGAAAAAAGAAAAAAAAGAAAGAAAAAAAAAGTGTGAAATAAGCCCCAAACCCCTTCCTTATGATTGATCACCATTAGGAAGAACTTTAAAGAAGTATGTGCTAAGTGCCGAGGGTTAGGAAGGTAAGTTCCCCCTCGAAAGTGCTTAGTACGACTTCTACCCCCTTTAATGTTTCAATTAGACTTGACAATCGGCTATTCCGCCATTCTCTAGCATGAAAACCAATAAGACCATTGAAGCTTACTAGCAAGAATTCACTAAGGGACGAACCTCGTATTCTTTTATACTTAGGCATGATGTGACTTGCAAGTGTTTACAAAAACCTTATTGTTGGAACTCCTCTTCTCTTATGACTAAGTGACCTTTGCGTCCTAGGCTTGAGAATGAGTTCAAAGCTCACAAGCCAATGGACTAGCCTCCTTGCTAGCATTGGTGAGTGATCCAACAAGATTTCTTTGCAACGATTAGATTGTCTTCTTGAAGTCACTAATATAGAAAACGACTAGAATCCTTGATCAAAGACTTATTAGTCTATGTTTTGATTTGCTTGAATGTCTTGATGCATGAATTTCTATAAGGATTTGAAAAGGTTTCATGTAGTGATTGAAATGCACATATCTAGTTGAATACATTTTGAACTTCATGAAAAACACCTTGCCTAGTACTTTGAAAATTGTGACCTTAAAATGCCTAATTGGATGATTGTTCTCTTTGTGGGATTTGTGAGTATTCCCGTGTCTGAAAACTCTCAGGAGACTACAACTCCTCCACTAGGGTAGCCTAGGGGTTTAAAGGCTTGGTGCATTCGCTAAATGCACTCGTGTCACCTACGAAAGTGGTTTATCATTAGTAGCTTTTACTTTTTAGTATTTTGTCTGGCTTTAGAATCCATTTGGAGCTCTTTTTGGACGGATCCTTATTAGTTGAAATTGCAATATTGCTGATGATCTATATGACTAGTTTGCTCGGGACGATCAAACGATAAGTGTGGGGTGATTTGATAGCTCTAGAATACATGCATTTTAGGCAACCTTTACGCTTACTGTTTCGGTCATTCCTTTACGATTTCACCTGCTATTTGATGCCTTGTGGTTCATTTCAGGCCCATTTTAGAGATTTAGCTGAGAACACAAGTGAACAGTGATTTCGGAGCAAAACCGAGCATTTCGGAGCAAAAACATGGACTTTCGGGCAATCGAGACACGCAGACCTCTCCGGAGTATTTTGGACCTACAGATCTCATGTGGTGTCCGATTTGGTCGATTCAAAGCTTGTTGGAAAGCTAACTCAAAGGGCTACAACTCTCTAGTTGACGCCAAGACCCAAATCGGACGTTAAGACAGCAAAAAGAGGCCAGCAAGAGACCATGCGTTTGCACAATAATGTCATGCGAACGCACAGACTCGACCAGTCGCATGAGAAAGTCATGCGCTCGCATGAAAGGCTCCAGAGCTCGCATGGCTTCGACCAGTCGCATGAGAAAGTCATGCGCTCGCATGAAAGTCTTCCAAGCTCGCATGAACTTGACCAGTCGCATGAGAATCTCATGCGGTCGCATGCCTCACGCCCAAGCTCGCATGACCAACTTTTACGCATTCATGCGCTCGCATGGTCCATCCATGCGCTCGCATGAAGTCATGCGCTCGCATGATAATTTCATGCGCTCGCATGAAGTCGTAAAAATCAGATTTTTAACTTTGGGGTATAAATAGAAACTGAGGGTTTCCAAAACCGTGTGTTGATTTTCTGGGATTTTTCTGAGCATTGGAAGAGAAGAAAGCTTGGAGAAGAAGCCGGAATTTTACATCATCATCAACAACTCGGATCGTGGATCGTCCTTCATCATTATTCCTCCATATTGGTTCTAGAATCCTAAACCCAACTTTGTTTATGTTTTTCTACTCATCTACTATTGATATGGGTTGTAATCTCACCATGAGTGAGTAGTGATATTGGTTGGGGTTCTATGAACCCCTAGGCATGTTTGTGACGTTTTGAATACCATGAATACAATTGATGAATAAATTTTACACACGATTCTTCTTCGTTTAATCTTAATGTTTTTGGATTACCTATGACATGTTTTTTTGACAAGTCCGAAATAGGGATTCTAGTTGATTTCATGCTTGACGTAGCTAACCCCTGAAAAGTATGACTTCAAAGAAACTAAACGAAGGAGCATTAGGATTTTAGTGTTACATGGCGATGCTTTAATCTTAATGGGAATGGCTTGAATTTAATAAGTGCATGATTTATCTAGCCAATAAAGCGCGAGTGTGAGGCTAGATAAATAATGCGCTATAGCACCAATAAAGCGCGAGTGTGAGGTGCTATGCGAGGTGTAACCTCTTGGTGCTAGGTTGTAGCGCGAGTTGAACCTAGTATTAACGTTACATGGCTAAATTCTATATGTGTATGTTTGAATTCATCAATGGTGTTCTAATTTGCCGTCACAATAATTGTCTAGGAGGGGATTAGAACCCTAGTCATCTTTAATTGATTGTTTACCTATTTCATCGACTAAATCTCTTTCTAGGATAGTAAATCATTTTGCTACCGACCTTTTTTTTTGAGGATCAACCCCCCCCCCCCCCCAAACCATAGACATCTTAGATTTAATCGTTAGCACTAATTAGTTTAATCACCTATCTTTTGGGTACGACCTTGGGTTTCCCAAGTCAAAATATAAATGTTTTGATTAACCGTGTTTGGCATAAGTATTTGATAATTCTTATCGAATATTTACACTGAATTACAACCGATCAGGACTAAGCTCGATTTTAAGTGTGGAGTGGGTAGTGCATAGTCACATGCATTGCATATCTTATTCACTAATTGTACATGCTCAACTGTCTATGTATTGCGATTGAAATCCTCGTTTTCTACGATACTCCTTGACTGATTGACATTCTTTTGGACTCGAAATCTTGGACGTGAAATAGTTTTAATCGTATGTGTATTCTCTTGAGTCAGTATCATTGCTAGCCCTCGCATATCACATGTTCTACGTATTTCTTGAAGCATGTTTAAGATTTGATACTAGTAGGCACCGCTTCAAAACTTTCAAGCTTAAAATTGCATATCTTTTTCTAGGTGACCTCAGTACTAGTATATGATTCTCTAGCCTTGTCGTGATTTGCATGCACCCGCCTTTATTCATACACTATGTCAAGCTTTAAGTGTGGAGTTCGACAATTGACCTTCAAGTTTTCCCCTAAAAAACAAAGTTTTCAATTCTGGAAAGTGGGTAAAACATCGGCCCCAAGCATAGTTGTTTTTGAAAGAAAACCAGTTTGGAAAAAAAAAGAAAAAATTTGTTTTTGTTGAATTCTGCGAAAGCAGAAAATACCAAGGACTCGGTGAGAAAAGTCACCCCTGGTATATGGAAAACACTCTTGAAACAATTTCTGCTCCCTTCCGCTTGATATAGTGTAAATCCACCTTCTCGCCGCATGCAAGTCATAGCTTACCTTGAGAATTCATATACTATAGTCTAAGGGACGATCCTCGTGCTTGCACTGAAATTTCCTATGCAATTTTTCACACTATTTTTCAAAAAAATTCTTAAGCCAGGCTCCTCTTCTCTTACGGGTCATTGCCTAGTCCTTGGCACTTGAGAATGAGCTTTGCGCCAAGAGCCCGTGGACTATCCCTAGATAGCTTAGGTGAATGGCGAGCATGTTTTGTGAAACTCTTCATACTTATCCCGTTGCTATAGAATTATTTAGAACTTGTGATGAGGCGTTTGTTAGTAGTGTGTACTGACCGTTTGAATGCATAACTCGTTTAATCTATGATTGTCCGAAACTTTGATGAAGATGTTTGTCTTGAAGTTGAGGTAACACGATGAATCTGAGGTATGACATGACTTTACTATGACTTGTTGAGCACCATTTCATGCATACACGTTAGTTAGTTGTATAGGAGATTTGTAGGTAGTCCCATTCCTGAAAACCTTCACGAGACTATACTCGTCCTACTAGGGCAGCCTAGGGGTTTAAAGGCTTGATGCATACGCTAAATGCATTCGTGTCCTCTACGACAGTGAGTTATCTTTTTTGTTTTCATTATTAGTTAGGATTGATCACATGACACTTGAGTGGGTAGCCTAGAAACATATGGTTGTTGAGCCTCACCAGGACTTGCTTTTATTCTGCTATTTGTTCGACATTTGTTCGGGACGAACAAATCCTAAGTGTGGAGTGTTTTGATCGGTCGAATTCTTGACCTATTATTCACTTCATTCGATGATGGATTAGGTTTGTTTTCCGGACATTTTGTTATCATTTAATCTCTTTTCTAGTGTTTCAGGTCATATATTACATATCTAATACTCTTGGATTGACCAGAAGCAAAGCAAAGCAATCGGTGCAAATTTGGGCAAAAACAGGACAAAACAGGGCAGATTGACCTTCCCCACTTGTTTTGCACCTACAGGTCGCAATTGGTGTCCAAATGAGTCGAAATTTAGCTTGTTGGAAAGCTAGTTCAATTCCCTACAACCGTGTAGTTGACACCAAGAGCAGATTCGAAGGTTTAGACCGCCAAAAATGCAATGAAAGTCAGGTCACGGGCGTTACGGGCGTCACAGACCAACTCAGACGTCCCGGAAATTGAAGCAACTCATTGAGCCCGTGACCAACACCTTGGTCACGGGTGTCACGGGCGTCACGGGCACCGTCAGCTCAGAATTATCAGAAATTTCCTAATTTAATTTGGGAAGTTTTCTGGGCCTTTTTTGGGAATCGTTTGATTGGGCTATAAAAGGAAAACGACCTGAACGATTTTTGTGTTCTATTTTGAAGAGAAGAAACCCTAACTTGGGAGAGAAAACAGAATTCATAGTGATGATTAACGAGCTTCATCGTTTACGGTTTACTCGTCCCTTACTTTCATTATACACTGTTTTAGGTTTAATTACCATGAACAGTGAGTAGTCCTCTCTATTACGGGATCCTACGGATCCCGTGCTATGTAACCCTAACTCTTCATGTGATCAATTAAAGTTCATGTTTATGCAATTCGATTATTCAATTTCAATGTGTGCTTCATATTATCGTTCTATGCATGTATTTACATCAAAGGGTATGTTTGCATTGGTAGAACGTATCTAGGTTATATGTCGAAAGGTGGATGGGCCCTAGGGATTAACCGGAATGCATGAAATTGATATTAGGTCATGTTACATGATTTGGTAGGAAAACCATTATTTTAATAAATCGAAATCGTTGATAATCCGTGGATGGGCGGCGTTCAACGATGGAGATTGATCTAGACAATGATCCGTGGATGGGCGGCTTGTCTAGTGTTATTTCGGTTTTATTCCATATTCGATAGCATAAATATTTAACTTGCCATGATCGCATGATTAGTGGGTTAGCACGGGTGAAGTAGGATTCTGGGATTCTCTCTCTGAATAAAAACACAACATTTATTTTCCACAATTTAAATTCTGCAATTTACAAACAACAAAAACCTCTTTTCAATCGGAATAGCTAAATAGGTCGCTCTTTAGCTAGTACTCACACGCGTTTGCTCCTTGGATCGACCCTTGGCTTACCAAGGTTATAAATTTTGTTTGACTGCAACTTGACCCCTAAAACGTATAAATTGACAACTAAAAAGGGTTAAAAATACGCGTGTCAGGCAGCTGGAGGATCATCCCTGCTCCATCATCTCCTGGTCTTCCCATAAATTACCCAGAAGGGATGAAGCTTGTGGTGCTTCAGTGGCATTTCCTGAAACAACAGGAGCAGACGTGAGTAAAGTCTTAAAATGAAATTCCTTCTCATTGAAGGTGACTGATCTAGACTTAATCACTTTATAACCACCAGGCTGAACAACTAGTAGTTTATAGCCTTTAACACCACTAGGATATCCAAGCATTACAGATTTAATAGCACTCGGTTCAAGTTTTCCATTAGATGTTTTAGCATAGGCAGTGCATCCAAAAGGCCTCAAATGATCTAAGTTTATTTTCTTATCTAGCCACATTTCTTGGGGTAATTTAAAATTAATAGCAGAGCAAAGGGATCTATTAACAAGATATGCAGCAGTCATTACAGCCTCTCCCCACATAGAACTCTTAAGTCCTGAACTAAACAACATGCATCTAGCTCTATCTAAGAGGGTTCTATTCATTCTTTCAGCTATCCCATTTTGTTGGGGTGTACCAGGAACATTCAAGTGCCTTTTGATACCGCATTCAGCACAAAAATCATCAAACACTTTGTTACAGAACTCAAGGCCATTGTCAGTTCTTAAACATTTCAGTTTCAGATTAGTTTCATTTTCAACAGGCAATTTCCAGGATTTAAAGCAATCAAACACTTCAGTTTTTGATTTCAGCAGATAAACCCAAACCTTTCTAGAGTAATGATCAACAAAAGAGATGAAATAATTCCTACCACCAACAGTTTGTACTTGGGCAGTGCCCCAAAGATCACAATGCACATATTCAAGTCTGGCATTAACAGTCAATTTAGATTTAGAAAATGAATGTGCAGTTTTCTTCCCAAGTACACAGATTTCGCAAAAGTCAATATCACAAGGCTTATTTTTCAGCAAACCATTTTTAAACAAATATTGCAAGCCATTGTGATATTGACTTGGCTTGCAAACAAATATTGCAAGCCAAGTCAATATCACAAGCCATTTTTAAACAAATATGACCAAGTGATGGACCATAATTATACGAATCAAAAACACAGTAAAACCCGATTTAGACTGTTGGTCTATTTAACTTCTGCTTGTTAGTCCCGATTTATTTCTACAGGGTATTTTGGCGCTTAGAGAGAATACACGCTAAGGAGGAGTTTTTAAGCGGAAAATGAAGAATGAGTCATTCCAGGTCACGACCATGCTACACTCAAAATCAGCCTTAACATCCTTCATGGAACCGACTTGGAATCACTCAAATATTCTAGAACCGTCGGCAAATGGACAAGAATGCAAGGAAAAAGCATCGAGCTCGGTAAAGGCCAAACAAGGGCAATTTCATCCGATTCGGGATTTCGACCATGTTCCGAGCAGAATTTGGCTTAGGTTCCTTCTTGAGATCATCTTAGAATGACATTTTCATTCAAAATACACTCTCCAAAATCCAATAAGCTCCGGCCAAAGCTCCGGTCAGATCCGGTCAAACCGATGGCTTTTGTGAAGATCACAAGCTTCTAGAAGGGATGCTCCTCCTCACATGGGTGGCTCCTCCACTCTCCTCCCTCCACCTCACAGCAGCCGGCGGCTTTTGAGCCACCACAAGGTGGTGACAAGTGGTGGCTCCTGCTCCACATCTTCAAAGCCTCCTCCTCCACCCTTGGATGCAACACCACATGCCTTTATCTCATCCCTCCATTTCCTCCTCCTTAGGCTATAAATATGAGGCTTCTCCTCCTCATTTGAATCATCCCATCCCATACTTGTACACATTTTAGAGAGAGAGAGGGCTTAACCCTCCTCTCTTCATTTTCAATAAAATTGTTCTTCGCTTTGGAAATAAAGGATAGCTCCCTTGGCGCTTCAACTGTTGTAAGTAATTCTTAGTATTTATTCAACTGTCTTTATTTCCTTAGTTATAATGTTTAGCGCGATGAATAGTAGCTAAACTAGTAGTTCGGTAGAAGGGGCGCACTTGTATTATAAATATTTTAGATCTTACTCTTAGTACACCTTTGTATTCAAAACTTGTTCTATGTACCATATATAGTCAGAGTTTCCAAGGTTGAGTGCCTGACAAGCAAAAAGCTCTTCCGTGGGAATTCGTGAACATACTCGGTAAGTGGAAGCTGTAACAAGCAAAACTTATCGAGGAGTTCGGCTTATCGAAAACACCACTTGGTCAATAACGTAACTGGGAGATCAAGTGGATGCACTTACAGCTAAGATACTTCGAAAGGAGGAATTAGTTTTGCTTAAAACAAGTGTTTTAAACGATGTTGCAAGTCTTGCGCTACGAAAGGGCCTCGATTCATCTTTGAATACTTAGCATGATCATGTCTTGCGCTAGAAATAGCTTCAATTCATCTTTGAACACTTGGTATGATCATTAGCGGTCGATGATAAACAATTATAATACAAGGCCCCTAAAACCGAATCATTTCCTTATAGTCCATTATCAACTGCTGTAATTTACTTTCAGTTCACAAAACACACTCAAACTCAAAACCAATCGCATTTAAATTCTGCATAAGCTTCATTAAAGAACAATTAATCCACACTGACTCCCTTGGGTTCGACCCCTACTTACCACTTGCTACCCAGTAGTAAAGTCGCGAGTAGCGGACTTATAAATTTATTTGTACATTTGCTCTGACGACAAGCATCTGTCACCAAGCCTAGCATGCCATAATTTTGTTTCTTCCAAATTTTCAGTACTAGCATGCATCACATTTAATTCAGGAATCAAAGAAACATGGTATAGTCCACCTATCCTCATGCTTCTAATCACAGTATGATCTCCTTTAATAACTTCTCTAATTCCATTCTTAGATATTATATGGCATCCTTTCAGTTCTAATGCAGATTCAGAAATCAAGTTTCTCCTAAGATTAGGAACCCAAGTAACATTTTGCAAAACTCTGATTTTTCCATCATACATTCTTAAGGAAACATTGCCCATACCCTTAACATGCAAAACAGTGAGATCACCCAATTTGACCTCACCCCCATTACATGTTTTCAAAGAATCAAATAGAGATTTATTAGGTGTAGCATGCATTGTACATCCAGAATCAAGAATCCAAGCATTGGCATCATTAGAACCAGCAACAACAAGCACTTCATGATCATAAATTGTTTCACACACATTTGTAAAATCAGTTTTAGATCCATTAGGCTTATTCTGAGGGTTATCCTTCTTCTTCTTAGGGCAGCTATTCATGTAATGTCCCATTTCCTTGCAATAAAAACACTTAACATTCTCTCTGGATTTTTCAGTTTCTTTGAATTTATCCTTAGGCTTATGGAATTTGTTGGACTTAGGAGGGTGTTGCTTCTTATGCTTCACAAACATAACTTCATTTTTAGCCTCAGTCTTACTTCCATTCCTAGACTTAAAGACCCTTAGAGACTCATTTTTCTGAGTGATAAACTTTGTGATTTTAGTTAGGGTCAGATCCTCCCTCCCAAACTGAATTACATCTATTAGGTTATCAAACTGATGAGGCAAGGCACTAAGGAGAATCACAGCTTGGTGTTCCTCTTAAATGGTGTCCTCACATCTATCTAATTCTTGGGTAATCTTAAGGAAACTATCTAAGTTTTCTTGGATACTCAAGGACACATCCATTTTAAATGTAAACAATTTCTTAAGGAGAAATATCCTATTGGGCAGGGATTTTTTCTGGTAGGTTGCCTTAAGGGTATCCCACAACTCTTTTGGATCTGTTATTTTCATAAATGGCCTAACTACATCATCTGTTAATCTCAGCCTAATCTCAGACAAGGCTACCTCCTTAAGGTCTCTCTTAGTTTGATCAGAAGTAGGACATAACCATTCCTCACTAACAGCCCTCCAACATTTTTCCTTAACCAAAATTCCCTGCATTCTCATCATCCACATTGAAAAATCCATTTGCCCATCAAAAGGCTTAAGTCTAATATCAGACATCATATCAAGAGAGAAAAGAAAGATCAGTTTAATCTCAATTGCAAGAAAAAACAGTTTCAATGCTTTCAATGATCAATAAAAACAGTCACAATCACCACAGGCCACAAGATTCACAATCTGAGGTCACAACAATGCAAGAAAGCAAGCAAGATATGATCAAATGCCAGTCCAGGTTCAACAAGCCACAGGGCGGAACCGACAATGACATTCAACACAATCAATGACCAAAGATCAACCAAATTTCACCGAAATCAATTCTGATTGATGAAGAAAGGCTCTGATACCATTATGTTATATATTTGACTAGGTGAATGTTAGATTTTATAGATCAAAGCAAAAAGGATACAAGCACTCAAGCACAAATCGGCACAAGTGTTCAAAGCAAGCCCCAAAACCGACAAATGATGTCTTATACAGGAATCAACCAAAGCAGCAATCACAATATGCGGAAAGAAAGCTGGGAGGGATTAAAGCCCCCTCCGAAAGCCCCTGATTTGGTGATAAGCCGAATCCCCTGTCGTTCCCTTTGAGCTTCAATCAGCAAGCAGCAACACTCAGCCGTCGGCGCACATCCAGCAACACACACAGTCGCGTACGCCTTCCAGACGATCCGAATCGCTTTGCAGAAGACCAAATTGACGTTCGCTTTCTTGGAGAAGAAATCGCAATCGCTCGTGTTTCTGGAAATTGGATGAACCCTAATCCCAATTTCGAATTGTCTTTTATTCCCCCAAATCCAGCTGACTTGAAACGCAGCGTTGCCTCCTTTTCAAGCCATGAAACGCTATCGTTCCATTAAGTAACGAACATAACAGAATTCAGCGCCTGATAAAAACGCCACCGTTTCCTTCTGTAATCAGCTTTCTTTGTTGGTGCCGTGACACTTCACTCCAGGCCGTGACCTTCGAAGATGTTACGACAGTTACGGCATGTTAAAACCTCAGAGACAATTCAACTTGTTTGGCACGTCCCGTGACGCTCCTTCAGACCCGTAACCCCGGACTGTCGCGACCCGTGACCCTTGAAGCTTTAACAGCTGATCAGATTGCTACTTTGATCCTTACTTCTAGACCTGTTCTAATCCTCTAAATGGAGCTTGCTTGAGTTTAATAAGTAGATTAACCTACTTACACTGACCTATTCGACATCTCTGTTTGAATCATGCACTAATCCTATTTGATTCTAATTGAAATCAGTTTCATATATGAGATGAGATTGACAATATATGAACAAACGCCAACTAACATTCAATTATCCGCTTCTTAAACTAAACATACATCAAATTCAGAAACAGCAACAGCTCAGCTAATGGTTTCTAAAACTTAATCAAATGTTTATGAAAAAGAAGAAAAATAAACACATAAAATATGGGCACTTGGAATAAGTTTGCTCTATAAAATGACTTGCCAAGACAGATCTGGTATTACCAAAATTGAGTCTCCACTGCGCACATGGCACCTGCAAAGGCGAGGAAATTGGTATGCTGTTTTATTCATCGCCAGTAGCATTTATTTCAGCTGCTAATTACTCTAGCTATTAAAATCCATGACTACTTGCTGAAGCATAATATGCACTTGTGTTAAAAAAAAAAGGATTCTTTCTTTTGATATATATACGCTAATCAGTTGAATTGTCAGCTTGATCACTGTTTTGAGCTGAGTTTGACAATTACCCATTGAGTGATTCATCCCGTTGACTCTATACTCTTCTTTCTTGGCAGCGAAATCAGGTTACCAGAAAGCGAGCTTGATCTCATCAGTTGATCAGATTTGGTGTGGTGATACCTTTGGCTGATAAATCAGAATAAGAGATTGCTGGCATAATGGCCGGTTTGTTTTATGATGTATCGACTGTAAGCAGGATGCTTCTGGCTTTTTCCTTTGTAGTCTCGTTTGGTTTCCTGTTCAGTTTCATTAGAAGAAGCCCACAAGGCCGGCCATTATCTCCATGGCGCCTGCCGTTTCTTGGCAACCTTCACCAACTGACTTCTCTACCTCACAAAGGACTTCATTACCTATCTCAGAAATATGGCCCACTTATGCTTGTGTACTTTGGCTGCGTGCCATATTTTGTGATATCAACTGCTGACTTAGCCAGAGAAGTCACTAAGACCCATGATTATACTTTTTCAAACAGGGCAAAGACAAATGCTTCTCGTCTGCTGTTCTCTGGGAGTGATGATCTGATATTTAGCCCCAACAGCCAATTTTGGAGGCAAGCCAGAAAGCTCTGTGTCAATGAGCTCTTAAGCATTAAACGAGTGCAGTCTTTCCACAATATCATAGAAGAAGAAGTTGCAGAACTAGTAGCAGAGATACGGTTCAGCTGTCAAGATGGCCATTCTGCAATAGATCTTAGTAGCTCATTCCTTACTGTCACTAACAACATAATCTCTAGGTCTGTCCTTGGTCAGAAATTTCCCGACAGAGGCAATGGTGATGGTACAATGGGCCAGTTGGTGAAACAAGCCCTTGAGTTAATAACTAGTTTTTCTTTTGGAGACTTCATCCCGTTCTTGTCCTGGTTGGACAATTTGACTGGCTTCAACAGAAAGGGGATACAGACTTCTCAAGCCTTACATGCTTTCATGGATCGAGTCATTGACGAACATGAGATCCAACCAGATTGCCACACTGCAGATGGACAAAATGATAGAAAAGATTTTGTGCATATCATCAATGAGCTTCTGAAGAGCGACACCAGCCATCAAAATTTCACGAGGGGTAACATCAAGGCTATCTTATTGGTCAATCCCTATCCTGGTCACCGAACATTCAATTTTCCCTTGTTTTTGGCACGGTTGTGGCAACTTTTTCTACCATGTTCTGAATTTTTCTTTCTTTCTATTCTTAGGATATGTTTATAGCAGGAACTGATACATCTGCATCAAGTATGGAATGGACAATGTCAGAACTAGCGAAACACCCAAGCATCATGAAGAAAGCGCAAGACGAGATACGAGGCATCGTGGGAGAGCAACCAAATATATCTGAGCATGATATTAACCGTATGGAATACTTGCACTGTATTGTCAAGGAGTCGTTGCGATTACATTCACCATTCATAATAAGCCGACAAGCATCTACAGATGTCACAATAGGAGGCTTCAAGTTGCCAACAAACTCATCTGCAGTGATCAACTCATGGGCAATTCACAGGGACCCTCATACATGGGATAACCCATTGGAGTTTCTGCCAGACAGGTTTCTAAACAGAAATTCAGACTACAAAGGGCAAGACCATAACTATATTCCATTCGGTGCGGGGAGACGAAGCTGTCCGGGGGCACACTTTGCTGTAACTGAAGTAGAATATGCCCTTGCCAATCTGTTGTTCTGGTTTAACTGGGAGTTACCAGATGGTATGTCTCCAGAGGACTTAGATATGTCTGAAACAGTGTCACAAGTGTCCCACAAAAAGCTCCCTCTCCACCTGGTGCCAGTACCAAAGACTAGTTAAGACATAAGCCCTGAGATGAGTAGCAGTTCATGGTCTATATCAGCAGCAAACCCGGAGTACCCAGCACCCGCCCTTATTCATGAACATTTTACTGCCCTTTCAAATAAGCATTTCACTTCAGTTTATTTTTTGCTTTCTGATCTTATGATGTCTGAAATAAATGTCTGTATTCTCTTTCTGTAATAGCAAAGCAAAGTAAATTTCTCCAGCCATATTCCCATTCTCCATTGTTTCCACTTTCAACACCATGCTAATACCACCTATCAAAATGCAGATCATTTCTTCACACCATAACTGTGATACACTTTACTTCAGCTGAACATCTTCGTGTTTCCAACTCATGCCATTCCCAGTTTGAATGCTCATTTTCTCTTCCCAAGAAAAAGTTTGTCACGTTCCAACCATTTCCAATAATATAATCTATTAAAATAGTTCAACAGACAAAACTCTACAAAAGAAATCTCTTGAAAAAGAAAGTTGAAGACTTTACCTCAATTGAAAGCCTCCAACATCAACAATGGCTACACCTTCGTCAATGTCGTGTAGCCTGGCTTCCTTGCTCCTTCTCATCTTCGCCAGTATCGCATCTGCATACACCAACCACACCGTCGGTGACTCCGCCGGCTGGCATTTCAACTCCACCACCAACACCTCCGCTGCCGATTACTCCGCCTGGGGTGCTAAACAGATCTTCAGCCTCGGCGACTATCTCAGTAAGCTCACATCGCACTCAAAGTCGAATCTTTGTAAAAGTAAAACAAATTTCCCCAAATCAAACTACACAATTTTATATCTAGGGTTTCAAAAATCTCAAATTCGATCACGTTGCCTATTTCATCCCTCGATTCCAAACTAAAATAATTTAAATTATTGATATGATTGGCAGTTTTCAATACAACGACGAACCAGACGGTGATTCAGACCTACAACGCAACAAACTACCAACTTTGCTCCGCGGACGATGACGAGTCCGACGACGACACGTTCGAGTACGAAGGCGGAAACAACAACTTCAACGAAGTCTTGACCATCGAAGTTCCTTTAACCATCGAAGGCGCTAACTATTACTTCTCCGGCGCCGTCGACGGCATCCAATGCCGGCAAGGGATGGCTTTCAACATTACCGTCGGTCACGGCCAGGGATTGCCCCCGTATCTCAACCAGCCTCCGCCTCCTCCTTACGTGTCCCCATCGCCGCCTTCGGTGTCGACGGAACAGCCTCCTCCTGCGGGGAATGACGTCGGCATGACGCGCGTAGCTAACGTGCGCGTGGCGCTAGCGTTATTGTTGCTTTTCGCGTGAGTGCGTTAAACGTGATTGTAGTCTGTAGAGCCAGCTGCTAGCCGTTGGATCTTTGTGATTCACAGCTGTCGTCGAACGTTTTTTTTTTTATATAAATGTTTTGGATTTTAATATTTAGGAATTATTATAAGTTGACCCGCCAATCGCGGGTCGGATCCAATCTACCTCAATTGAGGGCCTGTTCTATAGAGATCGATTCAATCCGACCCAATCTCACCCAACACAATCCAATCTCATCCAATCTCACTCAACACACCCCAATCTTACCCAATCTCATCCAATCTCACCCAACACAGGGCCTGTTCTATAGAGATTGATTCAATCTCACCCAATCTCACCCAACACAATCTAATCTCACCCAATCTCACTCAACACACCCCAATCTCACCCAATCTCATCCAATCTCACACAACACCACCAAATCCAATCTAATCTCCACTCACCTAATCTACTCTCCACTCACATATATCTAATATTTTTATAATATTATTTATAAACTAGGACCCACTGACCTAAACTACCCTCCACTCACATAATCTAAATATCTAACATTTTTATAATATTATTTTTAATGTAGGACCCACTCACTTAATCTACTCTCCACTCACCTAATCTAATACAATCTAATCCAATCTCACCCAACACACCCCAATCTCACCCAACACACCCCAATCTCTTCCAATACACCCCAATCTCACCCAACACAATCAAATCTAATCTAATCTCCCAACACCCCAAATCCAATCCCTATAGAACGGGCCCACAACCAAATCTAATCTAATTTCCACTCACCTAATCTACTCTCCACTCACATATATCTAACATTTTTATAATATTATTTATAAACTAGGACCCACTCACCTAAACTACCCTCACTCACATAATCTAAATATCTAACATTTTTATAATATTATTTTTAATGTAGGACCTAATCACTTAATCTACTCTCCACTCACCTAATCTAATACAATCTAATCCAATCCCAGCCAATACACCTCAATCTCACCCAACACACCCCAATCTCTTCCAATACACCCCAACCTCACCCAACACAATCTAATCTAATCTAATCTCCCAACACCCCAAATCCAATCCCTATAGAACGGGCCCTGAATAAAGCTACACTAAAATATCTGTTGGTATAAATAATCTGCGAAAATTCCAACAATATCATCACCTCTTAGTATTAAATTATTATTTATAATTAATTATGAAGTTTTCTGGAGGTTAAATTTATAGCTCGTTGTGGGATTTTGGGGGGTTTAGGGCTGAGTAGGCAGCTTGATCGTTGTGGACTGCCGCCTCGGAGTATGCCGGCTTGTTGATTGTTGAAAGGTAAATAGGGGCCGTTCTATAGGGATTGGATTTGGGGTGTTGGGAGAGATTAGATTAGATTGTGTTGGGTGAGATTGGGGTGTATTGGAAGAGGTTGGGGTGTGTTGGGTGAGATTGGGGTGTGTTGGGTGAGATTGGATTAGATTGTATTAGATTAGGTGAGTGGAGAGTAGATTAAGTGAGTGGGTCCTACATTAAAAATAATATTATAAAAATGTTAGATATTTAGATTATGTGAGTGGAGGGTAGTTTAGGTCAGTGGGTCCTAGTTTATAAATAATATTATAAAAATATTAGATATATGTGAGTGGAGAGTAGATTAGGTGAGTGGAGATTAGATTAGATTTGGTTGTGTTGTGTGAGATTGGATGAGATTGGGTGAGATTGGGATGTGTTGAGTGAGATTGGGTGGGATTGGATTGTATTGGGTGAGATTGGGTCGTATTGAATCAATCTCTATAGAACAGGCCCATAGTCATTTGTAATCTCTGTTGCTTTTTCAGTGTGCAAAGTTTTTTTTATTCTCTATGTATTGGTACTTGGTAGATATTAACACTACTTAGTAGAATTTCTATTGACCGAAGTGTATGTGTGCAAATCAAATTCATCTTCACATCCAAAGAAGGGACTTCAATGATGAATTAGCGTGCAGCTCCAGGATTCCACCATCATTTAAATCTTGAGGCGTCACACCTGCACGTTAATTTTTTGATTAGATAAAATAGTACCGAAATGCACGACTGCATCTAAAGGTGTTCAATTTGTCAGTTAGGGAATATGTTCAAGGTATAAGGTGATTTATATTTCAGGAAATCATTCCAAATATGTTTTGCTTGTTATTGTTAGTACGTTGTTTACGTACGTGCAATTTATATTAAACCGGTCACCATTGGAAAATAAGTAAAAACATTCAATGCTGAGTGTCATGATTCATGAATAGTATATTTTCTAGATGCGTGTGGTTGTAACCTCTATACAGCTAGTTAGGGCCTGTTCTATATGGATTGGGTCAATCCGACCCAATCTCACCCAACACAATCCAATCTCATCCAATCTCACCCAACATAATCTAATCTTACCCAATCTCACCCAACACAATCTCCACTCACCTAATCTACTCTCCACTCACATAATATATTTATTATAAAATATATTTTCTTTTTATAATCTCAACTTATCTAATTACTCTTCACTCACATATTCTCTCTCCACTCATCTAATCTAACATTTTTATAATATTATTTTATAAACTGGGACCCACTCACTCCACCCACCCAATCTAATACAATCTAATCTAACATCACCCAACACAATTCAATCTCACCTAACACACCCCAATACAATCCAATCTCACCTAATCTCACCCAACACAATCTAATCTAATCTAATCTCCCAACACCCCAAATCCAACCCCTATAGAACGGGCCCTTAGCTAAAGCGGAAAAGGAGATTTCATAAAATAGATAACGTGTCACTGGGATTATGAATGTAATTTTGGAAAAATAGGAATTTTTGGAAAGGTGGTATAAAGTATAAACTACAGAAGAAGCTTAGGGCCTGTTCTATAGAGATTGATTCAATCCGACCCAATCTCACCCAACACAATACAATCCCACCCAATCTCACTCAACACACCCCAATCTCACCCAATCTCATCCAATCTCACCCAACACAACCAAATCTAATCTAATTTCCACTCACCTAATCTACTCTCCACTCACATATATCTAACATTTTTATAATATTATTTATAAACTAGGACCCACTCACCTAAACTACCATCACTCACATAATCTAAATATCTAACATTTTTATAATATTATTTTTAATGTAGGACCCACTCACTTAATCTACTCTCCACTCACCTAATCTAATACAATCTAATCCAATCCCACCCTATACACCCCAATCTCACCCAACACACCTCAATCTCTTCCAATACACCCCAATCTCACCCAACACAATCTAATCTAATCTAATCTCTCAACACCCCAAATCCAATCCCTATAGAACGGGCCCTTAGTTGACAACATTTTAGATTGAAATTTTGTTAGCTGACAATCTAGTCAAGTGGACATATGACATGATTGTTCTTTTTTCAGGAGGTGAGCTCGTGTACTAGAGGTCATTAACTTCTTAACTATAGAATGAGAATCTACAAGCGAAGATTGGAATGTCGTGCTGACATACTGAGGCTAGAAGCTAGATGATTGCAATCCTTGAGACTATAATGCTAATCAGGGAGGAAAAAACAAAGCAGAAGCGGTTGTTAAGATGCTTCAGAAAAGCTAGTTAACTGAGAAATGGCTATTGCTATGATATATATATTTACGGTCCTAAGTGTCATTTATATATTCTTTAGAATAGAAAAGTTGGGGTGACAGACATTTAACGTGCATTGAAAGCCCATTGGATACATCACATGAACTCGGTCGAGTAGTCGACAAGTACAGCTACAACGTAAACGTTCTTTGGGAGGAATTTGAAGATGCAACAGAGGTTCAGCACGAACCTTGTCCTTAAGTAAATCTCTTTGCACCTAATTCCAGGGGCGGAACCAGCTAAGGCTAGGGGTGACAAATGTCACCCCCAGATTGGTGGAAATTTTTTTTAATATATAATATTATATATATGTTTTGAAAATTTTGATTAAACATGTATCTTCGGTCACTATTTTTGTGAGCTTAACCTCCGAATTTCATCTTGAAGTAAACACAAAAGTTATAGTACATTCAATTAGCTTTCTATTCATATAAAGAACATCTTAAACGGACACCAGATGATGCCTCTATGAGCTTTTGAAGGTTGTCTCGGATCCCCTCGATTTTGACTAATTTCGATTAATCATCAATCTTTGGTGATTGTTTTTATCAGCTTCACAGTCAAATTTCATCTTTAAGTAAACATGAAAGTTGTAGAGCATTCAATTAGATTTCTATACATATATGGATCATCTTCAACGGATACCGGATGACGCATCTATGAGCTTTAGAAGATTGACTCGGACCCCTCAATTTCGGCAAATTTCAATTAATCATCTATCTTTGGTCGCTATTTTTATCGGCTTAACCTCCGAATTCCATCTTGAGTTAAACATGAAAGTTATAGAACATTCAACTAGCTTTCGATCCATATGTAGATCATCTTCAATGGACATCGGATGACATATTTATGAGCTTCAAAAGGTTGGTTGATCATTAGCGGACATTGGTATTCGAAAAAAATCACCGGATCATTAGCGGACCTTTTTGTTTGCCGGATCCGACCTATATCATTGTTGTTCGAAAAATAAAACTTGGGACCCCCCTCGGACAAAGCTCTGGATCCGCCATTGATCCCGCTCGTCCGAGCACACGCCTCTCAACAAAGTCAGTCAAAAATTTGCTCGACCGAGCAATGAGCTCGCCCCTGCATACGATTTTTTTGCTGTCACCCCCGACCTCAAATGCTGGGTCCGCCCCTGCCTAATTCCCAAGTTGAAGCTAACCATGATCTTCTCTCCTCGGAGGGTCGCAACTCTCAGGTTGCAATTAGTCGCAACCTTCCAAGCTAGCCACAGCCTTTCCTCAGGAGGCACTTCTTACATTAAATTATTGTATTTCAGCTAGTGTACTTTTAGAATTTAGTGTAGGTTTCCAACTGCAGGCCCCTCTCATGAAACTCTAAAGAACATCCACCATCTTGTCCGGATTCTCATCCTTGTTTGTGTATAAAAAATTTCCTATGTCACATTAATTTTAGAGAAGTAAATTCATAAGCTTAGCTACAGAGCTCATTCTTGCCACCCTTTGAGGTTTTGATTGGTTGTGTGGTAATAGTTTACCTTTCACAACTTAATCTTTTATTTTTGGCATCGACAGATAGAACACAAAAGACGGTTGCACTGCAAGTGCTTACACTATCCTTCGTCCTTAACCAGAAGCTACATGCAGGTACATCTATAGTAATTAAAATTTTGTGATAGTGATTTGTAGCGTGACTGAAAGGCCATTAATCATTTTGTAATGGAAATCGGAACGTCGTTATGTAACTTGTTTTATCCTCTGGTTTTTAGCTTATGAAAAATGGTTTGAGTTACTTAAAATGTCCTCTCCTCTGTTCATACTTCATCAACCTAATGTTCTTTTGTCAATCAACTATACCAACCAGTGGTGCTTTAGACTGTAATTGGCCCGTGTTCATAATGCAGATGCTCGTTATGTTTTTATAAAAAAATCTAGCCTGGCAAGAATCCCCCATATTGTCCTCTGCCGCCAAAATGTCAATTGAAGGATTTTGAAAAAAGTATGTTTGATAATATGTAATATGATCATCATTATTATAATTCGAATTCGAGTAAATTATTGGATGGTTTGTCCATATGTCAAGTGTGTGTCAGCCAATCATGTCATGTTGGATTATCAGCATTCTTAATTTAATGAATCAGTCATTCTCTGTGGCCTGTGCAATCGAAAAGTTTTGTATGCTGACACTGTTAGCTAGTTTTGTAACTTAGTTTCACTTGACTTATTGTATGAGCTGTAACATTTTGTTGCATTTGGCTAAAAAAAAATTGCAGGGGTTGCTATGGCATTCCTTTTCGAAGATGATTAGGGCCAACAGCATATTCAGACTAGTATGTGGCTGCGTGGTAACTGTTGAAGTTCGAAATGCAGGAAATGAGAAATAGTTGAAACTATAAAATAGTTAACTTAACCTGTTGAAAGGTTGCCATAATCATATGTACCTTATGAACTGAAATAACTTTGTGAAACATCTGGAGTCACAACACTAGCTAGTAATGTTTAAAACTGAACTTAAACCGTCAATTAGATCAGACCTAACACATAGGGAATATTAGGACACTGTGACTCTCTCTGCTGCCTACTTATTCTTTGACTTCTGCCTGTTTGATTAGTTACTGCTGCTTGTTTTTTCCATGCAGCCAAATTGAGAATGCTTCCATAGTGTTCATATCGGCTCTGTAATGTTTCTGAGTGAACTCGAGCAGAAGTGGCCAGGTGAAGTCAGGATACACCCTAGGGTTTGACCTTGGATCGGATAATTCGTTAGGAGGACTCACCACCTTTTCGTTACTTGGACATAAGAAGAAGGCAAGCGACTTTCTTGGAGTTTGAGTGTTCACAATTGCCCGATGCAAGCAACTCTTGTACATCCCATTAGACAAAGCCTGTGTCAGAATATGTATAGATGGTGTGTTCAGGTTGTGTATCAACCTCTGTGAAGAATAAGAGTAAACTTACTTACCATGAAGGTGTCACCTATGTTGACAACAAAAGCATCCATGGTGGTCTTTATTGAGTGCCAGCTCCCATCTACAAAGATTTGCAACCCATCGACATGGTCTTGGTGAAGGATGGTCAAGGATGTGGGATCACAGTGTGGACCAGTTCCTAGGGTCAGCTCTGGTTTCTGACATGGTGGGTAATAGTTCAATCTCACCAAGGACTCATTTCCAGCAAAGAAGTCTCTGAAATAAGCTCTACCCACTCCTAAGCTCATCCCCAAGATCTCCAATATTTGAAGCGATAGCTTGCTCATTGCTTCACTGTATTCTTGGTAAACTCTTCTGCTCGGACAACAATCAAAGAAGACAAGTATTGTTCATTTACATACATTGTTGGGTACAAAATCTGAGAAATGGAAGATGGTTTGAAGTTATGAAACTTACCCGAGAAGCTCAGACTCCTGACCAAATACAGTGGAGAAGTAGCTGACAACAGCGTCCTGAGAACCAACATCAGAATATCTGAAAGACAGTGTTTCCTTCCATGGAAGTTTTGAAGAAAATCGGTTTGTGAAGCTGCTAGCATATCCGCAATATTCACCATTTTTCCTCTCAGCTCTCAGCTTCTCCATCAAAGACATGTTAAAGAATAGCTCCATCTTGTCATGGGCTTCTTCAATAAGCTTCATGTCAATCCCATGATTGACAACTAGGAAAAACCCATGTTTCCTGCATGCATCGTCCACAATTTTGATAGTGTCAGAGACATTGCCGGAGAAGAAGCTGGAGATGTCAACAGGAGGGACGTGGAGCGAGGGAGGTGACAAGCATGGCTTCTCATGGTCTGGCCATATGAACTGGGATGGAATGTTGTGCTGATGCTGGAGAATTGCTGCGTCAAAGATCACCGAGGATTGGTGGTGATCCAAGACGCTTGTTGGAGAGCAGAGTGACGGAAAGGGAGGATTGATGAGACTACTCATTGTTGGGTCTTATGGTTTTGGATGAGAGCTTTGTTGGCAAGAAGATGATGATGATAATAATGATGGGGTTGGATGAAAATGAGAGAAGAGACGAAATGAGATTAAATTTAGGTGGCATGGTTTCACCAGAGTTTGGAATCTCTTCCATGACAAAATTTAAGGTTAATACGACACAAATTGTACCATACACAAATATTGAAATGTGCTCTGTATTTGTGTGATGAAAGTTTTAACACATTGGATCCCATGAATGCAAAACTCTCCTGCTTGGCTGCTATACCAAGACCCACCATAATGAGGTTTGTTTCCCAACTAGATATTGTTCCATATATTGTTCAATGGATCATTGCATATTTCTCAACTAAATCTGTAGATTCGAATTTTGTTTGGATGGTGGCCAAATGCTCGACCTAGAGAAAGGACAATTTAATAGCCTTCTCCATCAGTTCAGAAACAGAGCTCAAATTATGGGACCAGTGACAGTAAGAAAATACCTGTTGTTCTCCTGCACGCGTTGCCTACACTACACTACACTACAACATCAGCATGGATGGGGTGACGGATGGTCATCACCCAGAAGGGAATCTGTTTATGTCAACCACGGGGATGATGGGGTAGAGGGCCCTGAAACACGGATATGAGCACGTCGATCCAGGGCCATAAGAAACTAAAGTTCAAGACTTTCCTTTCATAACATAAAAATACATTGTCCAAGTTGACATAAATTTCGAACAAAATCTTCCATCTATGTACTTATGGCAAAGAACTTCGTTTGAACAAGAAACTAGACGATACAAGCACTATAGAAAATGAATCACTGAAGAAAATAATCTGGTAAAAAGAACAAACAAATCAAATAATTTCTCCTATTTTCTGTGGATCTAAAAGTGCCGGTGGAGCAAACCACCATAATGGCAGAAACTACTAGCTGCCATATCCCTTTAGTATATATATATTCTTTACTTATATTAAATTCACTTTTACCACAGTTGCATGTTTCGTTTCCTTTACTAGAATCATACTAGTCTCCCTTGAAGATCTAGCTTTCTGTTCTCTGCAACAGCAATGTCAAGTTAGCTCCATCATACGGCAGAGGGTCAATATTTAATACCATGGTTAACCATACCGGAAGTAAATGATACCATTTTGTTGTTTCGACCTGCCAATCACTCGATCACCAAGTCGCAGCTTTGTAGGTAGGGATGATCATATTTGATATACTTAGTCCAATACGGCCGGTATTTCGTCATTGCTATTTCCAGCCACGGTTTCATGTTCCCATTATAATGAACAACAGCTGCATTTTCAATCTCCGCCTTATCAATGCTTGGACTATATCCCAAACCGAGCACATGCCAGGACTTGTTAAGAGGATGAGTAAGCTTATAAAATGTAATTAACCCTGGAGGTAGAGTTCCAAGCTTCCAAAGCGCCCGATCCTCATTCTGTCATAACTCATACCACAATCAAAACATTTATAAGCTAATAAACATGTGAAAGAAGTTTACTTTTTAAATAAAAACAATAATCAATAATGGCCCGATGGCTTACCATGTTCTGCCACTTATGATATATCCCTGTAATATCCTTTCTTTTCCACTCCTTAAGATCAAATATGTTCATCCCATATGCCCATCCACATGCGTTAGGGTCAAAATTCTTAGAAATATGAGGGTTTGAAAAGTTGAGGTACTTGTCAAAACGGTGAAAGCTTTCCCCGCAGGTTTCAACCGCACCGTTCACTTTTCCATGGAGATCCACTGACCACAATCCAGTCAAATCTTTCTTAACAACAATGTCATCATCAAGAAATAAAATCTTATCCAATTTTGGATACACCTCTGGAAGATAAAATCTCAGGTGATTAAGCATTGACAAATACTTCGGATTTCTGTACTTGAGGTTTGAAGAACCTGCTGCTAGAGTATTTGGGTGATCTGCTTTGAAGTAATACTCTTTCATGGAAGCAGACTCAAGCTGACGTAGAACAGGGCAGTAGGATGAATTAAGCCACTTGAACTCATCAACATTCTCAACGTGAATGGTAGCTTCACCGGGTGGGTTCAGCAAGAACCACATGTTCATAGCTCCAAAGTTCAACTTGTCTGATACAAGATGAAATACATGCTTCGATGGGTCCTGGAATTGAACGAATAGGAACAAAAAAGGGTCAGAATGGACATCTCTGCAAACATGATGTATATTATTAGAAGAAAAATAATAATTATATGAGTGACGCCATATAATCGAACCTTTAGCTAAGAATCTAAAGTTGCAACTCAAATAAATATATTTGGGTCTTATGGTTTTGTTATGTGTCCTTTTTGCTCGTAATTAAGTGTTAACATATTAGACCCATATCTACTTAACAAATAAACGATGGGGCACTACTCGATGGTGAGCATCTTGTGAAATGAATAAGTACGAAAATATGGCAGTACCTTGGCATTCATCACCGTTGAATTGACAACCACGGAGGCTGCCAAGACATTATCAGAAAATAGGGCATAGTGGTACAGATCTGGATTTTCCAAATTCTCACTTCTAGGGAACTTTCTTTTCTCGGGAGGGAGAAGGTAATAATCTATAGTTAAGCGCATAGATAAGCAGTGAATTCCATTTGGGATAGTTTTTGCGGCTAACTGACTCAGAAAAGTGCTTTGCTTTTTGAAACTCCTGACTTGTACATCTGCTGATTGAAGCATGTCCCTCAACTTCTGGCTAACCAACTTACAGTCATACAGCTGCTCTTTTGCCTTCGACAAACCTTGTCCCATTGCTCTTATTTTATCTGATGCACTAAATTGTGCATGGAAGACAATCAACAATCAAAAAACAGATATGAGGATATAACATTGACACTAATATGGGGACAGAAACTATACAAATGTTGAAATACTGTACCTGGGAGGTAAATCAGCATCTGCACTTGCATCCCCCAAAGCACGCTGACTTTCTTTAAGCCGAGTTTGTAGCTCGTGGAGCAAGTCAAATTTGTTCTTCGTGTTTGCAATGTCCAAAAAAACTCTTGCTGCAATGATTTGGTCCCGCATTAAGCGAACTGTAGAATCTATGTTTTCATTCTCATTTTCCTTTCTCCATATACTGTATTTTCCTAGGACTGCAGAGTCAACGGATTTGGATCGTTTGATCGGTGCATTTTCAAGTTTCACTATAGTGTCATCATCTTGCTGTAGTGATTCTGTTGAGGGTTTATCAACCCTTAGCTCTCGCAAATGCTGGCGAGAGAAAAAAAATGAAATAGAGACTAAATATGTAAAGTCCTATTGTTAAATATAGTAGAAGATGCAAAGTAGGATGAATATCCGTAATTCTTATATTGCACGTCTTTCAGAAATAATATGCAAAAATTACAGAAAAAATATATATGTTGACTCACCCTCCGAGTACGGATTTCAAGTAAATTGAAGAACCGAGACTGATCATCTGCACCAGAAATAAAATGACAACCAGTTAGCATTTAGCAATCAGTAATTTGCATAAAGTATCACAGAGGAAATATGCAGTGATATATGGTTGAAATTTTGCATAAGTTGCATTAATACTTCGAAATTTGTACTACACATCCCACCTTCAGTTAATTCTGTAGCTATGTCAGGTGACCAGTATCCCTCCGAAAAATCATCCAAACCAAACTGTCCAATATCGCTTTTGTTGGATGCCATAGCCTGGATCATTATTTGTATAATTTATCAGATTACATAACCACAAACGCCTTCCATTCCCATATATATGCATCTAAAAACTAATATAGGCAGACATTTACCCCTTTTGTGTTGTGGTAATTTGATGGCAAGAAAGTAAAATGAAAAGAAAAAAAAGGATTTTCTAAAGGAAGGTTTTTGTATTATTTTCAATTATTTTGTTAAGGTTTTTCATGTTGAACCAAATACACAATTTTATTTTCCTCCAAATTTTCATTCCATCCTTCAAAATTTCCAAGACCCAAAGAGAGTGTTACTTTCCAATAATTAGGAACCTAATTAAAAACAACACCAGAAAACGGCACACAACCCATACCTGAATTCTATCAGTTGCGAGAACTTCATTGTCATCTGCACAAAAGATTTACATGTATTAATTCTTTAAAATGACCTAGCAGGTAATACAAAAAAATCTATCTTAGCGCACCCTCAGCTCAGGCTAATTTTCAACTATACCCCTAATGTTAAAGTCCTCGGGCCTCCTCAGACCAAATTAATCCAGAAACATCATGAAATTCCTAAATCCTTTCAAATTGAAAATCAATACTTCAGAATAAATAAACCTCTCAAGTCACAACCCTAAGTCACCATCGCAATCACTTACAACAACCTCCACAAATCGTGAATCCAACTGTCAAACCAATCCTAAGGGGGCAAAAAAAACAACAACTGCCAAACCCGAACACCTCCGCAATCATCCACCAAACAAAACTGGAAAAAAAAAGGACTCACCTAAATCCTGCATTCCTCTTCCGGCGCAGAAACTCACCGGCGCGAAAACCAACAACAGCGCCAAAACGACCAATAGCCACAACCGAGATCCGACATCTCCCTTCCCGTCGCATCTCGCGGTCGCAGATCTCCGTATCGCCATGAGCAACCAAATCGAGGATTGTAGGTTGAGATGCAGAATGCAGTTCACGAAGGCATCTATCTGCTTTGGAGATCGCCAAGGCTGAGATAAATAAGCGACGATCCGGCGAACGTGTGGAACTGGTAAAAGACGTTAAACGCCATCGTATGTGTGTGAATGGACAGTTTTTTTTTCTTTTGTTGATGATTTTGTATTTTTAACTTTCGAATTGATTATCTGAAACTACCACACGATTTCCATATGTGTACCGAACTTATAATACAAATTTAGTACCTAAGGATCAAAATCCAATAAATAAAACTTAGATTATGACACCTGTTAACTCTTTAACAGGTGTCATAAAAAAAAAACTCTTTAACCCCCAACACAAACACATTCATTTTTTGAATTGTAAATTGACGAGTAAGGTTCTGGTTCACAAAAGAAAACAGTAATGAGACAAAACTTGGACAGCCGCATCACAAAATGATTACTGAAGGTGATTATGTAGCTTAGAGATCCTTGACACTCAAACTTAAAGAAAGAGACTGTTTCAACTTGCAACCTTGGTAGCATCTTGCACGCAAAGAGTGTACATGTACTTGGAGCCCTCTTCACAACATCCTTGGTCTTTTTGATGTTCACTAATGGTGCATCCAGCCTCCTGGCTGTCAGGATGAAGTCCTTTTATCTCATGAATAATTAATTTGCTTGGGCATCGCTGCAGGCGGTTCGGCTCTGATCAATGTTCCAAAAATAAAACCCTAGATTTGACAATGCAAGCAATAAATTTTGTATCACCATAGTCGACACCAACAACCTGTAAAAGCGTACATCAACAATGATCCGCTGTTTTTCTGCTCCGGGTTTAACTCGTCCAACTCCACCAACTCCAGCTTGTTTTCTAGCACGAGTCAATTATTGTAAAAACGAGATCTTCATGCTTCCTTTTGCCGAAGCCGATTCGGACAAGTTTGGCGAAAGAACATCGTTGTTCTTGTTCGGAAACAGAGCTCGACGACGTCAATCCAGCGAGTGCAAAGTCGCGAGCTTTGAAGCTCTACGCACATATGAAGAAGGTGAACCTCATTTTTCCGGGCGTGCCACGGTCATCAATTGGATTCTATCGCGTTTGAAATAACAGTATAAGAGAGGAACGACTAATCCGACATGTTCTTCGGCTTCGTCTTTCACCAGCTCGTGTTTGAATAAAAAAACAATGTCGTCGCCCAGGAGACTCGAATCCCTCAAACCCTTCCTAGTTAAATTTGTTCCGGTCACGCTGAATCTGTGATATTGAAGTGAAATGCGCAAGAACGGCACCGTCTCCAATTGATCATCGACTAAATAAAGTATCGCTGAAGCCCTGTTTGATAATGCAGTCAAAACCAGACAGCACCACCAGCTTGGCGCTGAAGAAGAAATATGGAAAAATCACAGCCAACCATGGACACAGCCGTAGGTAGTGCAGACGGAAAATTCACGGTGTTTGTAATCTAAATTTTTTTATTACAATTTGATCCTTGGGTACTAGATTTTTTTTATTATCTAGAATGTAATTTTATATATGATTTGTGGATATCTTAGCATCACTCTATATATGATTTGTGGATTTAATATGCAGTTTCAAATCTTAGCATCTCTATATATGTGATTTGTAGATTTAATATGCAGTCTCAACATACTAATACACACAGTCTGGGAAGGCCGTCAAAAATCGTATATAGAATTACATTCTAGATAAATCTACATTCGAGTGACGATATTTGATAAATTAAAAAGGTGCAGAAATTGCAAAAAATTATACCGTCAGGGAAGGCAGTAAAAAATAAAGGGCACATTTGGAAAAAATATGATAATAATTTTAGGTTTTATATTTGGAAAAATTCGATATAGTTCGCACCTATTTTGGAAATTTTAGTAGTTCGGACAAAAATGTGGAAAATTCTATATAGTTCGGACCCATTTTAGAAATTTTAATAGTTCGGACAAAAATTTGGAAAAATTTTATATAGTTCGCACCTATTTTGGAAATTTTAATAGTTCGGACAAAAAGTTGGAAACAAATGGTAGTTCGGTACCCTTTTTGGTAATTTTAATAGTTCGGACAAAAAATTGGAAACAGGCGATAGTTCGGTACCCTTTTTGTACTTTTCCCTTTAAAATAACAAATAGAACTACACCGTATTCCATACGCTGCAATCCGCAGAGCTGAACAGGATCCGATTCCATCCATCACGATCAAGTTAGAAAGAGCTTCTTTCTAATGAGTAAACATCTTCTGATTATTATCCAACACCAATTTGAACTCTTTGTATTTCATGGTTCAATTATCGGGTCCAACCGCGAAAGGTGACACACAAAAGCAATTAAAATTTTTAAATAGGATCAACTCAATGAAATTGATGTAGGAGCGTTTAGGGCTCTGAAATAGTAAATAGTAGTTTAGCATTTATTTTTTTTAGATTTTAGCAGCTTATTTTTTATTTTAGTTTTATTTCTAAATTTAGGGCTTGTATTTTTCTATTTAAACCCTCTTTAGGGCTTCAGAAACACATCTTTGATTTGAATAAAAACTCTAGCTTCTGCTATTCTTTTCTGTTGGATTCCAGAGTTATCTTTTCTGGTGGAATCCAGAGTTTTCGTTCGAGTTCACGCTTAAGAATTCGATCATCTATCCTAGGTTTAGTGCTTGCTATTCCTTTCGAGATTCCGACTGCGTCAGGTGGTATCAGGGCAAGCTTTTCATGTCTCTTTTCACAGCTTGAACAGCCATGGGAAATCAATTGGCGACCAGAGCAGACTTTGAAGGGATTTCAGCGGGTTTTACCACGACCCTTACTGCTTTGACCAAACAAATTGAAGCTTTGACAACGAGAGTGGACAATAAGAGTCGTTGTACAGATAGGAGAGGAGAACTGAATAGGTTTCCGCAAGGTGAGAACAATCGTGCGACTATCTTTTATAATTTGAGTTCTAAAAAGGAAGTTTATCATGATGATCAACAAAATAATTATGATTATCGAGTGAACAGTCATATTCCATTGTTCTACGGAACCATGGGAGGAAGGAGTTTTTGGAATGGCAGGTCAATGTTGATAGGTTTTTCGATGTCATGAATGTTCTCGAGAACAAACAGGTTAAGATGGTATCAATCAAGCTGAAGAGTATGACTGTCGTGTCGTGGGACAAGCTCATTATTCAGAGGCAACGACAAAGGAAGGGGCCAGTTAGAACGTGGAGGCGAATGAAACAATTGATGATGGAGCAGTTTTTGCCTGAAGAGTATGAACTAATCCCGTATAAGAAGTACGTCGAATGCATTCTAGGAAAGAAGACGGTGACGAAGTACAATGAGTGCGTGAAGCAAGGGCTTTTGAAGCCGAATCCGAAGGAAGACGTTATTATAGAGGAGGCATTGGAGAAGATTGATGAGCTGGCGATGGTGAGGATCATGTCTGCTGATTCTGAGGAGGAATATGAAAAGGTTGAGCCGGAGAAGGAGGAGGTTATTGTGGTAGAGGATGCGTTGGAGGAGATTGATGAGGTAGCGATGTTGAGAATTCTGTCTGCTGATTTTGAGGAGGAATGTGAGGAGGTTGAGATAACTACAATTCATCATGATTCGCAGTTGGTGAATTCAGGCGACTTGATGAATGTCGTGGAAAAAGATACAATTCCAGATGAGGTTCGCGAGAACATGCATGATTTTGAAGACTTAATTGTAGATGAGCTGCCAAATAATTTGCCCCCTCTGCTAGGTATTCAGCATCATATTGATTTGATCCCAGGGTCGATTACCAAAAATCTAGTTTCTCAGAAATTGGTTTGTCAATTGAAGTTGCCCACGGAGCCTCATGAGAAGCCATATGCACTCATTTGGGTGAGTAACAGTTCGCAGCCTCGAGTGTCGCCGACCCGTTAGGTTCCTATTTTCATTGAAAAGCACTACAAGAAAGAGAGTTGGGGGAGTAAAAGGTCAAACTTATTGGTGATGACTCAGAGTGATAATGAGTTTGATGAGGCCGTTAAATAGACCGATCGTTTCTATCCAGTGGTGATTAAGGGCGCTATGAGTGTTGTGAAGGAGGAGGAGTGTATATCAGTCAAGAAAGCTGTTAATGCTAGATTGAAGACTACGGCGAAGAAGAATAAGGTTGATGCTGACAAGCGCGAGAGAGTAAAGACTTTAAAGGAAGGTGATGATGTGATACAGCCTTACAAGCATGGTCCATTCAAGACAGATGAGGTCATACATCTAAAAGAGAACTCGGGTCGAGTTCTTTGGAAGTGAAGTAGACTGATGTAGGAGCGTTTAGGGCTCCGAAATAATAATTTAGCAGTTATTTGTTTTTTTAGATTTTAGGAGCTTATTTTTTATTTTAGTTTGTATTTAGATTTTATTTCTAAATTTAGGTTTTGTATTTTTTTAAACCCTCTTTAGGGTTTCAGAAATACATCTTTGATTTGAATAAAAACTCTAGCTTCAGGTATTCTTTTTCGGTGGATTTCAGAGTTATTTTTTCTGGTGGATTCTAGAGTTTTCGTTCGAGTTCACGCTTGTGAATTCGTTCATCTATCCGAGGTTTAGCGCTTGTTATTCCTTTCGAGATTCCGACTGCGTCAGAAATTCAATCAAAATAAAATTTTATAGTTGTGACAAGCTAAACTCGAAAACTTAATATAAGTACCTGGCCATAGTACTGATAACTTATAAACTAAAAAAAGTAAGACATTTAACTCAATTGTCAATATATAAGTAAAGATCTTAAATAGTGTTGTCAATTTTAAACTAAGGAACTATTTCCTAGGCGAAAGTGGTGTAGGGTATGGCCAATGTAGAGTTAAAGTCATTAGATTGGTCCAAGACTTTCACTTCCGCATTTCTACTTCGATAAAAGAAATTGCACTTTGATTCATTAGTTCATTTGCTAAGTTTTTCTTTTATGGGATAAGTGATACGAACCGAAAAGTTGTATCTGACCGTATAGAATAGATGAGTGAAAATGGATGAGAAACATAAGAAATTAGACTTTGGGGAAAAAGAGATGAGAAGAATCGGATCAAGATCCAGTGCTGCGCAGCAATTTACAGCGAGCACTGAAAACGACGTCGTGTGGTTCTCTCATTTTAATACTCATTCACTTATATAAAACTGCGTCATAATTTTTTTATTAAGTCGAAAGACGACTCCGTTTCTAAAAAAACAACACCCGTTTACCTAAACATCACGCGCGGACGAACGCAGTCCAACGCAGCCACCGTCTGTGTCGGCCATCTATCTCTCGGTTTACTTGTTATTCGATTCTTTGCGATTTGTGACTCATCTCTGTCTTACCTCCTTTCTCGTCCAAGACAAAATATTCAGGTTTCATCCTTTCTCGTCAGTTTGCTGCTTTATTTAAATTGAATTATGGCTCTGGGTCTGGATGTTTCTAGATCGGTCAATAACTCCTTAGCGTTTAAACATCCTCGATCCGGTTAAAAATCAGGAAATCCGGTATTAAGTCGAAGCAGTCCATCTCGCCCAAGCCCTCCTCTGACGGCTCTGGCCAAATCCGACGACTGAGTTCCGGACGAAGAGACGACATAGCCAGATAAGAAATTGTTGGATTCAGCGAGAAGTGAGGAAGACAGAGATTAAGAAGCGAGGAAGCTGAAGGATGATTAAGGGGATTAGAGAGCAGGATGTTGCTGAATTCAATAGAGAGACGGATGTGCGGTGGCTGCGTTGGACTGCGTTCGTCCGCGCGTGAGGTCAAGGTAAATGATTTTTATTTTTTTTAGAAAACGAAGTTGTCTTTCTGACTTAATGAAAAAATAAACGACGTAGTTTTATACAAGCGAATGAGTATTAAAATGAGAGGACCACACGTCGTTTCCGGTGCTCGCTGCAAATTGCTGCGCAGCACTGGATCTTGATCCGAGAAGAATCAAAGAAGTTGAGAGGAAGAAAAGAGACTGATTTCATTGATTAATTCCTATGGTCACGATTACACTTCTTATATAGTAAAGAAATTATGGAGGGGGAGCGCTCGGTTGAGAATCCTTAAAAATTCGAGAACTTGATAATCCAAATCTCACCATTAGATCATGATGAATCTTTGAATCTGCAAGTGACACATGTCCAAAAAATAAGTAAGAAAATGTGGTTTTAAATTTACATTAAATGCATCTTGGAAAATGCACATGAGACACATGTCACTACCAAAATGCATATTAGAAAATACATTTTGCATGTCAGAAGATGAAAATTATGATTTCTCGAAATTTAAAAGAATTCTCATATGAACACTCTTCAATTATAATAATACAAATGCATCTCTTATATTTCTTATTATTTCGATATATAATAATAAATGTTTTATTCGTCCCATCAAAAAAAAGAACCATTTTATTCGCACTACATGAACTCATACACGATACAGAACAGGTACTCCTATATGATACGATTCATGGGTCCGTTTGTGGGACCTCTTGTCCCTACAGTAGATATTTCTATTTTGAAAGTAATTTTGGCTCAATGATAATTGATAGCCATATATCGTCGTCATTATAAATTGTGGGCTACAAGTACAACCGTTTCGGTTCTGACGCCGTCGTTTTGTAAGTATATATTCATCGAATAATCATCTACGATCACAACCTGAGATAATGTGACTACTGCCAATCAGGCTGACCAACCCAATTGTGATCATGTGTCGGCACTCATGGAGGGCCCTGCTTTTGAATGATTCCTGAGAATATCCGAGTTTCCGAGCGCTAATGACTTTTTGTTACTGAAAATTTGTCGTTTTTATAATTAATTAAATTTATAATATTAATGTAAAGGATCTGGGAAAATTTCTCTACTCAAATTCCTTCCAATTTTACACCATCTATAGATTGGTTTCTCAATTTACACGAGTTTTCTAAGACGTCGTTGGCAACAGCGTTTTAACATTAAAACGCTCCTGCCAACAACGGCTTAAGCCTCGTGGCGGTTTTGCACAAAAATATGTGAGTCAGCAGCTGATGCGGATCGTTAAATCTATTTTTTTTATTAAAACGTCGTCCTTAACAGCGGCTTAAGTTTCGAACCCTAGTTTTCTCTTCATCGTTCTATTAGAACGCTCCTACTAACAGCGACTTACGCTTGTTTGGTAATATTATGGCACATGACTGCATATTTTGGCGCAAAAACACCACGACACTTAGGCCACTATTGTCAAGAGCGTCTTAATGTTAATACTTAAAAAACTAATGTAAATTGAAAAACCAATGTACAGAGTGTAAAATTGACACTCAAATTTAGGAAAATTATCCAAGAAACTGACACACTGCATGACTGCAACTTGAAAAAATAATAGACAAACAACAATCAATTATTACAAAGCATATTAAAAATAAAAATAGTTACAAAACTAAACAAACACGCTTCTCCACCCAATAGCATCGCTACACGTGGACATTTGAAAGTAAAAAAAGAAAGGGGACAACCCAACCCGAACACCACAAGAATATGCCACGTGCCCCTCAATGTCCTTTAGGCTTTACTCAAAGGGGCCACCACTTTCACAAGACCAGTGGATCCCACAACCGCATTGGGCTTTGCGTAGACAATCACATGTGCCGCAGAGACAACCAGTGTGGCCCACATCCTTCATCCCCATCCACCCAACCCGGCCCACTGGCACACTTGGGAACCCACCACTAAATGGACCCCGCATCCACAACCTTCCGCCAATCCAAAACCAAAAACACCGAACCAGGACCCACTCCACGTCCACATCACGTGCGCACGTGATCTTCTCCGTTAACGGCGTTTAGGCTTCGCTCCGTTAAAGCAAGTGGAGCTCCGTCTTGTCGTGGACTTGGAGCGAGAAGTCTCTGAGGTTATGAGCCGTCGTTGAGCTGCTGGACGGCGCCGTTTTGGGAAAAGCTGTCGCGGTGGCGATTGAAGGGAGTGTGACGGTGGCTGAGACGGGCCTGGCGGCGAGGGTGACCAGCGGCGTCGGAGTAGGTGATATAGCCCAAATCTGCGGTTGGTTGGTGGGGGCAAGTGGGACCATCCAAACCGCGTTTGATGGGATGGCCCACATTGGGACCATTCCTGGCCGGCTAGAAACAACTTGCGGTGGCGCAAACGCCGTTGTCAACGTCGAACTCGACACAGTCACGGCTGCAGCGTTCGCGTCGATGGTGTTAGTAATTCTCTCTCCTACCCTCTTCCGCTTATTGAACTGACTCGGGTCGGGTTTCGGCGACGAGGTAGTTGGGATTTGAAGCGTTCCTGCGACGGACATGGCGATGGCGGGGACGGTTCCGGTGCCGGTAGCTGCGATGATAGCTGGCTCAGCATGTTCGAGAAGCCATCGGATAGTTTCGCCGTCGGATTTGTGGCCGAGCTCCCGGGTTAACTGGAATATGCGGGCGGCGCAAGTGGCCGGCATTCGAATCCTCCGCCCACGTCCTTCCACTTTCGTATGTCGATCCTTCGACGACGTCTTCCTCGGCGGCGGTTGAGAAACCGGCTTGGTCTCCTCTTTAAACGGCTCTTGTTTCATTGAAACAGGCGCAGAGGTCGTAACTCGTGACATCGCGTCTAAGTGGATCTCTGGGTTTTGAGCAGAACCCATTGAGGCAGAGCAGATCGTGATGACGAAGGGAAGTGAAAGATTGATGCTTGGGGAGCTAAGGCGGAGAAAGATGGCGGTTTGGAATTGGGTGAAGTCGGTGGGAACTTATTAGTTTAGATTTTTTGAGATCTGTAAACGACTTTTTTATAACAGAGAAGAAGAAGATGAACGAAGGAGGTAGTGAAAATGGGTAAACGGCAGCGTTTTAAATGGATGATACATGGAAGGACGTGGATGAGGAGAGAGTCGGATTGTCAAAGTTAGGATTAAAAGTGGGAAGATGGGGACCAAATGTGTTGTGTGATTAGGCATTACTGCAAAGTGACCCATCATCAAATAGCTAATCTAATTGTGAGCATTAATCACCAGTAACATGATCACTCAGGCATGAAGCAATGAGGAAATGGGTAGGGACAGGGTAGCCCCACAAGCCAACCTCTTCTTAGTTTTTGACCAAGAAGGTAATAGTAGGCAATGGTATAACTGAGGAACAAAATGAGTCTTTTTCTTCGACAAAATGTGACCTTTTGAGATATCTTTCGAACAGTGTTCGATTTGTTTAACACGACGTCGTTATCTGGAGTTGCTGATGATCACTATTGGTGGAGAGGAGGGAAGTGGTGGTGGTGATGTGGAGGGAGGATGAAAATATCGATTTTTAACATTGTGGCCGTGAAAAGTGTGTTAAAGCGAGCTGCTTTAGCTCGATATGTTCATGGCGTTGATGAATCTATTGATAGAGTTCAATGTAGCGTGGTGGACAGGAATAAGGTTTTAAGGCAGTTGTGGAAAAGTGGGAGAGTGGATGAAGCACGCCAGGTGTTCGATAAAATGATTGAAAAGGATGAGTTTTCATGGAACACTATGGTTGCTGCTTATGCAAATGCAGGGAGATTGGATGAAGCCAGAGAGGTATTTTACGAGACGCCGAATAAGAGTGGCATTACTTGGTCATCTCTTATTTCTGGATTGTGTCGTTATGGGTGCGACAATGAAGCTTTTGAAAGTTTTTTGGAAATGCGAGCTGAAGGGGTAGAAGCTAGCCAGTATACGTTGAGTAGTCTTCTTAGGAAGTGTTCGAGTAGTGGGTTACTTGTTGGTTGTGAGCAGATTCATGCCCATGCTGTGAAGACTTGTAATGATTTAAACGTTTTTGTTGCGACTGGTCTTGTTGATGTGTATGGGAAGTGTGGTTGTGTAGAGGAAGCTGAGTATCTATTTGATAAGATGATGCCTGATAACAATTATGTGCTCTGGACTGCTATGCTTACAGGGTATACTCAGTCTGGTGAGGAGTACAAGGCAATAGATTTCTTCAAGAGTATGAGATCAGAAGGGATCCAGTCCAACCAGTTTACATTTCCGAGCATATTGACAGCATGTGCTCAGGCTCTGACACTTGAGTTTGGGAAGCAAGTGCATTGCTGCATCGTTAAGACTGGTTTTGAGCCTAATGTGTTTGTTAAGACTTCACTGGTTGACATGTATGCGAAATGCGGAGGTTTGTGCAGTGCTAGAGTTATTCTGGAGAACATGGTTGGCGATGACGTGGTGCCATGGAACTCAATGATAGTTTCATGTGTCAGACAGGGCTTTGAGGAGGAGTCTTTATTGTTGTTCAAGAAAATGCACGCAAGGAATATGAGAATTGACGATTACACATTTCCTTCAGTTCTGAACTCTATTGCTTCGTTCACGGATGTGAGGAATGCGAAGTGTGTTCATTCTCTGATTTGTAAAACCGGTTTTGAAGCCAGCAAACCGGTTAGTAATGCACTTGTTGACATGTATGCGAAAAAAGGAGACTTGCAATTTGCGTTCAGTATTTTTCATCATATGCCGGATAAGGATGTGATATCGTGGACGTCTCTAGTCACAGGATGTGCACACAATGGCCAGTATGAGGACGGTCTTAAGCTTTTCTGTGATATGAGAGCTGAAGGAATACACCCTGACCAATTTGTTATAGCCAGTGTGTTAAGTTCTTGTGCAGAAATCACAGTTCTTGAACTGGGGCAGCAAGTTCAGGCTGACTTTATAAAATCTCGTCTCAACTCAACCTTATCCTTGGATAATTCTCTAATATCGATGTATGCAAAATGTGGCTGCATAGACGCTGCTCAAAGGGTCTTTGATTCAATGCAAATCCGGGATATTGTTACATGGACTGCTCTCATAGTAGCATATGCACAAAACGGAAAAGGGAAAGAGTCTCTCCATTTATATGAAAAGATGATAATGAGTGGCCTGAAGCCCGACTATATTACTTTTGTGGGTTTGCTCTTTGCTTGCAGCCATGTGGGGCTCGTAGAAAAGGCTCGTGGCTACTTTGAGTCAATGGACGCAGTATATGGCATTAAGCCGGGTGCACAACACTTGGCTTGTATGATTCATCTTTTGGGGAAATCTGGGAAATTAGACGAGGCGGAAGAGTTACTGTCCCAAATGACTATAAAACCAGATGCTATAATATGGAAGGCACTAATGAGTGCTTGTAGAACACATAAGAATGTAGAGTTAGCAGAGAGGGCAGCAAGCAATCTCTTCCAACTAGAACCCACAAATGCCGCACCGTATGTTATGTTATCGAATATTTATTCTGCTTCTGGTATGTGGGATAAAGCTGCCACAGTCAGAAGATCGATGAAATCGAAGGGGGTGGCCAAGGAGCCTGGATGCAGCTGGTTTGAGATTAATGGCAAAGTTCACAGATTTGTGTCTGAAGATAGAAGCCACATTAGAATGGCTGAAATATACATAAAGATTGATGAAATGGTCACACTGATAAAAGATGCTGGATATGTCCATGACAATAAATCCGTTCTCCATGATACGGATGAGGAGGGTAAAGAGCTTGGGTTAGCTTACCATAGTGAAAAACTGGCAGTCGCTTTTGCCTTACTTGTTGTGCCACAAGGAGCACCTATTCGGATATTCAAGAATCTTCGTGTCTGTGCTGATTGCCATGCAGCGATGAAGTTCATATCTAGAGTTTACCATAGGCATATTGTCTTAAGGGACTGCAACTGCTTTCATCATTTCAAGGAAGGGACATGTTCGTGCGAGGATTATTGGTAATATATGTTTAGTCTCATTTCCAGTTCCCATCTCGATGAGGAATTGGGCTTTAATATAAGGATGAGCATACTACTGACACTGACCGGTTGAAGAAGAGTATTAGCCTTTCAGCATTGGAAGCACATCTGGGGTTCAGAGAGTAACAAACTCATGATATTGGTTGGAACTACGGAAGCATTAGGGCCTAATCGTTCTTTCTATCAGTGCCTAAACCAGGTAACATAGTCTCTCCATTGTTGATACTATAATGCAGATACCTTTGTTCTCAGTAGACACACAGCCTTTGCTTGTAACCTGTTCTGTCCATGGTATGGGTAAGATTCGTATGTTCCTGGAAAATCATAATCTTTATATTTTTCTTACTTTAGGGGGGGTCTATATTTCAATTTCTCTAACATAAAATGCAGTAAGTAGACTTTCTGATCCCTGCATTGTGACCATATTATTTGGTGCATTTACACGATTATATTCTGATACTGAACACTGACTGATATTTTTCAGGGGAACATAAGTAGACATCGGCATGTTGGTAATTTTAGGGTTTTCGGACCCAGTATAAATATTACAATATATTAGGGTAGCATACCCTAATGATATGAAAGGTTTGGAACTTCCGTTGAGTGAGTTTTGTGTATAAAATTCAGTGCGGATCGCGTTTTATCTTGACATTATGTGGGGCGCGTTTTGACTGGACATTACGACAATGTCTTAACGAAACGCGGCTGATAATGTAAAGGGAAAACGCTCCTGGAATTGACCGCGTTTTCAGGAAGCATTAAGGGGCGCGTTTTCCTTAAGCATTAGCGTAATGCTGAAGGAAAAAGCGCCCGCTAATGCTTAAGGAAAACGCGGCGACGTTTGACAGACACAGCTGTTCTATTCAGACACACCTGCTCTTTGTCCCTTTTGATCTCCTATATATTGGAGGTCGTGGACAGTATGAGGGCACGAAGAAATCCAATTACTCTCATAGAGAATCACTCCTTGAATCTAAACCTTGCTTGATTTCCATAAACACTCAAACTCAAGTTTGATTTCTAATTCTTTAGTCGAGAATAGAAATTGTTCCAATTGATTATCCCCGTTCAAGTTTCGTGCAACCCTCGACTACAACACAGAGTCAAAATATTGAATTCGGAAAGCGACAACACGATCGATTGTGATATCCAGTTCATACGATTCCTTAGTGAATCCTCATTATAACAAAGAAGAAGAAGAAGCAGTCCAAGTTTTCTGCACTACCATTGCTGAATTGAAGACTCTCTTGCGGCCATATTCAAAGACAATCCCCAACAAACGAATTCAATATTTTCTACTCAATGGCGAGCGTAAGAGAAATGCTACATCAATTCCAGAAGTTTTTCAAATTTGAAGGAACCGATTTTCGGCGTTGGAGAAGGAAGACGCACTTCCTACTGACGAATCTGAAGGTGGTGTACGTGCTGTCCACATCATGCCCTGAAGTTGGAGAGAACGCACCTGTGGGAGCTTTTCGTGATAGAAACAAATGGGAAAACGACGACTACATCGCTAGAGGACATATTCTCAATGGTATGTCCGATCCTCTTTTCGATTTATATCAAAACGTTGAGTCTGCAAAAGAGTTATGGGACACTCTTGAAGCCAAGTACATGGCTGAGGACGCCTCGAGCGTGAAATTTCTTGTTAGTAATTTCAATAACTACAATATGGTGGACTCTCGTCCTGTAATGGAACAGTTCCATGAGATACAGCGTATCTTGGGGCAATTTGCTCAAAGAAATCTGAAGATGGATGAAGCCATCTCGGTGTCAAGTATCATTGACAAATTACCACCGGCATGGAAAGACTTCCGCCGTACCTTGAAGCACAAGAAGGAAGATATTTCTCTTGTGGAACTCGCAAAAGAATTGCGAATGGAGGAGGAACTTCGTGTGCGTGAAAAGGACGCGATGGAAGTGGATACAAGTTTACCTAAGGTAAATGTATTGGAGACTAGTTCTCAAAAGGTGAACAAGAACAAAGGCAAGAAACGACCTAATGAGTATGCTAGCAAAGGTCCAAACAAGAAGCATCCTACAAAAGGAAACGTGTGTTGGACTTGCGGGAAGGCAGGGCACTTCAAGCGAGACTGTCGCGTAGGAAAGGGGAAGAGCGAGAAGGCTCAAGGTAATGTTGTTGGTAATAAAAACCAAGAGCAGAAATCTCAAGGTCAGAAAAATCTGATTTCAAGTTTAGAAACTAAGTTAGATACATATTCTAATATAGATTATGTTTCTAATTTTTCTGAAATTTTTGCTATGCAGGATGATGAGATTTCGTGGTGGGTTGACTTCGGTGCTACGGCACATGTGTGTAGAGACAAAGAGATGTTCAAGTCCTTTGCCTATACAAGTGAAGGAAGAGTTCTTCACATGGGAGACGAGTCGACCGCCCCTATCCTAGGAATAGGCCAAGTAGAAATCGAATTTTCTTCGGGAAAGAATATTGTTCTTGTGAATGTGTTGTATGTACCTATTATTAGGAAAAATATTGTATCGGGTACTGTTTTGAATAAACAAGGTTATCGGCAAGTGTATGAAGCCGATAACTATGTGTTATCAAAGGGTGGTGTATTTGTTGGTAAAGGATACCTATGTAATGGAATGTTCAAGCTTAGTATAAATAAAGTTATTTGTTCTGTTTATATGAATTGTGAGCATGATATTACCATTGAAACTACAAATTTGAATGATGATGTCTCTACACGTTGGCATGCACGTTTAGGACATGTTCATTATAAAAGATTGCATGAAATGTCTAAACATGATTTAATTCCCTCGTTTGATGTAAATATCAATAAGTGTAGAACATTGATGGACCATAATTATACGAATCATAAACACAGTTAAACCCACCAAATTAGACTGTTTGTCTATTTAACTTTTGCTTGTTAGTTCCGATATTTATCTACAGGGTATTTTGGAGCCTAGAGACAATACACGCTAAGGAGGAGTTTTTACGCTGAAAATATATTACGAGTCATTCCAAGGTCACGACCAGATGCCGATTGAAGAAATCTCAAGATCCTGACAAGGAATCACTCAAAACAAATCCAACCGAAGGGCAACCAAAGTCAGTCCGGAGCTGAATTGGACCGATGGCTTTGTGAAAAGATCACAAAACCTCACAAAACCTTCTCTTCTCCCTCCATGACCGGCGGCTTTTGGTGGCAAAGCCACCTTGCTTCCTCCATTTCAACCTACAACCGGCGGCTTTTGAGCTCCCCTTGGATGCATGCCATGTGGTTTGATCCAAACCACATCTTCTCCTCCTCTTTTGCTATAAATACCACCCCATCTCATTTGTAATCTTCATCCCATCCCACAATCCATACTTCACTTATCTCTCTAGACTTTTGGGCACTTTTGTACGCTTTTGTTTGAAATCTATAATACTCATGTTGGTTCTTGAGTATTATAGTAGTTTTAGAGAATACTCATGTTGGTTCTTGAGTATTCTAGTAGTTTTTGAGAATACTCCTGTTGGTTCTTGAGTATTCTCCTTTACTTACTGTCTTTCAAAAACCCTCGAGTACTTAACTATGGTATCCACCTCTATGGATATTCGTAGCTAAACTCTTCATTCGGTTGAAGGGGTGTACTTGTATCATAAAATGTTTTAGGCCATATTTTAGTGCCTCTTCTTTGTATTCAAAACTTGTTCTATGTGCCATATATTAGGTTAGAACTTCCAAGGTTGAGTGGATGCTTGGAATGGCAAAGCTCTTCCGTGGGGTTCGTAAACATACTCGGATAAGTGGATGCTTGGAATGGCAAAGCTTATCTGAGGAGTTTGACCTTTCTAAAACACCATTTGGTTGGTCGGGAATGACTGGTCAAATGGATGCACACAGGCTAATATACCTTGGAATGGGGTATTAGTCTAAATAGAACAAGTGCTCTACGACCTTGGAATGGACCAGACAGTGTGGCAAATCGAGTGCTTGGAATGGCCTTGATACACGTTTGAATACTTAGAAGGATCACTAAAGGTCAATGATAAACAGGCTATGATACAAGGCCCCCGAACCCGAATGCTTTCCTTAGATTAAAAACACCACCTGCATTTACTTCCTTAGTATAAACTGCCTTATCAACTGCTCACCTCCCGAAAGACTTGCCAATCACGCAACAACCGCTGTAAGTCTTCTCTTTTATTTTCAGTATTTACTTTTCTGTCATTTACTTTTCCGCACTAAAAACCAAAACCGACCAAAAAAACACTTACTTTTCCGCACTAAAACCTCAATCAACCTAAAACACGCTCCCTCCCTGTACGATCCTTCAAAGAACAACTTATCCCCCTAATTCTCTTGGGTTCGACCCCTACTTACCACTTGCTACCCAGTAGTAAAGTCACGAGTAGCGGACTATAAATTTATTCTTGCCTTAGCACACGACGACTGTGCTCTGTCAAACATGCATGCTTACTAAGATTACTAGACAACCATTTCATAAAATTGAAAGAGAAAGCAATTTACTTGATTTAATACATAGCGACTTGTGTGATTTTCATGCATCACCTTCTCTAGGAAATAAGAAATATGTAGTAACATATATTGATGACTGTTCTAGATTTTGCTATGTCTATTTGTTGAACTCAAAAGATGAAGTTCTTGATAAATTCAAAATTTATAAGAGTGAAGTTGAACTTCAAAAGGGAACTTCTATTAAGAAGTTGCGCACCGATAGAGGTGGGGAATACTTTAATCCTGGTTATTTCCAAAGTGTGGGAATCATTCATGAAACCACTGCTCCTTACACACCACAACAAAATGGTGTATCGGAGAGAAAGAATAGAGCATTGAAAGAGATGGTAAATGCCATGCTTTCTTACTCGGGATCAAATGATGGATTTTGGGGAGAAGCCATGTTAACGGCTTGCTATTTATTAAATAGGGTTCCTAATAAAAGGGGCAGCATTACTCCTTATGAAATTTGGTATAACAAGAAACCAAATTTGAATCATATTCGAGTTTGGGGTTGTAGGGCGGTAGTAAGACTACCTATCCCTAAACATAAAACTTTAGGAGAAAAGAGAGTTGAATGTATATTCATAGGATATGCTCATCACTCCATGGCGTATAGGTTTTATGTCATAGAACCTAATAAGCATGTATCGATTCATACAATCATTGAATCGAGAGATGCCATATTTGATGAAAAGAGATTTTCATCAACTAGCATGCCTAAAGATTTGAATGTTGTGCCTAGTGCAAATCAAGTTTCAAATGACACCCAAATTTCTGAAATTAGAAGGAGTAAAAGAGCAAGAAAAGAAAAATCATTTGGAAATGATTTTCATATCTACCTAGTGGAAGGAACTAGGGATGAAGTTAGCTCGCAATACATGTACTGTCATGTTATTGAAAGTGATCCCAAAACATTTGATGAAGCTATGAAATCTCAAGATGTATCATTTTGGAAATAGGCCATAAATGATGAAATGCACTCTATAATAGGAAACAACACTTGGATTTTGGTGGATTTACCACCAGGACATAAAGCATTGGGAAATAAGTGGATCTTCAGAAAGAAGATGAAGGTAGATGGTACCATTGATAAATTTAAAGCAAGATTGGTAATCCAAGGCTTTAGACAGAAATATGGTATGGACTACTTCGACACTTATGCACCGGTTACAAGAATTTCAACTATTAGGTTGTTGATAGCCTTAGCATCTATTCATAAGTTGCTAGTACATCAAATGGATGTGAAGACTGCTTTCCTCAATGGTGATTTAGAGGAAGAGATTTACATGAAACAGCCGGAAGGTTTTATAATGTCAGGGCAAGAGCATAAGGTATGCAAGCTTGTTAAGTCACTATATGGACTCAAACAAGCACCTATGCAATGGCATCAAAAATTTGATGAGGTGGTATTATCCGATGGATTCATATTGAATCAATCGGATAAATGTGTATATAGCAAATTTGACAACTCAGGGAATGGAGTTATCATTTGTATATATATAGATGACATGTTGATTTTTGGCACCAATTTAAAGTGCATAAATCAAACCAAAGAATTTCTGTCATCTAAGTTTTCCATGAAGGACATGGGAGAGGCGGAAGTTATCCTTGAGATAAGAATAAAGAAAGTTGAAGGAGGTCTTGCCTTAACACAATCTCATTACATTGAAAATGTGTTAAAGAAATTTAATTATATGGACTGTCATCCGTTGACTACTCCTTATAATTCCTCTACTCACTTGTATCCTAATAAGGGGAAGCCTCAGTCCCAATTGGAGTATGCTAAAGTCATAGGCAGTTTTATGTATGCCATGACTTGTACAAGACGAGATATCGCATTTGCGGTAGGGAAGCTTAGTCGATATACTAGTAACCCTAGTATGCAACATTGGCAGGCAATTCATAGAGTCCTTAGGTATCTTAAGGGGACTATAAACCTCGGTCTTGTATATTCGGATTTTCCTTCGGTCATAGAAGGATATTCAGATGCAAGTTGGATCTCGAATGAGGAGGATCATTCCTCCACAAGTGGATGGGTATTTCTACTTGGGGGAGGTGCCATCTCATGGGCTTCCAAGAAGCAAACATGCATCTCAAGTTCCACTATGGAATCTGAATTTGTTGCTTTAGCCGCCGCTTCAAAAGAAGCTGAATGGCTAAAGAACTTGATACATGAGATTCCATTATGGGAAAAACCGATATCACCCATATCTATTCATTGTGATAGCGCTGCAACATTGGCTAAAGCATATAGCCATGTATACAATGGAAAGTCTAGACACTTAGGTGTTAGACATAGTGCGGTAAGAGAGCTCATTACGCATGGGGTGGTATCAGTGGATTTTGTAAGGTCACAACAAAATTTAGCAGATCACTTGACGAAGGGATTAGCTAGAGATTTGGTATCAAAATCGGTAAAGGGGATGGGACTAAAACCCATATAATCAACTAGTCATGAGACACCCAATTCACATCTAACTAGCATTAGAGCTGAATTCAATGTGGAAAGCTCATTCCTAGAAGATTGATGAACACAAATATGCATCCCCAAGTATGTGTTCATGACCTACAAGTAATAGGTTGAAGAGGGACTCTTCTTAATAGGTTCTTTGACAAAGTGCTGTTTGTAGAAGCATAATCGGGTGGTGTTACCATTAAGGAATCTACCTATATGAACGTAAAGTTTCTGGTCGCTTCATGAGATTCGGGTTAAATCTCAATACGTTCACGAAGGGATTAGGACTCAAGGACCATCAAGAGTCAAGTGGAACTTAGAGTTTGTGAAGTAACTCATGTGTGTGTTATCTTGAGGTACCCAAATGGATCGATTGGTTCAAACATTACGAGCACCATGATTTCCGGGTATTTTGAATGTGTAACTACACTAAGCGAAAATTCAATCGTTGCGACATTTTCGTTTATGCGTGACTTACTTAAAAACAAAGTTTTTATGGAAAACAAAGGAAATCCTAAAATGGGGGAGGATTGTTGGTAATTTTAGGGTTTTCGGACCCAGTATAAATATTACAATATATTAGGGTAGCATACCCTAATGATATGAAAGGTTTGGAACTTCCGTTGAGTGAGTTTTGTGTATAAAACTCAGTGCGGATCGCGTTTTATCTTGACATTATGTGGGGCGCGTTTTGACTGGACATTACGACAATGTCTTAACGAAACGCGGCTGATAATGTAAAGGGAAAACGCTCCTGGAATTGATCGCGTTTTCAGGAAGCATTAAGGTGCGCGTTTTCCTTAAGCATTAGCGTAATGTTGAAGGAAAAAGCGCCCGCTAATGCTTAAGGAAAACGCGGCGACGTTTGACAGACACAGCTGTTCTGTTCAGACACACCTGCTCTTTGTCCCTTTTGATCTCCTATATATTGGAGGTCGTGGACAGTATGAGGGCACGAAGAAATCCAATTACTCTCATAGAGAATCACTCCTTGAATCTAAACCTTGCTTGATTTCCATAAACACTCAAACTCAAGTTTGATTTCTAATTCTTTAGTCGAGAATAGAAATTGTTCCAATTGATTATCCCCGTTCAAGTTTCGTGCAACCTTCGACTACAACACAGGGTCGAAATATTGAATTCGGAAAGCGACAACGCGATCGATTGTGATATCCAGTTTATACGATTCCTTAGTGAATCCTCATTATAACAAAGAAGAAGAAGCATTCCAAATTTTCTGCACTACCATTGCTGAATTGAAGACTCTCTTGCGGCCATATTCAAAGGCATCCCCAACACGGCATTCAAGAAATCAATAGAGTTGGCTGATACAGACTACTATACAGTCTGTACCTTACAGAAAAATGTGACCCCGTATTGTTGAAATGGATGTCCTAAAATGATGGTGGTGGGTAAGTCTCTGAACCTGAGAAGCTTCAATTTTAGATTAATCCATGTGTATTCAGATTCGTCAAACTTGAGGAGAATTTTTATGCTGAGAATATCATTTATCCATGTGTATTCAAATTAATCAAACTTTTAATGAGAATTTTTATTTTTATTTCAGAGAATATACTGTTCTTACCATAATAAAACGAAAAAGCTAAAAAAAAATGAAAATATCGAGAGAGAAAAAATAGAATTGTTTAGAGTGGGATTTGAAGCTTGAACCCACGCCCTTTGGACCAGAACCTAAATCTAGCGCCTTAGACTAACCCGGCCATCTCAACTTTTTGGTCAGAATCGGCTAAATAAAATTTTAACAAGTAAACGAATAGAAGAGAATAGAGAATAGTTTGAAAGGATATTATCCCTTAGAAAAGTGTTTTTTTAAAGCTAGAGGACGTCAGCAGATTTATTAAAAGATCAAGGTTCAAAACGCTTGAATCGGAGTTTAGACAAGCGAGATAGGAAACTCTATCTAGAGTTCGAACTGTCCTAAAGCGCCAGCCCCTAATTAGAGGACCTAGAAGCTTAGCAACACCGAGCAAACTAACAAAGAGAGAGCAACAAGCTCGATCAAGAGGGAGATTACAAGTCATGGTGAGGACAGGTTGATGCTGTGGGCGCAAGCCTAACCCGATCGCCGTGTAAGGCTTGACGCATAATTCTAGCAGATGTCAGCATCTCCTCAGTGGAAGCCAGCAGGTAAACAGGACCATTAGCTGCCCTACACACACGAGAGAAGGAAATACCACGCACGAGGGAGGAAGCGTTAATGTTGCTGCACAGCTTGGCTTTTGAGTGAGGGCGTGTCTGGATGACAATTGACAAGACTGTATATGAGACATCCACTTTTAGTCCAACATCTTGGATGTCATGGGGGGCATGAGCTAGCCCAGAGTAAGTGTGCATATGATGAGAGGTAGCGCAGTGTAGGACACAACCTCTCTCATCTCGAAGAAGGAAGGAGCCTTTAAGACCTGCACCTGCCAACACTCAAGCCACATTTAGGGTTAAGCCATTAGGAAAAGGAGTCAAAGTTTTCCAGCGAGCCTTAGGAGCGTAGGGGATGCATCCCGGGACCTGGCGCCTTACATCCGCTGGATTTATCCCGGACTCATTTATGGATCATTTAATGTCGTCTCTATATATCAATCATTCCATTACCGCCACATTTCTGATGAGTCGGTTCAAATCAGGCAACTGTCCGGCAAAAGTACGAGGAGCGCGGGAAAATGTACGGACTATCACCGGATAAAACCGGACAAAGGACAAGAAATATCCAGGGCTAAATTTGTCGCCGAATTGTTTCTCCCCGGATATACATATAATTTTTAAAAATCCCCGTTTTCTAGCCGCATCAGCACATGTATAATTCCAGGGCATATTCTGTGCGCCAGAATATGGCAGGAAAATGTCGCCGGATTAAATGGAAAAATTTGTAGTGATGGGGAATCCGGAGGGCCTTGAGCGATGCACAGTTTAGCACGGTCAGAGTATATGGAAGCTGAATAAGTGGGGCAAGAGTGTGCATCCAATGTAATATTTTGCTTGTGGCACTGTATTGAGTACCCTCATGGATGCAAATATTTCGGAAGCGCCGTAGTTCCCAAAGACTGCAACAGGACCATGCTATTCGGAGGCCATCCATGAAGTTCAGTCATCCTCTAGGCTTCATAGTGAAGAGTGCCGAAAATGTGCGAGGAATAGGGATATCTAGGAGACTCTTCTCCAGAGACCACACTTACGAGGGCACCTCCCCTTGAATGAAAAGGTGGAGCATAGACTCTTGTTTCGAAGCAACGCAGCATCTACACTTTGAGGCAAGTGGAATGCCGCAACCCTGGACACGATCATCCGTTGGTATAGCACGCTGCATGCTTAAGCCGCCAGGTGAAGGCGCGCTGACTTTGGGTGGAAGCCAAGCATGCCACATTTGAGACAACACTCTATCATAGGCTTGAGGTGTGGAGATAGTAGCTCTGAAGTCTTTGGTGCTGTCCAAGTTGAGTTGGCCTGGTGGAGATCAGGTGCTCACTACCTGGTTCTGTTGATCTCGAGTTCGAGTCACCCCAGGCGTAGGAGTGAAACCCAATAATCCCCTTTACAAATAAAATAAAAAGTCTTTGGTGCTGAAAGTATTGGAACGGCTTCGAGACCAGAGAAAAGAGCCTGCTTGATCACCAATGGTGATTTTCTGGAGGTCGTCTTGGCCATGGGGATCACGCAGGACATGACGAGTTTCTGGGTCGTCTTGGCCATGACGAGTTTCGAAAAGTGTACGAGCGGCATGTCTTTGCAATTCAGCCCAAGTTGGATATAGAAATTATAAATTTAATAACTACTTTCCATTTTCAAAAATAAAATGAAAAGCTCTTTTTTATTTTACATTTTGACAAAACCTGCTTGGAAAACATGCACATGTCGTAGATGAATTCATCAGTACAGAGTGTTGTAAGTGCCGCATGTTAAGGCAATGGAGGCTATGCAGATGAGGAGTGAAGGGAGCAGTGTAATGTTCAGGAGACCGCTTTCGGTCAAGTGTCCAGCAAGTGTTATGGTTCCATCTGCTAGCACTCGAGCTATGGTTCCAGCTTCTGTTGAGAGAAGTCCTCCGTTGTAGGTTCCACGTGAGAGCCTTGAAGACATGACGCGAGAGAGCAACGATAGGTTGACTCCTGGATGACAGAAACAGGAAAGGAGGTTACGAAATGTGGAACTGGAAGCGGTTAGGAGTGATGTTATACCTTCTATAACTTCGGCGAACACAAAGGTCACCAGCGCAGAGATGACATACTGCGGCACTGAGTAGGGAATTAGTACATGGAAGCTTGCAAGGATACCGATGCATACGATGATTTCAGATACTAGTAGAACTTGTCTGCAAGACGACCATCCAGCGATAATATCAATTCATATGAATTTAAGGAAATCGAACAGTTATCGATTTATATTCAAGATTATTGAGCAAGTGTTCTCATATGCTTGCATATACTTCGATCGCTGGATGTGATGAAGGAAAATGTGAGGAGTTTTATGAGGCGAGGTTTACCTTTCTTCGAACTTGTCGTTAATGTAGCTTCCTACGAAAATGTTCACTGGAAGTACAGTAAGACCAAGGCAAGCCAAAAACACAGCAACATTATTTGTTGACCACAAAAAGTAGTGCGAGGTAATGAGACTGGATTCGGCTAGTACAATCTCCATTGAATATTTGAGCATGAAATAGATGAATAGCTGGACCTGGAAAGAGTTGCTACATTAGTTCTTTTAAAGCATGATGTGATATATAGTGAATAAATCCATTTACTCATATATGTCTGAGTGGCTCTCTACCTTCACTGTGGGTGTCAGCAATCTATAGGCTGCCAGAATTGATGTGACAGGTTTCTGAATTTCTTCAGAAGCTTCTTCATCATCATCAAGCTCGTCTTCTTCATCTTCAGTGAGTTGTTTAGCTATGGAGGTGTTTGAAAGCAATGGTTCAGTGATGCCTTTATCAATGGAAACACTACAAGAATGGCCTGAAAGTAAAATAGAGCATGTTTAGTTTGATGTTGTATGGAGAAGTAAACAACTAGAACTGAGAAGCAGGTACTACTAAATGAGCACACACAAAAAAGAAGAAAAAAGAGAGAAAGAAAAGGTACTACTAAATGAGCAAAAAAAAGGGGAAAAAAGAGAGAAAGAATAGGTAACAACTAGTGGAGGATAATTTATACATATTAGAATATATATCACTACTAAAAGAGACATATAGAGACAAACACTGACCGGCTTCCTGTGATACTTGAATCTCTTTAACCCCAATAACAGGCTCTTTGAATGAAATCCGCAGCCATATCAGATAAAAAAGCCATGCCAGAGCCATGAACCAGCCAGGTAACGTGGATCCGTTGAATGTTAGGTTGTATAATTTGAAATCATGTTGGAACAAGCAAGCAAGAGCTGGGCCACATGCCATTCCAAGTGCACTTGCACTAACAAAGCCTGCCGAGGCTTGCATTCGCATCTTACTAGGGACACAATCACTGATATAACGCCTGTTTACAGCTCTTGCTGAACCTAACCTGAAACATCAGGTGTAAGAATTAGCGCAACCTCTTAGTGTGTCCTTATAGCAGCAATCCTAAACAATAAGGCGAAGCACAATAGTTGAATTGAAAACAATATTCAGGATGGGAGTAAGGTATGCCACTTGGTACTTACCCGCATAGAAGACGGCCAATGAGAAGTGCTGATATGGAATCAAGATCATACGCCAATGCATACAGAGTATTTCCCATGAGAAGAACCAAGCTACTGAAAACAAGAGGCCTTAGGTACGATTTATTTGACCATGCACTTAGGAAGACTGACGAAAACACTTGAGCAACTGCCATAGATCCAATCACGGCACCACAGACAGAGGCTGGAGCCCCGAGGCTCAAGGAGTAATCATCTGCTGTGGGCACAACTATGTAGGTGTTCACCATGTAGAGAAAAGTATTTCCCAAGTTCAAAAGGAGTGACATAAAATGATATCTCTCATCCACATTATTTTCCTCAGCTGAAGTTGGTAATTCTTCTGTAACAATGAATGCATGATTTGCTAAGAAATTGAGAAAGCTAGTTGAACTCGTTAACCTGTCAACAGCCACCTGGATCGAGTCAACTATTGAGTCCTGCGGAATTGACAAGTATGCATGGGAAACATCAACCAATTGTTATCAATATTTATGCCACAAAGCTTGCTTCTTGATGCAGTTTATAGGATACATAAAAGCCTATGCCAGCCCAGTGAACGGTACAATAGTGTATGATGAGGAAAATAAAAAACCAACCTTGAATGGGAGAGCAGGCTGATCATATATTGATATATAGTTCTCCTCATGATCTTGAAGGTCTGCAAGGTTACGAGATATGGATCCAACAACCGCCACAATTCCCTGAAAATTGAATCCACTATTTCTATTAGCTTCGGACAAATCTGAGAAAATGTAAAAATATGGCACACGCCGGCAATAGGTCCGGAAAAAAAAACCAAGCAGCATCAAACATATAATCTCATTCCCACCATGTCAGCCAGAATGCTATTAATGCAAAAGAGCATGCTGAGCTTTGTTTGACTGCATTACCACATGCTTGAATACTTGTTTCAGTTGAGAATAAGGATGATTAGCCCGGGTTTTGACATAGTAGTTGCTGAACTGATACCCGAAGCGCTTATCAAATTTCTTCAATATCTTACGCACGCCAATGGCATTCATTTCAACAAAAAACAGGAGCTGCAAGAGATCCCTTCCAACATCTCTGTATGCCTCACGGAGTTCTGAGACATCCCGTCCATCAGAATGCTCTGTAAGCAAAGCATGCTCCTCTCCAAGAATAGATAACCTTTTGGCAAGAATTCCTTGTTGCTCGAGAAGAAACAGTACGATTTTCTCAATCTGGAACCAGAAATGTCATGTGTAAAAGCTTTAGTTCACATACAATGATACTTAATTAGGTATCTATTTCATTTATAAGCCTGCAAAACTTTTAAAGTAAATGCACAAATTTACTTCTTTCGCACATTATGTCATGTGTTTGTTTAACAGTTCGGATTATATATCGACGCTTGTATGTGCTCCGAATCAGCCTGCTGATATCAGATTTTAAATTTCTAACTCGTAAAAGCAGCAAAGTTTCTATGGTAACATTTGAAAGGAAGAAGAAAAGACAACTGCAAGAAGTGGCACATTGTGCGTCCTACCTACTTCAACATATCTGTAAGTAATTGAAGCACATAAAGTTCCAACCTGCATATCCAGCATCTTTGCAAAATCCTTAAGAACTGATTGGTGGGTCTGCTCTCCAAGCTCAAGCTGTCGAGCATATTGGTTCACTTTCTTTTTCATGTCTTTATAACTTAGGTAGTATCTGAATGTAAGCAAATTTAATGTCAATATGAAGTTAATTAAGAACATCTAATACTTCAAAATATTATAAGCGGACGGGTCTCTACTCATCATATGATCAGAGAAGCCAGAAGTAACTTACAAACTCCCATCTTTTTTTTGGTATGGTCAAGATACTCATTCACTTACCGTCGCCATTCTACAATTTGGCATTCTTTGAGCTTCTTCCCGAAAGCAACCATCTTTGGAATCAATTAATTAGTTGCCTGTAAATGATGCGAAACTCTAAAATGTCACACTCAACATCACCAACCCTAATGCAAAATAAGGAACTTTCCTGTGCAACAATTGAAACCACAAAGATAAAACTATCACAAACATTCTTCTTACTTTTGTAAATCTCTTCTCAGACGAGTTTCATCAAACAGTAACCGTGCAATGAAAAAAACTCACATCCAAACACCAATCACCAAACTGCACATCAACTTACTTGCAACCCTAGAACTCCAACGTCCCTTCAAACCCTAGAACTTCAAGATAACGCGAATAGCTCGCTCTTGCTCTTCCCCTCCCGTGTCGTACACCAATATTCTCGCCAAGAATCAACGCATAAATACACACAAACAGATTCTTCACAGTCCGACAAGGACTGAAAGGGCGAGTGATTGCGAGATTTGAAGCACTGATACAACCGACCCAGATCGTGCACAGACCACACACAAACGTACAAAAACTGTAAAGCATTTGGGGACAAAAGTGTCGCGTACATGTGTGTATATAGATAGAGTAGAATGAGATAATCGAACGCACTGATCTGATCGTAGCAGCTAGCTGATGATGACAAAAGGTTTTTGCAGATTATGTGGGCATGCAGACGCGTGTCGTTGTTTTGTAGCCTTTTCAAAGACCGAGTTTGTTTGGCCACTGCCCGGATTAGCTCGGGCAGAGGGCAGTTGCGATTCCATGACCGTCAGATATTTATACCAAAAATGACCCCCAAAAAAAATACTCCGTATAATATCTCAGACACTCAGTTGTCTCGTGTTTGATGTGAATGCTTCTTTTTAAATAAAATAAATAACAAAAAAATTATTAAATTATTTTAGAATTACACTAATAAATAATAGATAACTAATAAGCTTAGTGGAACAAAAACTGTATATAGAAAATATAGAGTCAATATATTCGCAATTTGCTACGTTCGCCATTGAGTATTGAGAGTTTCTATCAAAAAAATATAAAATAAAGTAAATGAGATTTTAGGCATATTGATTAAGGAGTCCACCTAAATATGATTGAATTCTTACATCATGTATTGTTCCTAATTGTTGTATCCACCCGCTATAAAAAAGAATCTTGAATTCTTAGTTATTGACTAGTTTTAAGGTGATACTGGTAACACCACACATTCGCTTTAATAATAAACATCCCTGATCCCTCTAAAAGAACAATTCTAATTTTGAATTAATTTCACTAATTGAGTAAGATAAAAATATAATTGACACTTTTTTTAAAAATTATATTTAATCCCTCGGAAAAGGATCAAGTACAAAGTTGATATTTTGGTACAAAATACAAACTAATCATAGCCCTTGATCTTGTTATTGAATGGATGAGATTAAATATTGATTTTTTGGGCTTTTTTGTGTGACGAATTATAAATTAAACCTAACGAATTATGTCGTCTTTTTATTTTTCGGCTCGTCTTTTTCATTTTTCGGCTCGAATTTTGACAAATTATAAAATAAAACTGACGAATTTTATATTTTGTACCAAAAATTTACTTTGAATCAGTTCCGGCCTCTTAATCCCTCTACTCTATTTTCACTTTCATAACAAACAAGAAAACACGGCTTTTTTCTTAAAAAATTTTGAATTTATCACTTAGAATTTTCATGAATCAAACGAAAAAACTTGGGACTTTAATTTTTATATTAAGTTTTTTTTGTAGAATTTTTCTACTGAAATTTATTACAAGCATACCCCTCTTTTTTTCTCTTTTTGAAGTACACTCCTTTTTGGTTAAGTGGCGGATATTTTTTTCGAATCAAATAGGATCTTAATATATTAATAAAAATCACTGAAGGTGTTCTATTCATTATTGATGGACCACCTAAATTCTGATAAGGAGAAGATGACAAAAACCTAGATTCAAGCTACAATCGACATCTTTTTGATATTGCCATATAACCCATATTGGATTATTGGTACATAATAAGGCTATAAGATTCTTAAGGAAATAATTGGAGATATAGAAGCTTTCAAATAAGATATATAAATATTATGATCATTTTCTTTTCACATATTATATTGTTCACTACAAATTTTGCAATATTTTTCGGCGACAAATCTCGTTATGTGTAAAGATGAAGGTATAAAGTACAATTTTGGTGTAAAATATAAAGTTCGTAAAAATTGGATTATAATTCGTCACCGAAAAATCAAAAGTACAACATAATTCGTCACGAATAATTTATTATTCGTCACCGAGAAATTAACCATAAACGAAATTTAATCTCATCCGTTCAAATGACCAAATCAATGACTGTGATTTGTATTTTTTACAAAAATATGTTATTTGCACCGAATCCTTTTTCATATTGTTATTAATGCTCAGTTTATAAAAAAGAATGAAGGACTGAAAGAAAAAAATTGAAGAAACAAATTAATTTTTTTTATAACAGCAATACATGTAAACAACAACCACACTGGATAGAAAACACCGAGAACCAATCAGACACCAAAACCTATTCAACAATACTACACAATACAATTGCTGAATTTATACTAAAATACTTTATCAAAAAAAATTTATACTAAAATACTATTACACTCTCTTTTTGGGAAATTTGTCACAAAATCATTTAAATTTCTTTCGGTGGTCATCTCATATTCTCATCGGTCATGGTGGTCGCTTAAAGACAACATTAGACATCTTTAGACTTTAATAATGAGTATTACTGTTATCAAAAAATAATAATGAGTATTACTGTAGATATCATTATTAGATTTTCCCTCGAATATTCCCATGAATATTCGATCCATTAACACTTTATTTCAACATCTATCCATCACAGGTCAGCGCACCTCTTCCCCAAATCTACACAAGTAATGATTCAAGCTTCTAACTCAATACTCATGCTTATTAATCACAATAATGAAAAATCAAATATTTACACGTGAACTCCCTATCAAAAATATTTATTTATTTATTTACACGTGAACTATTTAAAAAAGTTAACTTAGAATTAATTTTATCATGACGCCCAAGTGATTTTACATTATACTCTGCTCGTCTAAAAATGTATATAAGTGTATGGTCAATATAAACATATTTTGGTTTTATCTTAATAAAATATGGTGAAATGTGGAAAATTCAGAGATGATGATATCAAAGTGGAATTCATAAATTTTCTCAACAAAAAAAAAGAAAGGTGGAATTCATAAATATTTGAGTTGAATAGTAAAGTGAAGTATTTTGTGTAAAACTTTTCCACTTAATCCCCGTCTTCATGCATTTTTTATTTTTGTTTAGTTTTACTAGACCTGGCAAAATTATCCATCAATCGTTATCCGCAGGGGCGGATCCAGGAATTTTTTGGACCAGGGGCGAGATAAATATTTTCGAAACGGGGGCGGATTCAGTAATTTATTTTCATACTAGAGGGTGCATATAATCAAAATGACCAGGGGCAAGATGTAAAAATTATTCAAAAATACACTGCATTAGCCTAATATTAAAGAAAATCGGAAAATCGACACGGGGGCAGCCGCCCCTGGTTGTCCCTTAGTGCATCCGCCCCTGGTTATCCGTCCAGTAACCATCCACGAAAATCCATCCGATATTCATCCATTTAGTTAATGGATTGAATTAATCCATATCCATTAACAATCCATTAGTAAACGGATGACATGGTTTGATCCATTAATGATCCGTTAATAATTCATTAATTAATGAAATATCTATTTTTTCTATATAAAAAATCCCCAATTTCGCATTCTTTTCTTCGTCCATCTCCTTCTTTTCATCTTATTGTCTTCTTTCAATCTCTAATTTCGTCTCACTGTCACTCGTTCACCCCTCTCTTCCAAATCGCCGAAGCAGCTCCCTAATTTCGTCTTATTGTCACTCTTTTCTTCTTATTATCTTCATATTGCTTCGTATTGCAGAATATTGAGCAGGCCGAAGTGATTTTGATTGGCGGGATAAGACTCGGTTTACTGCCTGATTTGGTGAGTTACAATACATTGCTGGATGCATATTGTAAATTTGTAGGTTTGGATGCAGCTTATTTTATTAACTAAAAAATAATCTAATTTTATTTTAATTTATTTTCAGATTGGGCAGTTATGGACTTACTCGTCGAAGATGTTTTTGGGAATCAAGTGATTCATTTTACATGTCTTACAATTACTTTTTGCGAGTGATTTGTATGTTTAGAAATAACTCAATTTAAATTTCTTAATATCAATTAAGAAATAAAATAGTTAAATGACAAAATGAACTAAATGGGTTAAATGGATCAAATGAATTTATCCGTTAATCCATCAACCATTAGTGATCCGTCCATTTAATCCATTAACACTAATGGTTTTAATGGATTGGATCCGTTTTATCCGCTAACCGTTTCATCCATCCATTAACCCATCCGTTCATCCATTTTACCACCCCTAAGTTTTACTTCGGTTTCATTTTACTTTTAAGTCTAGTTCAATAAAACACGATTTGCAAGCTAGTAGTCATTTCTCAATCTATATTTTTTTTGTCGAAATTCATTAAGATAACACTTGATAAATGTCAACGAAATTCTACACAAGCATGTTCGACAAAATTTCATCATATATTTAGTTGAAGCATCTAAAAAAATACCCACCATAATAATAAAACGTTTTGGATCCGCCACCGAATTATTAGGAATTGGGATCCCCAATCCACTCCTTCGGTTCATGACCTGATCCAAATAAATGGGCTCAGATCTACATACAGCCCGGTTAGTATCTTTATTTGTGGCAAAATACCATAACACTTCAAAATTTATTTTCCAGGAGCATATAAAATCATATTGTTATTTATTTTAAATAATTTGAAGGGAAATTAAAAAAATCATCTGAATTTAACATGTGACGTGCACGTAGTATGATTTGTGATTGTGACTAATCAACGGTATCCAGTACTGTTTTTAGATTATATTATTTCCTAATCGAACACGCAATGTTATATTAAAATGAGCAATACTTTTAATGCATACACCACCGATGCTTATTAAGAACGTAATATCAAAATATAATGTCCTGATTTCATTCATATCTCAATCACTGAAAGCAAATAAATTATTATTTCAGTGTATTTGTTCAACAAGTATCTCACTCACACCACACACCTGACCCAATAAACACGTCTCATGCATAAAGTAAAGCGAAAATTGATTTATACATTTATAATGTTGACCCAAAATTTTGATGTGTATATCGATAATGAACAGATATATCGTTAGTCTTAACGGTAGACTAATCTTAGATTCAATGGTCAAATTGACGATTGACATAATTTAATTGGTTAAAATAAAAAAATAGTCATGGTAGATTTGAAAATGATCCGTTTTTAAATTTTATTTTATTGTGGATTTACCTTTAACATAACATATCAATGAATACAACGCATACTTGCATTTCTCGGGTACATGTATATAATTTCTAGCACGTTTGAAACACAGGTCACACCAAGGACAGCAATCCGGAATCGAACTTGACATATTCCATTGAAGTACAAACTTTAAACCCACGAGTCGACATACCCCTATATAGTAGGACCTTAACGTCTAAGCACGCCTCCGCGAGAGGGTAGACCATAACACCTACAAGTAAGCGTCCACAAGGGATGAAGAAGAGGAAGAGAGAAGGTAAGAGGAAAACATCCGCAAAGGACATGCGTTCACAATAGATGAAGAAGAGGAAAACATCCGCAAATGATGAAGAAAAGGTCAACACCTCACCACCTTGTTAGCGATCCGTTTTTCAATTTATAAGTTATAGTTTTACAAATATTCGAAACTGCATCATTTTAAGTGTTATTTCTGATTATGCATCAACGGATATATAATTTGTTTATTATGTATATAGTTTTTTTTAAGAAGAAAAATAGAAAAAAATATTTGCTCCGTGTTCATATATGATTGAGAATTTCTTATAATTCACAAATCCGAGAATTCAATGATTATTACTTATTAGATTAGATTGTGTATTTCTTTTTTTTCTTTTTTGAGAGGAGATTGTATATTTCATACATGTTATACTAACTATAATATTTGACTTTTCATTAAATACAAATTTAAGTATACAAGGCATACACATGCAGCATCACAACAACTTCTCTTCTTCTTTTTTGACAGTAGTATCACAACAACTTGAATTGTCAAAATCTTGATACATATAGGAATCTTGATTTGAACGTGTTAGGAAAAGAGGAATTAGAGATGTTAGGAGACTATTCGTAATTTCGTATACGTGACTCTTCATATTTTTGCCTCTTTATATTTCAATATTGTACTGTATATAAAGAATGTTTTGTTAGAATAATTTCATGTACCGAGGATCGTAATACACATATTCATGTTAATAAAGCAATAAAACGATCTGACCGGATTCCATCGTTCTTCTCTTAAGTTCTTAACTTCTTAGGTGAACTGTAGTGGAAACTTTCAGTTTCTTCGTACGACCTTAAACCAGAAATATTTGAGAGAGAATATACTGAGAATCGGTACGTCAAACTTGGAACCACTACCTATTTATAGCATTGTACATAACTGCTATAAGTTTTCATAATTACGAATCCTTCCCTTGAAAAGAAAAGTAATTACGAACTGGTATCTACACATATATAATATTTCTTGACCACCTTAATTTATATACTCTAAAGCCAAGTATATAATAGATCACTTAATATTGACTTATAAAATATGATAGTATATACGTCTTAAACTATTTACACTATGATCCAAAATATTAGACTATAAATAATCTAACATGTATGCCTCTTATCAATACAAATTATTTATTCGTCTTTTTCTAACAGGAAAGACGAAAAGAAAAGAATTATATACATAACTTACAAATAGACGAAAAGAAAAAGGAAACAACAACAAGAAGCTTAAAAATCCTACATGTCGTATCCAACAGCCTTGTACATGTCGACTAAAACCATGAACCAGGACCAGGAACGACACAAACGCACGCTCTCCGGTCCATCCGGTTTATCCGGGTCGAAAAACAACCTGTTCAGGCTCGGTTCAAGAACCTCCTAGCAAACTTGGTATGACGCTGCGTAATCTTGATGACAAGCCCTGGAAACACATCATCATGGTCCTGTATGTGAGGATTTTGCTCCAATATAAACGGGTCGCTGCACCGCTCGCTGATGGTGTGCAGCGTCTCGCCTTCCCCGACCACGTACACCTCCTCGCACGGGCGGCCCGAATTGCGAAACGGACCGCCCGAACTGCGTGCTAAAGCATGGGAGCTTAGGAACAGCAAAAGCAAAGCCACTGTGAAGCAGGTGGATGATGAAGAAGCCATTGACGAGAATGAGTTGAAATGGTTTGATTTAAATTAAAGACGGAGGAGAGGTCGTTTAGTGGTGTTTTTGTGGGACGGTTATGGCGGTTTATATTTATAATAGTTGTGGTGTGGGTAGGCTTGTTGGGGCGGTTGAGCTATCAAAAGCAATTGAACCGGATAGGTGTGAGGACAGATGGAGTGATTGTAATGGGTTTAGTGATGACTTGTTGAATTTTGACTAGTTCGTATGTTAAAAAGGTAACCAGGCGTCGATATTGGGAAAGACTTTTGCTTGGTACATTTGAAGCTTCGTTTTGGCGTGTCAAAGTGTGTTTGTTGCGTCTGATTTGCGTAATTTCTTAGTCCATTTTGACATCTTTCGATGTTGATAGTTTTTTAACTTCAGGAGGGTATCTCCTGTTTCTCTTATGCATCTGTTGATCCAGTTAATGGAGAGGCTATTGTTGGTCTGCCCTTTAGTTGTTCTAGGTACAGAATTGAGTCATTATTGACTCTATCAGTGTCCAACTTGTGTACTACTTTATCCATAAAAAAATGAATGTTAAATAATTATATTTAACACAAGTAATACAGCTGGGGTTTATAAGCCAGGAATCCTGGCTGATAAATCATATAAAGTTTTATCAGCGGTTTCTTGAGCTAAAATAACAGTAGTTATGTGGATGTGGGAATTTTCGACTTCACGCCGAACAAGCTTTCGAATAGTCTCGAGGCCATGGGAGTCGGAAGGATATTAGCAGGCTCCGGAGCCATATACATTTACATTACATACTTCATTAACATAGTTTGATCTAACAATGCCCTACGCTTTCAGAATTCGAATATAATCGTCGATGATAGACACGGCTGATGACCTGTATCCAGACCCAAACAGATTGTAATGATTCAGGTAATGGTATAGCATATAGAGATCTCTCCTCTTTTCGAACCCTGGCTGTTTCGGCATCACCTACAAAGCAAGCCAAAAGTTCGGCACAATCAGCAAATGAGTAATTGTTCGTGAATAGAACCAGGACAATGCGAATTGTAACAAGGTACCTCAAAATAAGACGAGTAAAATGACCCGCCAAAGCCAGCACACCAGGACATTCCAAACTCCGCTTCACTATGTCCATCTGTTGAGAAAGCGTCGTGAGAGAATATATTATCAGCTCAGGTCCCAAGTGAAAATGGCATTCGAGTTTTTTTACTGGACTTACAGTAGCAAGCAGGGTCAAGTATCACAGGCTCGCCTATTTTGTTGGAACTGATATTTCCACTCCAAAGATCTCCATGTAACAAGCATGACTCCACCGCAACATCTTCAAAGAGGGGTGCCAAGTTCTTTATCAGACGCTGCCCTGATAAAAGGTAAAGGTTTAGATAGAATGTGAAGCAGCTCTGTGATTGGGATGCAAGGCTTGTGAATCTGACAAACGAGAACCTTTTTCAAAAATATTTGAGTCGCCATACTGGTCTCTTGCTAACTTCAACTGGTAACCAAGTCTATGTTCCCCGAAGAACTCAACCCAGTCGGAGGTCCATTTGTTTATCTGAGGTGTGCTGTAAGGTTATGTAAAAGTAAACATCAAGATTTTAATAACACAAGAAGCTTCAGATTTGAAGAATGTGTTCTCGGAGATATCTTACCTTCCAATGGTGTTATCAACATCAAAACCAAAACCTTTGTCCGATTTTCCAGCTTTGTGCATTTCAGCCAGCTTCCTACCTAAAACAGACTGCAGCTCAAACATTCGACGGAAGATTAATTTAGCTACCATGCAAAAAAGATTAAGCAGGAGATCGGCAGCACATAACCTGATCGCCTCTGGATGAACCGAACTCAATAAATTCCATTATGATGTACGAACCGCCAGTGGGCAAGGGCCCGACCTACAGTATACAAAAAACCGACACACAATGGAACAACAGCACGAAGAGTTCAACGTTACCAGTAGGAAATGATGAAATCAGTTTCAGATGGCCTCACCTTAAAAGGCTTCGGTACGCTTATAGTTCCAGTTTCATACATCAGCCTTAAGCCTAAGGCCTCCCCTTCAAACATCGACGGACCAATACTTCTGAAAGAGTGTAATGTAACATTGCCACATTCCAGATTCAGACAAGGTAATTAAATAAACAATTTCATCAATATCAGATTCAAAGATGTACGTACCTATTTGTTTTGACAAAGAAAGATCCAACATCGGTATCATAACGATTAGCAAGGTTGATGCAGCCACCACCAACCGGGCTGATTCTCGTGATTTGAGTTGCTTTCCCTTCAGATAAAATCCATTCCCTGATGGGATCATTGCTCATTGCCGCCACTGCACATAATGAATCAACGACTACATCAACATAACTCAGCCAAGCATCTCTTTATCTGAAATTTAAGGTATGTGTCACAAATCAATGAACTCAAACTAGGGTTTTTCAATTTCTGAATGTGTGTTGTTCTACTGCAAACTGATCAAACGCGAAACAAGTACAAAAATCTTGAAGAAAGTTTGCTCTTTTGGATTAGGGTTTCCCAGTCTCTGAATGTGTTTTGTTCTACTGCAAAGTGCGAACTGATTAAATGTGAAACCAGTACAAAATTCTTGAAGAAAGAATGCTCTTTTGGATTAGGGTTCAGATAAAACTAATGAAGAGCAACTCAGGACACAACTTTGCAGATCAATCAGACAGCTACGGAGACTGACTCAATTGGACATGCAAGCAACTTACTAGCGAAAGGTGTGAGCTTTCTTGGTGAAACGAGGCTGAAACGAGGCGGAGAAGAAAACCCAGAAATTGATGACATCAACCTTAAGTTTCCAACAATCATCACAATTTTTGATAACCTCGTCCAAGCTTGAAGCTTTTGCTGTCCATACACTCCTCAGCGAAGACAAGACTCTGTTTGGCTATGTTCGAATTTCTGGAACAGACAATGTTCTTTAACAAACAATCAACCTCTCAATCAAAAAAATAAAAAATAAAATACCAAACAAACCATTGATGCATCTTTTCTTTTTTCTTTTTTTTTAAAAGATACTTTTATTTATTGGATTAAAATACAATACAATATATCATGACCAAACGAAATTGGTATCTTTTTTTAAGTCAAGCTCGAGCTTAAGCGTGAGAATTCTTTTTCTTCCGGTGACGGTTTTTTTGTTGAATTGGTTGAATCGCTTCGCCCAGTTCTTCGAAAATAATTTTATCATCCTCGCCTCCTGCCCTATAAAGCAAGTAAATGGCTCGAGCATCAGCCGGACCCTCAAAATCTTTGCAATGAAACAGCTTACTACCAGAGGAAGAAATTTTTTGAGCAATTTCTTCCGGTATTTGCAAATCACTATTATGCATTTCCACATTGTGCTCTTCACTACCATTAATTTCCCCAGGAAACACATTGTGAACAATAGTATCAATGGGGTCGGTAACCACTTTCAGTGTTAGTATCAGTCAATTCCACCGGAGAATTTACATGTGTATCCACCTCCAACTCATGATTAGGCTTAGAGTAATTTTTCCCCCACAAATTTAACTAATTACCACCCAATTCAACACAAACAATTTAATTAATTATCAACCAATTCAAATAATTAACACCAAATTCAACACAAACATTTTAACTAATTAACACTCAATTCAATAATTCAACACAAATATTTTAACTAATTAACACTCAATTCCACCCAATTCAACACAAACAATTCAATTAATTATCACCCAATTCAAATAATTAACACCAAATTCAACACAAACATAATTAGTTGAAATGTTTGTGTTGAATTGTTGAATTGAGTGTTAATTAGTTAAAATGTTTGTGTTAAATTTGGTGTTAATTATTTGAATTGGGTAATAATTAGTTTTTTTTTTTGATTTTGAGCTTAAGCTCGTGAATTGAGTATCTGTTCTTTTTTTAAATGTCTTAACAGGGACTTGAACCCGAGGTGTTTGCAAGCCACGGGGGAGCGCTCACCAGAGGAGCCAACTCACTTCGCCCTGGGTAATATTAGTTGAATTAGGTGGGAATTAGTTAAATTTGTGAAGAAAAAAAATTGTGTTGACCAGTCAAACCGGTTTGGCGGAAACCGGTTTTACACGTGGTCATAATTACATTTCTTTCGGTCCACGTAGGACCAAATATGTGCACAGTCAGTAAATCGGTTTGGGAGAAACCGGTTTTTATCAAAAATGAGACAAATCGGGTTCCCCCAAATTAGTTTTTTTAAAAACAGGGCAAACTTGATATTTGAGTTTAAAACAGGACAAAAACAAGATTGAGTTTGGAAAACAGGGGTAAAATAAAAAAAACTCCTAGACTCAGTGAAAACAGCTTGCAATTGGACAGGGGATCTCGAAGGCGTAACAGCCAGATCCATATTGACATCTTCATTTGCTAGATTAGTATTATCTTCTTAGCCCATAGGAAGCAACAGTGGGCCTTGAGCTTCCATCTCCAAAGGGACTTGTGAATTGACAGTGGCTGAGACATTGGTTTTCGCCATTGGAGAGACTGACTTTCCCCCAGTCTCGATAGTAGTAGCTTCTTGGGTAGTGGTGACCTCGCACCGATTCAACTCTTTATTGGCCATATTATGTTCTTGAGGACTAGCCAAAGGCCATCCCTTGCACTGTTTTCCACCGGAGCACCACTCTTAGCATTAGTATTAGTAGATTGAACCTCGCTCCTCGTCTTTTTCCTTCGCACTTCAATCCATTCATGTTGTACTTGATTAGATTTCGTGCTAGTATCGGTTCCTCCTTGGATAGTAGCCTTAAGAGAAGCATTGTTCCTAGGAACATGATCTTTTCTTATAATCTCTTGCTGTATGGTTGACAGAACCGCTCGTCGTCAAAGCGATTGTGCAAATAAATTTATAATAGTCCGCTACTCGCAACTATACTACTGGGTAGTACTTGGTAAGTAGGGGTCGAACCCAAGGGAACTAGGGGAATAATTGTTCTTCAGGGGGAATTACGCAGCGTGGGAACGTGTTTAAGGTCGGTTGGTTGGTTTTAAAGCTACCAGCTATTTTGATTGATTGATTGGTTGGTTGGTTGATTTTAATACTGGAAAGTAAAGTACAGTTTATAATTAACGAGAAATGTTCGGTTTCAGGGGACTTGTATTATATCCTGTTTATCATTGACCTTTAGTGAATCATCTAAGTATTCAAACGGTGAATCGAGGCTAGTTACAGCTCAAGACTTGCAACACCGGTTTAAAGCAACTCATGTTCTATTTCAGTCTAGCGCCAATACCCTAAGGTATGCTAGCCTGTGTGCATCCACCTGATCTCACAGTTACGCTCGACCAGATGGGATTTAGGATGAGTCGAACTCCTCAGATAGCTTTGCTTGTTACAGCTTCCACTACCTGAGTATGATCACGAATTCCCACAGAAGAGCTTTGCTTGTTACAGCATCCACTCAACCTTGGAAACTCTGACTATATATGGCACATAGAACAAGTTTTGAATACTAAGACTAAACACTAAGTTAATAGTCTTAAAACATTTTATAATACAAGTGCGCCCCTTAGACCGAACTACAAGTTTAGCTACTATTCATCGCGCTAAACATTATACTAAGGAAATAAAACAGTTGAATAAATACGAAGAAATACTTACAACCGTTGAAGCGCCAAGGGAGCTTTCCTTTATTTCCAAAGCAAAATTACAACATTACAAATATTACAACTTCTAGAGAGAGAAGTGAATTTGAGATTTTGGTGTGTGAAATGAGGAGGAGGAGCTCCTCCTTTTATAGCCAAAAGGGGAGGAGATGGGTGGTGGAGATGGTGGACATGTGCATTTGATCCAAGGGAGGAGAAGAGGAGGAAGGAGGAGGTGCCATGTGGAGGAGCAAAAAGCCGCCGGTCACCATGGGTGGAGGAGCCGCCGGTTGCCGGTGGTGGAAGGGGGAGGTGCTCCTCCTTTGGCCACCACTTCTTCAAGTGGTCGGTCATCCTTGCCCAATGTGTGAGTTTGTACAGTTTTGTGCAATCTTTTCACAAAACTGTCAATGTGTTCCTTCCCCGATCTGTCTTGACTCCACTCCTGATTCTTCTGATTAATTTGTTCTGGTCAATTCAACGTCAGGATCCTTGATATTTCTTCAGTCGGCATATGATCTTGACCTTGGATTGACTCTTGTTATCTTTTCAGCTTAAAATCCTCTCCTTGGCGTGTTTTCACTTCAGTCTCTAAAATGCCCTGTGAAAATATATCGGGACTAACACGTAGACGTTAGATAGACAAACAGTCTAATTAAGGGGGTTTTACTGTGTTTCTGACTCGTATAACTTTGGTCCATCAATGGTATCCCTCACTGGCTTTTCAGCCACCTTGGAGGACTTCCCCCCTCCTACAATCACTTAAATGGTGCCCATGAATCTTACCGTGCGAACAGTAAAATAGATTACCTTCCACTTCAACCTTCTGAATATACTTACGTCCATCGGGCAAGTAAATGATAACCTCATCCAGCACAGATTTAGAAACATCAATCTCTACGCAGGCTCGAGCATATTTCAAGGTAGCACAAGCTTTAGATCTTGCATCCACATCAAGGAAAAAGGCAAAAGAATTCACAATAGCTTCAACAAATCTCCTTGTGAAGAGAGGGGGAGGCAAACCTGTTAATCTCACCCATTTAGTGGTTTTAGCGGATTCACGCTTCGGGTCATAGTCTGGAGAGTATCGAAACAATCGAAACATGGCAAGACTAACATTCCGAATCAGACTTGTAAGCGCGGTGACCGCATCCGCCTCCGAGTCCAGAATAACCATGTTATGTCGGCCGTCCCAGATGTCACTCAGCGTACAACTCCCTTTGATATCCCAATGCTCCTTCAAGACACTGCAAATCTCCGAAATGGAAGGGCGCCCAATCTTAAACTTCGCAACTAGTGAGTATTTGAATAGGGCAGCCCCGGCTGCAAACTCTGCCGTCGTGAAACTGACGACTGGTTTACCATCGGAGAGCCCATACTGCCTCGCCGATAGCTTCACATCTGGGAACGAGGAACAAGCTTAGGTTTATACGCGACCGCCGCAAACGAGATCTGGCCACGACTATTTGGAATCGCTTCGTCTGTATGGTCGGATACGACCGAGACATAACTTCTCCGAGCGTCTGGTGGTTTATGTGAGGGATGCGCAGGGGTAGGGAAATCTGATGCGACCATGCCGACCAAAGAGACCGACGAAGTAAGAAACCTCAGATCCACGCGTTGGTGGTTTATTATTTTTTTATATGAAACAATCGGTATTCAGGGTGATCGTGGAACGGGTTAGGTTCGTCCTTAATCTAACCCGAAACGACGATCGGGTCATTTAAGTCAATCCGAACTCGACACTAAATATTGATCGGGTCGCATTTGATACCCGAACCCGTCGTAAAGATAGACTTATAACTTGAATATCAAGTAGCTAAACACAAAATAATCTAAGAAAGAAACTGAGCTTAAATATGTTAATCGCCCAACATTGTTATAACAAAATGATGTGAAGCTCATATTGAAATGAAATTCAAGACAAAACATTTTCATCATTTGCTTTTCCTCCTTGAATCTTTGCTGCAACATAAAGTTCAGTTTTATGTTTTTAAATAGGTAAAAACAGGCGAAACAAGTTTAATTTCGTCATAAGACAAACATGAAGATGGAGGAGTTGGTGTAGACATCATTTCTTCTAAGATTGTGCGCATGTTCGAATATTATTTTATTCGATATTATTATGGTTATAGGGACGGGTAACCAGAGGAGCAATCTGAACTCGACTTATTTAGTACCGAGTCGGGTTCAAATTCGTCCAATTTTTGACCGGGTTGAGACGGGTCACCGTGTTGAGATGAGTCCTGCTCACCCCTAATTCATTTGGTCTATGTGTATTTTGAGTAAAGATTAGTTACAAAATATATATTTTTTGTGCAAATTGTTAAATTCGTCAAAATTGAGTTATAATTAGTCGTCGAGAAATTAAAAATATAACATAGTTGGCCACGAATAATTTATAATTCGTCAACGATAAATTAACTATAAATGAGATTTAGTACGAAATTTAATCGCATTCGTCCAAATGACTAAATCAAGAGTTGTGATTGGTTTGTATTTTTTATAAAAATATAGTCTTAGCACCGGATCATTTTTCACTGTATTTTCATTCAAACAAATATAAAAAGACAAAATGAAAGTTTTCTTAAACTTATTGCATGTATCAATAGATGTATAGGTTTCATATCATACTCTCTTTTTTTTGAATTCAATGTTTAACATCGCCATCGTGCAGGTCTAAAATTACACAATCAATATCAAACTCTTGAGAACGTATCTACGACACAACAGAAGCATCAAAGAAATAAAAAATTGAACCCGAAACCTAATGATTTATTAACTAACACCTCAGGCAAAGAGAAGTGGCACAGTGGTGACCATTCCCCCTGTGCTCGCTAATGACCAGGGTTCAAGTCCTATCTAACTCTAACTTAACATACTAACCTATGTATCAAAAAAAAAGCACCTCAAAAGTTAAGTCTTTTTTTTTCATTACTGATATAAAAGAACATAAATTTGAATACAAAAACAGAACGTATCTGATTTTATTTGCAGTTCAATTCAACAGCTCATACAACAGGCATGTTAATGCAGTGGTGAGACAACAAATGAAAATGAACAGCTGGCAGACTCGGCCTAAACAGCTGCAGCAGCAGGTACATAAACATTCTTGTACAAGCAAACATAAGGCGCATCCGAGCCAACATAAGTCCCAGTCCATCTTCCTCCATCAATGTAGCTTGCATCCCAAACAGACGCATACAAAAACATTGGCTTTTCAGGAAACCCTTCGCCTTCGATCTTATCCACCTTCCTCACCCTCCTTCCATCAATCAGCCACTCAATTGTTCCCGGCAGCCACACAATCTCATACTCATGAAACCCATCCGAACAATCAAACCCTAGCTCATGCACCGCCTCCCTGTTCCCAGTACCTGATCACAAAAAGTCAAGCTATAATGTAGTGCAGTTTTAAATTTTTAATAGATATAATATCGTTAATTATAGTAAATATCATCACGTACAAATCATATATTTTTTTGTGTAAACTGTAAAATTTGTTAAAATTGAGCTATAATTTATACCAAAAAACCAAATGTATGACATAATTCGTCAAATGTGATCTATAATTCAAATCAAAAACATCCATCAAATACCAAATCAAAGTTGTCTTTTAGTTTTTTTTTTGTTGAAAAATATGCTGTTTATACCCGATTTTTCTTCTTCTTGTTTTTACAACAAAACAACATTTTTCGAATGATCCAGAGTTCAAGTCCTCACTAGCAGCAGATACTAACTTAACCATTAACCCTATCAAAAAAAAAAAAAAAACAACATTTTTCGATCTAAACTACGTCATTTTAGTATTAGCAGACTGGCCTACACTGGATCCACAAAAAATCTCGGCACAAATTGAAAACGGGATCGGGATAAGAAGTTTACCGGCGGTGTAGTAATTGGTTTGGACGATTGACTTGTCCTTTCCCAGAAACTCAAAGTCGATCTCGTCTTGGGATTTATCGCCTTCGAGGGAGGAAAGGTAGATGTTGAAGTTCAGTCCGGAGGTATTACCATCTGGGCATTTGATCAGGGCTTTAAAGGTTCCGTATTGGAATTGCGAGACGGTGCGCCACCTAGCTCCGCCGCGGTGGTCGAATGTGAGAGTGATAGTGTTTGATTCTGCGCAGTGGGAGCACGCTTCTGGCGTGTAGTCTACAGCGATTTTCTTTAGCGGTTGGGTGTGGTGGTGAGTCGGGTTTTCGGGGTGCAAAGCTGGATCCGCCATTGATGGAGTTGAAGGTTTTTTCAGAGAAAGCGTGATGAAATAACAAGTTGACTTATCTGGTCGTTGACTTTATTACGCGCTTACACAATGTGGGCTGTTATTGGGCCGTGTTTAATGGCCCATATATACAAACTAAATAAACATAATTATTTTATATTTGTAATGAACTTCTACAAATCTATGTAGGGGTCGGCATTTAGCCCTGGGCCGAATTAAGTTCTAGGTTGTCCGAGTCTGGCCCTAGCCTTACGCAAGTTCAATTATGGTCCGACTCTAAGTCTAGGGCTTCGATTATTCGATTCGGCCCAAAATACGAGCCCGATTTGAAATCGTATATTTATTGATTTAATGACGTTCTTGATATAAAAAGAATGTATTTTTTCACATCCATTAAATCTCACACGTCCACACTAGTAGTATTTGCGTTTAAAGAGTTATTTGTCGATTAATTAGTCATTCATTTAGGGCCGAAATTAGCCCGAGCCATCCCTAGCCCAAAAAGCCCTATGAAACGAAGGGCCGATAACGATTTTAGGGTTGATAAATTTTCTTAGGGCCCGGCCTGACCCGGCCTTAATGTGTAAAGATCTAGGGCTAGAGTTCACCAAAAGTCTTACTCGGCCAGATAGGGCTATCAGCCATTTGTCGACCCCTAAATCTAAGTAGGGGTCGGCAAACGGTCGGGTAACCCCTAGCCCTATCGGGTTAGGTCGAGTAGAGTTTTTGGTGAGCCCTAGCCCTTTACACATTAGGGCCGGGTCAGGCCGACCCTGAGAAAATTTATCAGTCCTAAAATCGTTATCGGCCCTTCGTTTCATGACTTTTTGGGCTGCGTCGGGCTCGGGCTAAATGAATGATTAATTAATCGACAAATCACTCTTTAAATACAAATACTACTAGTTTGGCGTGTGAGATTTAATGAATGTGAAAAAAATACCATCTTTTAATATTAAGAACTTTCTTAAATCAATAAATATACGATTTTAAATCGTACTCAAAACCCCATATGAAATATATCTATCTCTATTGAATTGCGGATACAGAAATGATAGAATCATATGAAGACGAAGCATGATACAAACACCAAACAAAATCCGCCTCTTTCAAATTAGTAGTATCTTAATCCCAACGGTCCAATCTACTGTTACCAAATCAACCAACAACCCACATACGTCCGTTGGTGACGGATCTTGACTAACACAACATCAGATTAGACAGAGATATTAAGACAAAATGTTACATACATAATGCTCCACAACATTTTAAACCCTGAAAACACTGTCGTGTCTCATGTTCATCGTCCTCTTCTCCAACGTTAGTGGTTAAAAAAGAGAGCTTTTTAAAAAACCGGAGGATCCCAGTAGCTCTGACAGTTACACTTTTTAAGAGAGATTATCCTTCTCCTTTTCTCCCAAGAGGTTTTGTAAAATATTGTACATCATTCAATGTGCTTGGTGAAAGTTTTGATTTTTGAATCTGATTGTACTCCAGAAAAATCCAATCCCCTCTCTCAAAACGCTATTTGACATTATTGTGCTGGGTTTGTTTCATGGATATCAAAGTTGGGAGCTTTATGTTTTCTGAGCTTTAAAGGTGAGTTCTTTTTGCAACCCATGGTTTGATTCTTCTTGGTGGTGTTAAAAAAGTTGATCTTTTTGAGATTCCATTTTAGGGGTTTTCTGGAATTCTGTAATCATCATCATCTTCTTCATTATCTCCTGTGTTGTGGTTTGATCTGGTGAAAGTTGGATTCATGAACAGACTGACCTTATTTGAGTGAAAATGGAGAAAATCCATGCAGTTAGGGCATTGGTCCCCAAATTAATGCCTAAAGCGTAAATGTTGATGAACCTCGGTCAAATTTATTTAATTGATTTGATACTTATTGCTCTGTAGTCGGTGCCCAAAAATTGCAATTTGAATAATTCTTTCCTTTTTTTGGGGGTATTTTTTAGACATATAAATGAATGAATTCAATCCATTGATATTTGATGGTGTTGTAGTCTTGTAGATGGAGACTCCTACCTTCTATTCGAAGGTAAACCACCCTCCACATGCGGTTCATTCTATAAATTTAAGTTGAAGCCATCTACAGCTCAGAAGTACTCATTATTGCATCCATTTAGCATTTCAGCCAATATATCATTCAAATAAGCTCAAGAAGCTGATGTAGAAACTTCTGACCATCATATAATTCATTTTAGACAGCAAAGCTATGATTATTTTGATCTTAACATGCCATGTTCTTAATTGGGCGGCTTCTATAATTTGGAGTAGAAATAGGATCTATATCAGCAGCCACTGATTACCTTATGGGTTTCAATGCTGTGGTTGCATTTTAAAGTATATGAATTTGAATTTTGAGTTATCACATTCCTTAAATACTAGTTTCCCCACAAGGTTAGTTTGTGGGGTACATTGTTCTTAAATGATTTGAATGTGTTTTATCGGTTTTGAATGCATTTGCCTTCTGTCCGCTGGCTGCATTTCAGTACGTTGATTTGTGTTCTTGTGATTGTCCGTTTATTGTGTTTGTGTTGGCTTTCGACTGCTCCATCTTTACATGTTTCTGTTTTGTGCAGTAATTTTGTACTTCTTAGTCATCATATCGGAGAGGTTTGGTTAGCCGGTTTTTTTTTTGAGTTAATCTTATTGCTGCGGACAGCAGATTGAATCAGTTTGGTTGTTGAATTCAATCGTGGTGGGCTGTGAGAGTAGGGAACTGATGAAGGATTCTGAATCCGCTGAGGCTTGGTTGATGCGAGCGCAGGAGCTTGTCCCGAATGTGTTGATTAAGGCCAAGGAGGTGAAGTGCTTCCCAGGTCGTTGGAAGATGATAATTTCAAAATTGGAGCAGATCCCTTCAAGATTATCAGATTTATCAAGTCATCCTTTCTTTTCAAAAAATTCTCTTTGCAAGGAGCAGCTCCAAGCAGTAGTGAAAACAGTGAACGAAGTGATCATCTTGAGTGAGCTGTGCGTGGGAGAAAGATACGAAGGAAAGCTTCAAATGCAGAGTGATTTGGACGCGTTGATTGGAAAGTTGGACTTGAATCTGCATGATTGTGGGCTACTGATCAAGACTGGAGTGCTTGGGGAAGCCATTTTATCGCTTACCTTAGCGAGCTCATCTTCAGACTCAGGTTCATCGAACTGCAATATAAGGGAATTGCTTGCCCGTCTTCAAATTGGGCACTTTGAATCGAAGCACCAAGCTCTAGACCGTCTTGTGGAAGTTTTGTACGAGAATGAGAAGGCTCTGCTCGCTGCGTTAGGACGTAGTAACATCGCGGCTTTGGTCAAATTACTTACAGCCACATCTCCCCATATACGAGAAAAAGCAGTTGTGATAATTAGTTCAGTTGTTGAATCTGGTTCTTGTGAAAATTGGCTGGTGTCTGAAGGTGTTCTTCCTCCTTTGATAAGACTGCTCGAGTCAGGGAGCTCAGTGGGTAGAGAAAAGGCACTTATTTCACTGCAGAAATTGTCAATGGTTGCGGATACTGCTCGTGCAATTGCTGGGCACGGTGGCGTCAGGCCTTTGGTTGAAATTTGCGGAACAAATGATTCTGCCTCTCAAGCTGTTTCGTGCAGAACACTGAAGAACTTATCAGCCATTCCCGAACTAAGGCAAGTTTTAGGTGATGAAGGCGTAGTTAGAGCGATGATAAATCTTCTTGACTTCGGAATACTATTGGCAGCCAAAGAATACGCAGCTGAATGCTTAAACAATCTCACTTGCAACAACGACAATCTGAAAAGTTTAGTCATTGCAGAAGGCGGTTTCGCCAGCCTCTTGACTTACATCGACGGCCCTTCGCCACAAGAGCCTGCAGTTTCAGCTTTAAAAAACTTGGTAGACTTAGCATCCACAGAAGCATTAGTCTTGCATGGATTCCTCTCTCGAGTATCCCACGTGCTCAAGTCAGGCTCAATAGGCGCTAAACAAGCCGCTGCCTCAGCTCTAACTCGAGCAGCTTCCACTTCACCCGAAATCAAAAAACTGGTAGCTGAAGCCGGATGTTTTCCTCACGTAGTAAACCTGCTTGAGCTAAAACTACATGGAACTCGAGAGGCTGCAGCCCAAGCCATCTCGATCCTAATAACAGTTCCACATAATTTTCAGGAGTTCAAGAAGATCTCCAAATGCGTACCGAATCTGGTTCCCTTGCTCGACCCAATGCCTCAAAACACAGCCAAAAAATACGCAGTCTCCTCTCTAGTCATACTTTCCTCCAGCAAAGAGTGTCGAAGACAGATGATCGCATACGGGGCAATTGGGTACTTAAAGAAGCTGACGGAAATGGACATTCCTGGCTCGAAGAAACTGCTAGAAGTGCTGGAAAGAGGTAACTTCAGAAGCTTGTTCAGGAGCCACAGTATGCGGTTTTAGATTTAAGTCTACAGGCAATACTTTCAATTTTAACTGCACCTTAGCTTGTAAAAAAGGATGGTTTCATCCACTTCATGAAGCTTGTAACATCCTAAAGTGTACCTCAGACATGTTGTTTTCTCAATGTAAATATTGATGATTAAGGTATACTTCGACTCAGGTACAACTTGTTTACCAAAAAAACGTCCATAAGGGGCCGGCACAAGTAGTCGAGGGATAGAGCCTGAAAAAATTTATGTTCGGAGTGCGTGCTTGTGTTCGAATTTTTTTTTTCTTTTCATTTTTGGCCGTAGCTGCAAAATGTAAGCCTTGTTCAGGAAGAAAGTGAGGCTTCTTGTGAACTGATTCAAGATTGGGACATTGCCTAGGACCGAAGACATCATAGTCATGGCAGCTACACTCGCTCAGTTCCTGAGATTTTGGAGTAAGCAAATGAGACAGAGGAGACCTCCTGCTAATCAAATCCCAATCTAAAATCACACCGAGTGATTAGAGAAAGGGGAGCTCAGGCCTGAAGGTGGTGCGGGTGTAGAAACTCACCTCGAGGTACCTGTGCTTAATCGGTGATAAAGAGATGAGTAGGATAAGGATGAAATATTCATTGATGATAAACTCCAACTGAAATGTTGCCTTACATAGCCTATGACCCGAATTCACTAAACAAACCCAAGTCGGGTACCAAATAGAAAGGACTAGACCCGAATAGAAAGTACCAAATACAATTACCCTGTAACAATACTCCCTCCTTCACAACATTCTTGTCCTCAAGGATGAAAGGCAGGGTACACAGCAATGAAATCTTGATAGAATTCCCATGTAGCTTGATCTTTGGACTGGCCTTTCCACTGCACAAGTACTTTGGTAACAGCTTGATTATGTCGTTTGACCATTTTGCGATCCAAAATTGCCTCTGGTTCCTTAGATTTGCCGAGGTCGAGTAGGAACTGAGGTAGTGATGTAGGGACTGCTGGAGGGTTGGAGCAACGCTTTAGCTGGCTGACATGAAATACATTATGTATGGCGGCTGAGGGAGGCAATTCTAACTTGTAAGCTACAAGACCAACTCTGTCGATGACGAGAAAAGGGCCATAGAACTTTGGGGAAAGCTTGTGCGAGGCTGAGGTTTTCATTGAGTGCTGGCGGTAGGGTTGGAGCTTGAGATAGACATAGTCTCCAATCTGGAATTCTCGATCGGATCTATGTGAATCAGCAGATTGCTTCATCCGATTTTGGGCGCGACGTAGATGAAATTTTAGCATAGAGATAAGGGCTTCTCTTTTCTGTAGGCTGCGATCAATAGTCTTGTTGGAGCTCTCACCTGGCAGGTACGGGAGATGGATTGGTGGAGGTTGGCCGTAGACAGCCTCAAAAGGGGTACACCGGGTGGCCGAGTGAAAGGTAGTGTTGTACCACCATTCAGCAAGAGGAAGCCATTTTGACCATGTATGAGGGGTTTCACTAGTCATGCAGCGCAGATAGGTTTCCAGGGTTCTATTAGTGATTTCTGTCTGGCCGTCTGTTTGAGGATGGTAGGCAGTAGAGAAGCGGAGATCAACTCCATGAACACGGAATAATTCCTGCCAAACGTCGCTCAAGAAGGTCGGATCTCTGTCACTAATAACAGTCTCAGGCATGCCATGGAGCTTAAACACATTATCCAAGAATGTTTGTGCAACGTCGATAGCTGTGTAAGGGTGTGAAAGTGCCATGAAGTGTGCCTGCTTGCTCAGTCTGTCCACAACAACAAGGATGCAGTGCTTGCCGCTGGAAGGGGGAAGTCCCTCGATGAAGTCCAGACTAATGGATTGCCAAATCCCATCAGGTATTGGAAGAGGTTGCAGCAATCCTGGTTTTGCAGCCGGGTCGTACTTGTTTCGTTGGCAAATGTCACAGTTTCGAACATAGTTCTGCACTTCTGTACTCATCCGTGGCCAATAGAAAAGTGATTTGATGCGGTGGAGTGTGGCATCGCGACCAGAATGTCCACCAATAATAGAGTCATGAAGCCATTTAAGAATCTGTAACTTAAGCGGCGTGTCAGTACCGATCACCAATTTGCCTTTATACCTCAATTCGTTGTTGTCAAAACTGAAGTCGGGGTGAGATGATGGATCAGCCTGCAAATCAGCAATGATCTTGCGTAGAGCAGGGTCAGTTTGCCAGAGAAGGGAGATTGAATCGTATAACCCAAGGTGAGCCTGAGATAAGGTAATATGTAGCAACTGGGAGCCTGTGACTCGAGATAGTGCGTCTGCGGCAACGTTGTCCTTACCTTGTTTATACTGAATTTCATACGTAAAACCCATCAATTTGGACAGCCACATATGCTGAAATGGTGTGGTGACTTTCTGTTCTAACAAGTACTTGAGACTTCGCTGATCGGTCTTAATTATGAAGGGACGATGAGTGAGATATGAACTCCAAGTCTGAACAGCATGTACCACTGCCATAAGTTCTTTCTCGTAGACCGAAAGTGTCTGGTGCTTAGGTCCCAATGTTCTGCTGATATAACAAATAGGGTGATTATCCTGCATCAGGACAGCGCCAATACCCGTGCTAGATGCATCAGTTTCCACAACAAAGGTTTTGTTGAAGTCAGGAAGGGCGAGGACAGGAGCAGAGGACAGCGCGGCTTTTAGATCAGCGAAAGATTGTGAGGCGGTTAGGTTCCATGCGAAGTTATCCTTCTTTAAAAGATCAGTCAGAGGACGTGCAATAATGCTATAATGCCTGATAAAACGACGATAGTAATTAGCAAGCCCAAGGAAGCTTCGTACCTGTTTCTGTGATGTGGGAGGGGGCCAGTCCTTAACCACATTAATTTTCTTAGGATCTGTGCTAACACCCGAGGCCGAGATAAAGTGGCCCAAATACTCAACAGAAGTGGCGCCGAATGTACACTTAGATAGCTTGAGATATAAACGATGTTGCAACAATATGGAGAATACCAGCTTTAAGTGTTCAAGATGATCTGTCCATGTATAACTGTAGATGAGGATATCGTCAAAGAAAACAAGCAGGAACTTACGAGCAATGTCTCGGAAAACATGATTCATCAGACTTTGGAATGTGCAAGGCGCATTAGTGAGCCCAAAAGGCATAACAAGGTACTCATAATGACCAGAATGTGTCTTGAAGGCTGTTTTATAAACATCATTCGTGTTCATACGAATCTGATGGAAACCAGCGCGAAGGTCGAGCTTAGAGTAGTACTTTGAACCTCCCAACTCATCCAGTAAATCCTCTAACAATGGAATTGGATATTTGTCTTTAACAGTTTGTTGATTTAACCCCCGGTAGTCAACACACAACCTCCATGATCCATCTTTTTTCTTTACTAGAACAACCGGAGCGGCATAAGGACTAGTACTGTATTGGATGATTCCCTGATGTAGCATATCTTGAATAAGCTTGTCAATAACAGTCTTTTGAATTGACGAGTAGCGGTAGGGTCGCTGATTTATTGGACTGGCACCCTCCAACAAAGGGATGTTGTGGTCAAAACCGTCTCTGAATGGAGGGAGGGCTGATGGTTCATCGAATAACTCAGAATAAGAAGAGATTAAATGTTGCAAATCAGCGTCATCCTGCATTTCAGTGCCAGATGCAAATATATAAGAAAGAAAAGGTGTCGGTTCAGTTGTCGTAGAATCAGGGACATCAGACATTTCTCGAAACTGTAGTAAGGCCAGTTGCGGACCCTGTAGGATCAGTTTGTTAAGGCTACCACCATTGATAATTTTACAGCTTGCTTTAGTGGTACCTCTTAGTACGTGTTTCATACCTCCCAAAATGAATTCCATACGCAGATTGGAGAAATCCCAGCAGATTTTGCCAAGGGTGATAAGCCATTGAACACCCAGGACCATATCACAGCAGTCAAGAGGTAGAGTTCTGATTTCTGTTGTAAAAGAATAGCCCTGCATAGTCCAGGAAAAATTAGTGCACCGAAAAGCGGATAACATATTGTTGCCGTTTGCGGCTGCCACCGCCAAAGGGGGAACAGATTCTAGGAGACATCCAATTTCCTTTGCAACCTTCAGGTCAATGAAGTTGTGAGTACTCCCTGGATCAATTAGAATGTATAACTTGCGCTTACCATACTGTCCAATTACCCTCATACAACTGAAAGATGAGCAGCCATCCAAAGCATTGACAGATATTGTCGGGGTAACATCAGAAATTTCCTCGGCTGGTTCCTCATGAGTAAATGAGTCATCAGCGTCAAAGGCATCAGAATCATCGCATTCTAATACATATATTTGGGTCCGTTTATGCTTGAGATGGTGGCCGGGTGAGTAAGGTTCTTCACAAAACATGCAAAGGCCTTTGGCCTTGCGAGACTGCATCTCCTCATAGGAGTATCTACGGCTAGGCTTGTTTGAGTGGGTGGGCAAATGTGTGTTGGCAGGGGAAGGATTGAGAGGAGGTGAGGTATTGGATGTGTTTGGGGTGGGTAAAAGAGGTGGAGCTGTTTGGGCAGTGTAGTTAGGTGTGTGGGATTTTGGGTGTGGATTGAAGGGAACTCTGGAGTATCTTGTAGGAGTATGTAATAAGGAGGATTCATGTAGGCGTGCAATACGGGCTGCCTCAGCAATGGTAGATGTATTAAACTGACGGACATGGAGAGCAAGATGGGGCTGCATATTAGTCAGAAAAATACTCAAAGCATAGGTATCAGAAAGAGTCAGACGAGTGAGGGCACATTCAAATTTATCAAGATAAATTTCAACCGAATCACTGGACTGTTTGATGCTTACTAAATCTGCCAGTGGATCATCAAACAATCTCCCAAAACGAGTTGACACAGCAATAACATATTCAGGCCAGGAAGGAAATTGACCAAACCTGCTGCTCATAAAAGTGTGATGCCATTGAAGAGCTTTACCTTCCATATGTAGTGAGGCTAGACGAACTTTGAGTTCAGGAGCTGTGTTGTCGAGCATAAAAAACTGTTCACATCGACAAATCCATTCCCTGAGTAGAGTGCCATCAAACTTGGGGAACTCAACCCTCCCTATGCGGGTCGCCAGGCCACCAGGAATAGCTGGGACACGCTGGAGATCCGGCTGGTGACGAGGACGCGTTGTATCGATCAGGTCTGGTGGATCAGGGTTTTGGTGGACATGATTAGTAACACCCGAAGCGGATCCACTATGAACGGCGGATGGGGAAGGCTCAGCCGGGGCTTGCTGTTGGGCGAGAAAACCCTGAAGGAGTTCCTTGATGCCAGCCAGCTCGGATCGCATCTCTTGGACGCGTTCTTCCGATTGTTGACGAACGACATCGAGCTGGGTTTGCATGTCGGCGAGCGTCATCAATCTGGTGGTCACCGTCTTGCTAGGTCACAGAAAAACCCAATCTGATACCAATGAGACAGAGGAGACCTCCTGCTAATCAAATCCCAATCTAAAATCACACCGAGTGATTAGAGAAAGGGGAGCTCAGGCCTGAAGGTGGTGCGGGTGTAGAAACTCACCTCGAGGTACCTGTGCTTAATCGGTGATAAAGAGATGAGTAGGATAAGGATGAAATATTCATTGATGATAAACTCCAACTGAAATGTTGCCTTACATAGCCTATGACCCGAATTCACTAAACAAACCCAAGTCGGGTACCAAATAGAAAGGACTAGACCCGAATAGAAAGTACCAAATACAATTACCCTGTAACAGCAAAACAAGAAATGGACCAAATTGAAAATTTGGAGTATAAAAATAACTAAGTTTGCATAATGATTAACTTTGGGGACTGGAAATGGGATTCTGGATTTTAAGGTATTTGGTGTCGTGGGGCGGAAATTGAAGATGACCAAACAAGCCTCTATCAAATCAAATCCCCAACGAAGCGGATTTGTGTGCTGACGGTGGGCTGAATCCGATAGAAGACGCCACTTGAGTTTTTCGAGGTGAAAATCGCTCGGCACGCTTCCCGGTGAGCTTTATTTTTCTTACATCTTTTCTTTGTTAATGCTCGGATGCCTTAATTGATACTTGATAGTCATGGCGTACGAATCGCCCAGTTGGTGTTCGATCGTGTGGCTTTGGTTGAAGCAAAGGTTGAAAATTTCGTGTTTCGTTTGATCTTTTGTGTGGTGGGTGTTGGACAATCGCTTCAGTTGATGAACTTTGTTCGATTGCGCTGTGCTGTGGTTAGATTGTTTCTGGTGATTGGTAGGTTAGAAATGTTTGGATAAAATTGTGTCAAGTTGACTTTTCAAATGAATGGAGTTGGGGATTTTGAGTATTGAAACCTCCACGTCACTTAAGGCTAAACTGGTAGAGGGATTTGGTTTAGAATTTAGATAATAAACCTTGTTGCCAATTATCTGTAGGTCACTCTGATTGTGATTGTAGAGTAAAGGTACCGTGTGGTGGGGGTGCAATAAAATGTTGTGAGATCGAGTAAATTGTTAGTTAGCTCATTCATTAGCCGTACTCACTTAAATTGTGTGTTTCTTCGGTCATATGAAGGTAGCGACATAGATGGTAAAGCGATTTGTTGATTAGTGAATGCTGTGTGGATTTGGTGTGTTGGATCGATACTTTCATTGTGTTATTGGTGTTTGATGTGTAATGTTTTGTTTGATGAACTCGATTCCCATGTTAACACATTTTTGTATCTCTTGGGATACTTGAAAGATAAAAGATGAGCACACTCGATGTTGCGAGGACCGAACTAGGTCTTGCAGTACTTTATTTAAACAAAGCGGAGGCTCGAGACAAGATTTGTAGGACAATTCAGTATGGCTCCAAATTTCTAAGCAATGGGCAGCCAGGTACAGCCCAGAATGTTGACAAATCAACTAGTTTGGCAAGAAAGGTTTTCCGTCTGTTCAAGGTGAGAGTTTATTGTTGCTCTCGCGGCTCTGCTGGAAATATCTTGTCCCTAGTATCGTAATATATTCCTCCAATTTGCGGTTTTACGCAAACAAGATAATTTGTAGTTTAGCATAAGACGATAGGCGTGGAACTGCGTATGTGTATCTCACTATTACTTTACTTCTGCTTGCTGCTTGCAGTTTATCAATGATCTGCATGCTCTCATTAGCCCAGTGCCTCAAGGGACCCCTCTTCCGCTTGTTTTGTTGGGGAAGGTGTGCACTTACGTACACTCTTTTCAGCGCTTTAGTTTGTATTTGTGACACCTGAGTGATAACACTTACTTTCTTTTTGTAGTCTAAGAACGCGCTATTGTCGACCTTTTTGTTTCTTGACCAAATCGTCTACCTGGGTAGAACAGGCATTTACAAGGTACGTATTTTAAATTTTTTATGTGCAGACAATTTATATCTTCCATTTATAATAATGATTAATTTGCTGAGCTAAAATGTGTTGGTCAATATGAAGAACAAAGAGCGTGCTGAGCTTCTAGGCAGGATATCACTATTCTGCTGGATGGGTTCGTCTTGTTGCTCCACCTTGGTTGAGGTCAGCTTGTCCATCAACCATGATCACAATTGCTTTTAACTCCGTGGTTTGGTTTTTTACTCCAGTCGTTTTCATTTCCTATCTTTATCATATCAGGCTGGGGAAATCGGCAGGCTTTCTGCATCAATGAAGAAGATAGAGAGGAATCATAGAGATGGGGACATATTCAAGGTACAATTTGTTCCTAAAAAACATTTTTTATCTCGTATTCTTTAACATTCAGAAGTTGTTTTTTATCTTTTCCGATAAATATAGAATGAGCAGTATCGTGCCAAGCTCCAGAAGTCAAGGGAAAGGTCTCTGGCCCTGATCAAATCAGCTTTGGACATATTTGTCGCTGCTGGACTTCTTCAGCTCTATCCTAAGAAAATTACTCCTCGAGTGACTGGGGCTTTGGGATTCACCACTTCCCTCATTTCCTGCTACCAGGTACCCTTCTAAGTCGCCATTTCTTTCAATAATACCAGATTCACCGTAAGGACAGCTACACCTTTGTATCAACTCTTAAAGGAAGCCAACGATGATTTACATCATGTTTGCTGATAACATTTTTATCTTTTCCCCGCTTTTTTTTTTCAGTTGCTTCCTTCTCATCCAAAAGCCAAGACGTCCTAAGGAGCAAAACTCACCCAATCTGGTTCGCTCCAAAATGTTGTTCTAATGATGTATACATGGGCCTTTGCATGTCGTTAAATCTTCTCAAGCTATTAGGACTCGAGCAGATGCATCTTTCCTTTCCTTCCCTCGTGCATGCTGTTTCAACAATAGCATATGAACATCATCGAATCTCGACTCTTCCATACCTTTTATACCCTCTCTATGTCTGCTGGTCTTTGATTAATCTCACTGTTTTTATATATTCATATTCGGGAGAAAGTGCAGTCGTTGATTACTTGATGCAGCACATGAATACGTTCAATAAGCATAATTGCAGATGTTAACCTGCACCTGATCCGCATGTCTAAACCATTCATCCAATCCACCATTGATTGCTGCCTTTCAACCAGCTCCATAAAAAAATCAAGGAGCCACCATCCCTGGTGCCCATATATGTTGCTCATCTCACCACCTCACTGGACCACGCTCCACACGTTGCTATATACTTCTTGTTCAAGCATGCTTAAATACCTTCTCTGAACCATGAAACCAAATATTGGAATCTAAAATGGTGCTCTACTCTACTAAGAAACTTCCATGAATGTTCAATCATCACTTTTGGGTCATAGTTAATACTTTAATGCAACTCAGAGTTGTTGTAATTGGGTGAATCTTTAGCATGGTAAGAGCATGTACAGTGATGCGCACTGTATAAAGATTCATCTTTCATTAGTTGTAGTTGTAGTAGTAGTGGGTTCACTTTTATACTTATTTTGAGAGATTCCTCTTTCATTAGTTGTAGTAGTGGGTTCACTTAAATACTTATTTTGAGAAGCTGCTGACTCACACATTAAAAGTAATGTCATCCACCAGATGCAACTTAATGTTATACTAGAGTATGTACAGCGATGCGCACTACAGAAAGATTTCCCTTTCATTAGTTGTAGTAATAGTGGGTTCACTTTTATACTTATTTTGAGCAGCTGCTGATTCACACGTTAAAAGTAATGTCATCCACTAGATGCACTTAATGTTATAACTAAAGTATGCAGTAAATCACATAGCTAACCTATCATACGCATTATTCTTTGGAAGAATGAATAGTTTTTTTTTATATAACTAGGATCTAAGAGTCATCCCTAGTAAGATATGTTCAAAGTCAAATGTGAGCAAGTAGTGATTAGTTATATGGTTGTAGTAATTTGTTAAGTGAACAACTTCTCAACAACAATCGACTTGAAAATTTGACTTGGGGTTTGTTTAATTTGCCACAATTTTTCATGGCAATTGGGATTTTAATGTTGATATTGGATTGAAGAAAAGGACGTGATTGCATGCATTTGAAAGCAAAAGAGTGTTTATCAACAAAAAAAAGCAAAAAAGTGAAATATACACTTGTGTCAATGAGCAAAAAAGGGGTCAAATGTGTCGGAAGTTGTTATTGTTACCTTTCTCAAAAATCATATTGCACACATGGAGATGTTATCTCCTCTTGTTTTTTTTTGATGTCCCTTTTTTCAAAATGACTTGTTTCATTCATAAAATAGTTATGTTATATGTATTTATTCCATTTGTCAAAAATACTTTTTAATTTACCCATGTCCGTTATTTTGTTAAAATTCTAATAAAAATATCATTACCAAAAAAATACAACGATAGCCGAAGAATATTTATGAATGACAAAATATGAGAAGGAAAATCAGAAAGTAATAAATATTTACAAATATGATTACCAATAATCCCAAATCAAATGCAATTAATTATATTTATCTATTGTAATCCAGAAATGAAGAATAATACGTAGTACATTTTATATCATCGAACAATACTCGGGATACAACTAATTTAATTGAAAATCATAATATACACTTCACACATTGCTGATCGATTTATACATTATTTTCGATCAAAATAAGGAACACATTCGATTTCCTTCCCTTTTTATAATAATTCGAAACGTGTTGGAAACTTCATCATCCGCAAATGGCCTCATTTTTACCAAAAGTAAATAAAATTCGAATTTCCAAAAATGAATTAAAATTAAAATCTTTAAGATGAATATGTGAAACCTAAAAAACGCATTACATTCTCTGCTCTGCTCTGTCTTATTTGACTCTCTTTATAAAAATAGATCCCAATTCGATTCAGAGCTTCACGGGCTCGTCGCGTGGCCCACCGCTATATCCCTTGCTTGCACCCTCTCCACCCCACTCTGTTTGTCTCTTCCTTACGTCTCAAGCACCTCCCTGTTTTCAGTCATTGTTGCAGTAAACAGTAATTCAGTCCTCGCCTTTTAGCATCCTTTTGTATCTTCCTCCTCGGAGATTATCATCAGCTCTCAATCTGGGCTGCTTTGATTTTCGGTAGTGATGATCAAGATCGAGTCTTTTTCTTGAATTTCATTCACTCCCGAATCGCCATATAAAGATACTCTCATACTCTGTTTTTCGTAACCAGAGCTCTGTTTCAATGGCGACGTCGTTTCATAGTTTCAATTCTCATCGTTTAGCGTCGAGATTCAAGCGTGTCAATCCTCTCTACGTTTTACTCCTATCAACCCTCTTCGCCGCCTCATACTTCGCCGGCAACTTCCACGTCAACCCCGTCGTCACCAACGTCACGCAGTTCACCGTCCCCGACTCCGACTGCAAAACCCTCGACCACAAAAACCAACCCAACGATCTCGATTTCGAATCCCACCACAGCGCCGAGGATCTCCCTTCGTACGCTCCGGTTACAAATTCTCGAACCGTCGACATCCCGCCATGCGACCCGAAGTGGTTCGAGTACACGCCGTGTGAGGACGTTGACCGATCGTTGAAATTCCCGAGGGATCGGTTGGTTTACCGAGAGCGTCACTGCCCGACACAGGAAGAAAAGAAAACGATGACGTGTCGTGTCCCGGCTCCGTTTGGGTATCGGGTCCCGGTTCGCTGGCCCGAGAGCCGTGACTCGGTTTGGTTCGCTAATGTGCCGCATAAGTGGCTTACGGTTGAGAAAGCGGGTCAGAATTGGGTCCGGGTTGAAGGTGACCGGTTCAGGTTTCCTGGTGGAGGGACCATGTTTCCTCATGGGGCTGATGCTTACATTGATGATATTGGCAAGCTGATCAATCTCAAGGATGGATCCATTCGGACCGCCATCGACACCGGTTGCGGGGTATTCAATCTTTTCTTATTCAGTTCAGTTCGATTTAGTTCAGTCGTATATAGACTTAACGTTGAGAATGAATGTATAGGTTGCGAGTTTTGGAGCATACATAATGTCTAGGAATGTCGTGACGGTGTCATTTGCGCCAAGGGACACGCATGAAGCGCAAGTTCAGTTTGCTCTCGAGCGCGGAGTTCCTGCATTGCTCGGGGTTTTCGCATCGAACAAGCTCCCATACCCCGCCAGAGCTTTCGACTTGGCGCATTGCTCTAGATGCCTCATTCCTTGGGGCCAATACGGTAATAACAATCACTTGAACAATGTTTTATATAAATGACTTATGGAGACTAACAAATGTGGTCCTAGTTTGGATGATGTATTTACCTGTCTTGTGCAGATGGACTTTACTTGACTGAAGTGGACCGGGTTCTGAGACCGGGCGGGTATTGGATTCTTTCCGGCCCGCCCATCAACTGGGAAAAGAGATGGAAGGGTTGGGAGAGGTCTCAGCAAGACCTGAAAAGTGAGCAGGATGGTATTGAAAGTGTAGCAAAGAGTTTGTGTTGGAAAAAAGTTGCGCAGAAGGAAGACATTGCTGTTTGGCAGAAACCTACAAACCACATCCACTGCAAGATCAACCGCAAAGTGTTTAAAAAGCCGGGCTTCTGCCCCGTACAGGACTCGGACAAAGCATGGTAAGCAATAAAAATTCGGGATTCCTAGGCTGAACTTTTGAGTAACTGTTCGATTAAAATTCAATTTGATTGAATCCTATCGATGTTCGTTGCAGGTATAACAAGATGGAAAATTGTATAACCCCGCTTCCCGAAGCATATAGTATCAAAGAGGTTGCAGGCGGTGAGCTAGCCAAATGGCCCGAACGCCTGACCGCATTGCCTCCTAGAATCAAAGACTTACCTGGCGTCACGGCGGAGGTGTTCAACGCAGACACGGAACTGTGGGCTCAAAGAGTGTCACACTACAAGAAACTCGACTACCAGTTATCAGAACAGGGGAGGTATAGGAACTTGTTAGACATGAATGCCCATTTTGGCGGATTCGCTGCTGCGATGATTGATCATTCGGTTTGGGTCATGAATGTCGTGCCTGTAGAGGCTGAGCTCAACACGCTTGGAGTCATTTTTGAACGTGGATTGATCGGAACATATCAGAGCTGGTAAGATCATGCCAAAGACTATTTAACTCAAAAACAGATCGATACATGGCCGCCCGAGTACTCGTTTTAACTTGCTCGTGGCTTTCAGGTGTGAGGCAATGTCTACGTACCCTCGAACCTACGACTTCATACATGCTGATTCAATCTTCAGCCTCTACAAGAGCAGGTAACCCGACGCATATGTTAGTTAAAATTAGTCTCTCTTTTTTTTTTTTTGCGAAACAACGAACTTTAACGCACTATTATAACGATATGCAGATGCGATACGGTGGATATTTTGATTGAGATGGACAGAATACTGAGGCCGGAAGGAAGCATAATATTCCGAGACGATGTAGATGTTATAGTGAAAGTTAAGAACATTATTGATGGAATGCAGTATGAGAGTAGAATAGTTGATCATGAAAATGGACCTCTTGAGAGAGAGAAGATCTTGCTTGCCAACAAGCTTTACTGGACTGCCCCAGCTTCAGGTCCAGTTCAACAACAATGAACCACCATTTTTCACATACATTAATTCTAGTTTTTCATATTTTATAGTTTTTTCATTACGCATTTTTTCCTCCATTTTCTTTTCATATTTTTTACATTTTAAAATACTTTTAGCTGAAATAGTTTTTTAACAGAAAACTATGTTATGGATTAAGCTATTGTGTTTGTACAATTATGCTGAAGCTACCATTAATAATATTTTATATATCGGCACGTGGTTGACTTGAAGATAACACTTGAGCAAAGTCTAGGTTCGAATCATTAATGCTTCATAATGTTGTACGCTTTTCCCATATTCGTGCAATACACGTCTAACGTAAATTTTCGATTTTTAACATAAGTGGTTATACATTTTATTTTATTTATATTCAATTACTATCCGTATTTTTCACATTAAGGTGAATATTTATTTTAATTCAATATTATAATTTCTTTGTATTTCTTGCTTCTCTCATTCTGATTTGATGTCACTTATATATTTAAGTGTTTTTTTTGTTGGAGTCTACAAATTCCGTGGCGGACGTCCCGTATTGATCAACAGCTAGGGGTTGGTAAAGGACGGGGCAGGGTTGAATATATAGCTTTTGGTGAGCCCTCGCCCTTTGCCTATTATGGTCGGGTCGGATCGAATTTTGAGAAAAGTCATCAGCCCTAAAGTTGGTATCAGTCCTTCATTTTATAAGGCTTCTCGGACTAGGGTCGGGCTCGAGCTCGAGTTAATTTCCGCCCTAATGGATGACTCATTAATTAACAAATAACTCTTTAAATGTAAATGCGTCAAGAATGTCATTAAATTAATGAATATACAATTTTAAATCGGACTCATATTTCGAATCAGACATAATAATCGAAACCTTAACCTCACCATAAACCCTTCGGATCGAATTATTATAGGGCCTGCATAGGATTATGGTTTGGATCGAACTCGGGTCGCCTATAACTCATTTTGACATTGGGCCAAATGCCAAGGCCTATCAACTGCCCAACAGGCGCGCCTCACTGTAGAACGTCGCCGTTTTATCTAAGAGATGCAGGCATGCAGCAGTGCTGGCGGCACTATCAACTGGAGTCGAAGAAGTAGAAAAAGGCTGCAAGCAAGATTTTCGGGTTTCCATGGACGTTTGGATCTTTAAAGCGACGCCGACAGAGGAGACTTGATCTTCATAATCAGTATGAAACTGGAATCAGGATGTGTTTGTCTTCTGTCAGCATCCAACAAACTCATTTATTGCTCTCTCGCAGTCTCTGCATATTGTACATGAACTTGGTGAGCAGAAAGATGATAGGTTGACTACGTCTTCAACTACCCTTTGGCCGATTCCTCCTTTGTCAAACCATGAACGCTTTTCCATTGACTCATCCTACCAAAATTATTATTGCTTCAATTCATTGTTGATGAGTAACTTTTCGAATTTATTGGTCTCCACAAAGGTCCCATAAAAGTATAAATACTGCTATTACGTTTTTCCCCCCATAGAAAAGCAAAGTTTGTTGCTATCAAAAAAAAGAAAAAGAAAAAAAGCAAAGTTTGTTGTTGCTCTTTGTCTTTGAGTTTTAATTTTGTTTTGTTTTCATGAAATCGACACAATGAGTGCTGAGTTTTACAACACGTGTCACCCTTACATCCAATCACATGTGTCCCTTGCATGACCATGTGAAATTTTGGAATGAAATCGATATTGAAAGTGACGATTTCATTGAGATCAACACTTCCAGTGCCGGACTTCATGCAGAATTGAAAGTAAAACTTTATACTTGCAAACTAAACAGGGCACAAAAGAAATTATGTTATTTCATAAGCTATAATATCAATTTAAATGAATTAGACTTTATCAAATCAATAGTAGAAACTAGACTTCAGTTTGGTATAAATTCGGATGATTTTCATGATGGGGCTTTGATGATAATAAATAAGTGTATGAAGAAAAAAAACTTTATAAATGCAGTTGGGGAAAATACCTATATCCATGTACAAGTACAACTGTTGATTGCCATGGAATTAGGAGCCTGCATGGGGTCTGGGCGGGGGGACCCCTACAACTTTAAGGCGTTTCAAAGACATATGTTTACCCGATTATAAATCAATATTTTCGTTTTCCTTTGGATCGAGTTTTCACTCTCTATTTAAGTCAATCATCCTGAAAGTAATAAAAAGTAATCATTGTGTAGTTGAGGTGTAATAGGGAATTTGAATAAGTATGAAATTGAGGAAATCCATGAAAACATATTCATTCATGATAAGGTTGATGATTGCAATTATAGTGGACTTAAATCTGATCAAAGGGGAAAATAAAGAATGATAAAGAGGGTCCGTCACGGGGTCCGGGGGACAGTGTTGTGAAATTGAATGATAGAGCGGGTTAGGAATGAAGATAGATGAGGTGAATGGTCCCAAAATATCATGACTTTCAATCCAATATGTATCCTTCCAAGTTCCATCCTCCCTTCACCATATTTTTCACCGCTAATATTTCATTTAACTCTTTTTTTTTTGTATCAATTTTATTCATTTATTTTAGATGAAATTGGATTGTCAAGTTACCATTTTGATTTTTATTTTTATGAAAGGGTACAACGATTCAATACATATATATTGTATTTCAGTCTGATCCTGAAATCATTGGTACATATACATCTGCCGCTTGAAGCACATGCCAAGTTTGACACCTTTTACTATGTATCTGCTCACATCTACCCCGTAATATCTGGTACAGCACGTCCATCATGACGGACGCATAGTACCTTCACAAGAGAGGAACAACATCCACGTGCGAGGCGTGAAAGAGAAAGATATCCGCGAGGGATGAATGAAGAAGTATCAGTGTACGAGATTGGACAAGAAAAAGAGAAAGGAAAAGAAAGGAAGAAAATTACAACTAAATCAAATATTTTTTGTTGTTATTGTTGGCATGTATGATTCATATATTTCTGAGGTTTCTACTTACATTAAGATTTAAGACCCATGTGAAAGCAGTCAGATTCACACACAACTAAATCAAATCATTTTTTTGATAATACACAAATCAAATCTAAATAACATTTAAATGAGAAATGAAGGTTAATGATTAAACTATTTCATAATTACTTGTCAACAGGGTTGGTGGCATACTGGTTAATGAGTCCACCTTAAGATAGTTTGTTCCTTACGTTTTGGGTTCGAGTGTCGGGGCCACCAATTTTATTCTTTCCTTGCCCCGCCTCGCGCGTAAATGCTTCGTACATTCATCTTCACGCCTCGCGCCTGATGACATGCCATGCGTTTCAGTAGAGTTGTTGTATCCGTAATCCGCCCACTATAAAAAAAACAATTTCATAATTACTTAAAATTTCTAACATAAACTAAACTAAATTATCTCTAATAGTGGTAAGTAAAATCAAATTAAGTTCAATCATAAAAGCTAAAGTAAATTTAGTTAAAATAATCAAATAAAGCAAACTAATCGCAACAAAAGATATTAATTATTTACTTTCCGTTGCTGGAATATGTATAAAATGGCTTTATGTCAACACATGATATTTCTTGCAGTGATATTGCTGTCCAGAAAAGGTTAAAAAAAGTTTGGATTTTTCAACCAAATTCACAGACATGCCACCACACACATTTGCAAAAAGGTAAAACAAAATCCCCCACATTAGTCAACCATCTTACTTTTTCTTCCATCACTCAACGAGAATTATTTAAAAAACAGTAATTAAATAAATAAAACCAGATCCAACAGTGCAATCCTTCTCCCATTTTGGATTTATGTATTTGTATGGCTTCGATGTGTCCACATTTTCATCCTCACACCATCTATTGTCTTCTCTTCCTTCTCCAGTTCCCTTTTTCTTCGTCTACCCAGAAATCAAAATTGACAAATTTTCACTTTTATTTTTTTTATTTTTTAAACCTGTGGTGTGGTGCCTTTTTGGGTCTGCTTGTTCAGTTCATGGAAGCTGTTTGAACAAAAGTCAAGCATGCAGTACGAACACTATCAAATATAGCCATCAATCATCAAACCTCACAACCCATTCATTCACTCATTTTTGGAATTTCTAGGGCTATTCACTCACCCCCATTTTCAAACTCTTCCCAAAATCTCCACAGGAGTTAGTAGACGTGTAGAGAGAGAAGGCTCAACTAGGTTGTTGTTGTTGTTGTTTCATCGGTTATTTGAAGACAAACCCAGTTGAGGAGGGGTGGATTTGGGAAGTGGGCAGGTGAAAAGGAGCGATTTTGATCAGCTTTGGGGCTTATTTACAACACACCAGTACCGACGGCGGCGGCGGTGCAATAACTCAGGCGAACACGTCCATGTTCAACTCGTCCGGACTGTCTCTCGCTATTGTACGGCCTTCTTTTGGTCTATTTGTTTATATTTGTTTACAAGTTTCGACATTTTTGTGCAAAAGGTTTGATTTTGATATGTGCGTGTGTTGGTTTGATTTGACTGATTTAGGGTTTGGTTTTGTGTGCAGCAGGCGGGGTTGGAGGGGCAAGGAGAGGTGAGCAGAATGGGGGAGAATTACGGGGAGGCGGTGGGTGGAAGGAGGAGTAGAGAGGAGGAACATGAGAGCAGATCTGGGAGTGATAACATGGATGGAGGCTCTGGAGATGATTTGGATTTGTCTGATAATCCTCGTAAGAAGAAGCGATATCATCGGCACACCCCTCAGCAGATACAGGAGCTTGAAGCGTATGCTTCATCCTTCTTGTTGTTTTCACTGGCCTCGTGTTCAATGTTTTTAGGATTGTAGAATGATTTTTTGTTTTCAATGTTTTTTCAGGTTCAATGTTGCTTGAGATTCGATGTTTTAGTGTGTTGTTTACGGTTTACTTCTTTTCCTGTTTAGGTTGTTCAAGGAGTGTCCACATCCGGATGAGAAACAGCGGCTCGAACTGAGCAGGAGGCTGTGTTTGGAGACCAGACAAGTGAAGTTTTGGTTTCAAAACCGTCGTACTCAAATGAAGGTAGCTTTGATTACTCGGGTTTTTGTTTGATAAGGACTACAATGATAATGTTGTAGCGTATCTATTTGTTTTATTGAAGTAATGGGAAATAAATTGGTTTCACTGATTCAGACACAATTAGAGCGACATGAGAACTCGATGCTAAGATCTGAAAATGACAAGCTTCGAGCTGAGAATATGTCGATAAGGGATGCTATGAGGAATCCGATGTGTACAAACTGTGGTGGTCCGGCCATTATTGGAGATGTTTCTATTGAAGAGCAGCAGCTGAGGATTGAGAATGCTAGATTGAAGGATGAGCTAGACCGGGTTTGTGGTCTAGCAAGCAAGTTTCTTGGAAGGCCGGTTTCGTCGCTGGCGAGCACTTCTATGACAATGCCAAGCTCTAGTTTGGAACTGGGAGTTGGAAACAGTAATGGTTTTGCTAGTATAAATGCCTCATTGCCTTTGGGTACGGATTTTATGGGTGGGATTATGAGTCCAGCGGATGTAGTGCCTTCAAGTAGATCCACACTGACAACTGGAGTGATGGGAGTTGACCGATCCTTTGAGAGATCCCTTTTTCTTGAGCTTGCTTTGGCTGCCATGAACGAGTTGGTCAAGCTGGCTCAGACAGACGAGCCACTTTGGTTACGAAGCTTGGAAGGAGGTCGGGACGTTTTGAATCATGAAGAATACGAGAGGACATTTACTCCTTGTATTGGCATGAAACCCAATGGTTTTGTGACTGAAGCCTCCCGGGAGACGGGCACCGTGATTATTAACAGCCTGGCCCTTGTCGAAACACTGATGGACTCAGTAAGTCACTCGCATCGTTTTTCTTGCTCCTAACCATCGTTTCTAGTCATCGTTTATAAATTTGTTATTAATGTACCTTTTTTGAGTCCTTACTCCTTTGTGTCTTGTTGCTTAGAATCGTTGGGCAGAGATGTTTCCTTGCGTAGTTGCCAGAAACAGCACCATAGATGTCATATGTAGTGGCATGGGCGGAACAAGAAATGGTGCACTCCAACTGGTTATGTTCTATCCATCAACTTCGCAAATCTATATAATTAAGAGATGATAGATATCTTCGGTATTCTAACTAAATAACTATTTTTCGCAGATGCATGCAGAACTTCAAGTACTTTCACCTCTAGTTTCAGTTCGTGAGGTCAACTTCTTACGTTTCTGTAAACAGCTAGCTGAGGGGGCCTGGGCAGTTGTTGATGTATCCATTGATTCCATTCGACAACCATCAGGTACGTCATCATATGCAAGCTGCAGGAGGCTTCCTTCTGGGTGTGTCGTGCAAGATATGCCCAATGGGTACTCCAAGGTACTATTTTATCCGTATTGCCATTCCCTTCCCATTAACTCCAATTTATGGTTCCTATTTTCTCTTTTTTGAAGCTGTACTAGTGTTTCAGTGTGTATTTGCTAATCTGCTCATTTCTCGAAATAAATAAATATTTTCGTATAACTAAGCTTGAGCATTGTGGTTTTTTGAACCCAGTCGAGTCACGAGCCTAGAAATTTTCTATTTGCCTAGACTAGTGTACTCATTACTTGCTAAATTGCCACATCCATCGGGATAGCTGAACATATCCATTTTACTATGTCAGCGAACCTTCATAGGCAATTTTTTAATATCGGCTAGATGCCTTCTCTGGTATCAAATTACTTTAAAACCATCGGGGCTCATTATTTAATTACACTATCTGACCGTACACCCGCAGATCTAGGCTTCAATGATTTAGAAATGGATGAAAGCCTCCATCACGGTTCTATTTCTGCATTTTAGACACATTGATTTCATACCCGCCTCATAGATTAGATCAATAATTAGATAACTGTTGATAAGGTCAACCTTGGCTTGAATAAACTACACATTTGATGCTTCTATTCTGATTTCTCTTATCCAGACTGCTTCTCTTTAGAATACTTTTATTCCACTGATGACCGGTGAGCTTGTTTCAGCCTTGTGTGCCTGACCACTTCTACTGTATTCTATTGGATGGTCCATGTAGCCCACATTTCCATGTAGTCAGCTTTGGTTGACGTAGTTTGTTCTGATCATTCTAGCCTGCATGTAGGCTTTATTTTTTAAGTTTTACCTCCCTGTGCTGTCGCGGTTCCCTTATTGTACGGCTTGACCCATGCTATTCCTCATGGCTCTTTTCTTCCTTGTTTGGAATTCAGTGTGTTGACTAGATGAATTATGCGCTGGACCTTGAATTTCACTAATTCGTGTCCAGTCTCATTCGTTTAATTTTACTTTACGAATTAGACATTAATCGTGAGACAAAGGAAAAAAAAGAATGAAAATTCTGAAGCTTCGACTGTCGAGTAAACTGTAGTTCGGTTGATTATGGGATTTATAGTGTGGAAACCGTTTACTGTGCATTGCGGAGTGTAGGGTTCAAAAGGTTTAAATTAATCCAGCATGAGTATTTTTGTTTTAACAGGTGACGTGGGTTGAGCACGCTGAATACGACGATAGTTCTGTTCACCAGCTGTATAGGCTCCTACTTAGCTCTGGTATGGGCTTTGGTGCTCAGCGGTGGGTTGCAACACTACAAAGACAGTGCGAGTGCCTTGCCATGCTCATGTCGTCCACTGTCGCCTCTCTAGATCACACTGGTATTAAAAAAATTTAAGCACTCTATAAATTTTTCTTCTTTTATTCGTCCTTACAGTTCCGTCATCTGTGTTTATTATTGTATTTCAACCTTGTGACTCAGCCATTAGTGCAAGTGGGCGTAGAAGCATGCTAAAGCTTGCTCAGCGCATGATCAACAATTTCTGCGCCGGGGTCTGTGCTTCCTCTGTGCATAAATGGAACAAGCTAAACGCTGGCAACGTCGGCGAGGATGTGAAAGTTCTGACACGTAAGAGCGTGGATGATCCAGGTGAGCCACCAGGCATAGTACTAAGTGCTGCTACTTCTGTCTGGCTGCCAGTTTCTCCTCAGAGACTCTTTGATTTCCTACGCGATGAACGATTTAGAAGCGAGTGGGACATACTGTCCAATGGTGGACCTATGCATGAGATGGCCCACATCGCCAAAGGTCAAGATCACGGCAACTGTGTCAGCCTCCTCCGTGCCAGCGTAATTTTCTCCATCTCTCCCTCTCCCTTTCTCGTTCTGCATAGTATACTATCTTTACATTAGCTCGCACATCACATGCATTGGTTGCGTAAAGAGAGAAATGTGGCTAGATTTTGACACAGATCATTGTCCATTTATTCATGAACTCGGATAAATAGGGACATTTTTTTTATCATTGGAATTATGCATCAGGACAAGGTTTTCAAAAGATAAACCTAAAAGCCACATTTTGATTTTTGGCAGCTTGTATCAATTAAGATAATTATCATACTTGTCGGGGTAGCACATGTTAATAATTTGGGCGTGCCATACTGAAGACAATCAATGATTGAGCACAACTCACAGTAATTTTTGTGTAATCTACAGGCTGTGAATGCGAATCAAAGCATGCTGATCCTGCAAGAGACCTGCATAGATGCTGCTGGGTCCCTGGTAGTGTACGCGCCAGTGGACACACCTGCAATCCACCTAGTCATGAACGGCGGTGACTCCGCCTATGTCGCGCTCCTCCCTTCTGGATTCTCAATAGTACCAGATGGCCCTGGTCCATCCCACAACCTCGACGGGTCAGAAAGAGTCAGTGGCTCCCTCTTAACAGTTGCTTTTCAGATACTCGTCAACAGCCTCCCAACAGCTAAACTGACTGTCGAGTCTGTCGAGACTGTCAACAATCTCATCTCCTGCACTGTCCAGAAAATCAAATCCGCTCTTCGCTGCGAAACTTAGAGAATGTGTTTATTCGCGGTTGAGAGTCAAGAACGAACCGCGGCAAGAATGGTGGTTCGGGCATTGACTCAGGTGGAGTTAGCTTACCAGTTTGGCTAATAATATGCACATCTCAACGCTGCTGCATCCAGTAATGAAAGTAAATGTTCTCTGATGCTCGAATTATTATTCATCCATTTGGTTCGTCTGTCTTTTATGTTCATTAAGTAATCCAAATATCCAATACTGTCAGTTTATGTAAGCCTTTTTTTTTTTTTGTCATAAGAAACCAATTTTTTTTAAATTATGTTTATTAATTTTATAGGGGTTGATAGTGTTTTTTTTATGCTTAAAATTTTAATTGTTCAATTACTTATATTTAGCACTTAAGTAGCCAAGCTAAATATTTGACTTTTAAGTCGATGATTTAAGTTCTTCAAGTCAGTTTTTCTATTCAAGTTATGTTAAATTTAGTGGTTCAATTTCCACTCAATCAAAAGAACATACCATACTCAGATTCTAACTGCAAAGTTAAATAAGTGCTATTTTATTTAGCTTAATTACAAATGGTTGAATCTCATATTTATTTGTGGTCAATTTCTTTACATGATTATGATGAGGAAAATAATCCGGTGCAAAGTTAATTTTTTGGTACAAAATACAAACTAATTATAGCCATTGATCTTGTGATTTGAATGGATGAGATTAAATCTTGATTTTTTGATATTTTTATTGGTGACGAATTATAAAATGAAACTGACGAATTATGTCGTTTTTTTCATTTTTCGGCTCGTCTTTTTTATTTTTTGGCTCGAAAAGTGACGAACTATAAAATAAATTGACGAATCATAGAATGATTTTGATAAATTTTGTATTTTGTATCAAAATTTAACTTTATACCTGATCTTGACCCTTGATGAATATCAAACAAACATGTAAATGTAACCAATTTTTATTTTTGCATGTAGATTTGAAGTTTTGCACTTCTTAGATTTTAGTAAAAGACAAGTAATTTTAATTTTTTTAAATACCTTTTGCACCTTTTTTTTATTTTTAAGTAGAAGATAATAAAAGAGTGAACTTTTTTGAGCATTTAGATTATTTAAACCAAATAGGAAATTTGTATATGAAGAAATGTAGATCCATAAAATAATAGTAAATTCATTTGAGCGTTTCTCCAATATTCTTTATAAGATTTCCAACTTTAAAATGTAAAACTCAATCACCTCTAGATTAGTTCTCCAAATTTGAGGCCAGCATGCCCTTAGATGCACTTTACAAGGCCCAAACTCAGGACCACCTTAGAATTGTGAATATCATATTTAGAAGTGAATTACAAAAGAACAAAACTGTATGATGTTTGCGACTAAAACGAGCTCATACACCTTGGAAAAACCTACTCATTGAGTCGATGGTGGTTCAAGTGTTATCTTCATCGAACGAGCTACATTTTGTAGTTACTTACCGAGAGCCAAAATTCATCCAGCCTTCAAAACCGACTCCGAACCGGGTCGAGCCGCTGTCCGACATAGATGACCAAGAAGGCCTCCGGCTTCAAGTCAAACTGATAATAAGCAATGCTGCCGTTCCAATCATGAAAGGGAAGGACCCGGCTCGGGTCATCGAGCGAGCAGTGGCTGATGCTTTGGTGTTTTACTATCCATTCGCGGGGCGGCTTGTCGAAGGTCCGAACAGAAAACTGTCAGTGAATTGCGCTGGGCAAGGTGCGTTGTTTATAGAAGCTGATGCGGATATCACCCTTGAGGAAATTAAAGGACATCTCTTGCCGCCCTGTCCTGTTTTCGACAAGCTAATGCTTCCTGTCCCGGGCACTACCGACCCGGTCACAGGGCCACTTTTAGCCCTCCAGGTGACGAGACTTTCATGCGGAGGATTCTGCGTAGGAATGCGGTCGACTCACACCATGGTAGACGGGATGGGGAACGGCCAGTTCTTCAGCGCCATTAGTCAAATGGCGCTGGGGGCTAGCGCCCCAACCCCGCTCCCAATATGGCGTAGAGACGAGTTTTTCAACGCAAGAAACCCGCCTCGAATCACAAGGCCTCATCCCGAATACGACCTGGATGAGGTCGATCCTCAAAAAGTGGCATTCTTGCTTGACGAAATCAACATGGTACAAAAATGTTTCCTCATACCTTACAAGGACCTAGCTGCAATCAAATACCGCTATATCCCCTCAGACCGCCACAGAAACTGCTCCACATTCGACGTCCTCACAGCCTTAATCTGGCGCCTTAGATCACTCGCCATGTCACATGATCCTGACCAAACCCTCCGGTTCGCTTGCACGGTCAACGCACGTCGTCGAGACCGCAACCTATGCGACCTTCCCCAAGGCTACTACGGCAACGCATTCGCATTTCCCGCCAAAGTATGCAAAGCTAGAGATATGCTCAACACCAATGACTTAGAATTTGCACTAGACATGGTCAAAAAATGCAAGTCAGAGATAGATGATGAGTACATGAGGTCAGTAGCTGATCTCATGTCTCTTAGAGGACATCCTCGGTACAATGTTGTCGGTAATCATATGGTTACTGACAACAGAGCCATGAAATACGATGATGTCGATTTTGGCTGGGGTAAGCCTGCATATGCTGGTCCAGTCGGGACTAATCATAACTTTAGCACTTACGTAAAAATGAAAGATGCCAATGGAAAAACTGCGGTCGGGGTTTTAATGTGCTTGCCGGAGAAAGCGATGGACAAGTTCGAGTTTGAACTCCAACGAATCGTTGCAGGCGAAAGCCTGCAAGCGGTTGCTAAACTATGAGGCAAAGCAACCAGTGACCGATCCACAACACATTTATAAATACTGTAATATTTTTTATTGAGAATTTATAGAGTCAGCTTTAATAATGATTAATATATGTAATGGAATGTACGCAAGTTCTATTGATCCAATAACCCCGATTAGTCAAATTAGGTCAAGATTAGATAATTGTTCAATTATGCAAATTCTTGCAAGTGAATGTAAAGAAGAACGACAAGACTTTTTACAAGCTTCGGGTAACCCTTATTGTTTGAAGTCTCAGATCGGGGAGGCTCGCCCAACGTTCCACTATAATCCCCAAAGAGTTTGCACAATTACAAAAGTCCTAAACAAGCCATTAAGCCAATGACCCAAACTTCTAACCTAATTGAGACTATACACACGAACTAAGGAAGAAAACTGAGACTTCCCTGGACGAGAAGAGTCGAGCGCCACACAGACGGCCGAAGTCAATCAACTCGTCCACTCCAAGTCGCACTCACGCCTTGGTCAATTAGTGATTTCCGAGCCGCAATAGCTATGTTACAGAGTGCTTCTCGATGAACCGAGCCTCTCGAACTAGCTCTCGATTACGATCGCCTCAAGACTCGCGTTTCAATTTCTCTCTGGTATATAAAATCGAACTCGTGCCCTAAATCCCAATTCTTGCAAGCTTTATATCGAGCTGGAGAAGACGAGTGAAACAACGTCGCGTGCTCCAAAAGCAACCCATCTTCGCGCTCGTCCAAACAACAACGTTCCATTTAAGCGTCCTTAATGAAACGCTGCGTTAAGCTTAAAACCGGGCTCCATGCGCCTTTGTCTAAACGACGCCGCCCGTAGTAACTGCAATAACAGCTACTCCCACCAGCCAAAAACTGTAATAACACCGTTTTGGCATCTCTTGCAAATTAGCTTCAGCAGCTCATCAAATTTGATCTTCGGCATCTTCTGGTCCCATTGCTCAACTTGCAAGCCTAAAAGCTTTATACAGAATCCTCTATGGGATAAGTTCCTAGCCTAGGACTCATTGGTTTGTTGACCTAACCTATAGGAGCACAAAAAGAGGATAAAAACGTCCTCACAATTTGCCCTCATAATCCTACTTGTGCAAGAACTCTTTTAGGGACTACTCGGTGGAACATTGAGCGATACCTCATACCAACCATCATTGGCTCAACCACATACCCTCAAGGAACGTCAAGGATATGCAGGCTTTTCCTGCAAAACAAAAATTTGTCACCAGGCACTATCTTAGTGCCAAAATCTGCAAGGTTAGTCTCTCCCAAAATCTTCTTGATAATGATCTCCTTTGATTCAACCATATCTCTAATAAAATGGAACATAACATCTATGTGTTTAGTTCTTTCATGATATACTGGATCTTTACATAAGTACAAATCACTTTGACTATCCATATGCAAGATAGGCACACAAGATCTACCCTTAATTTCCTTTACAATTCCCTTAAGCCATATTGCTTTTTTAACAGCCTCAATTGCAGCAATGTACTCAGCCTCAGTTGATGAAAGAGCAACAATTGACTGCTTTTGGGACTTCCAACTAATGCAATTACCAGCCCATGTGAAAAAGAAAGAAGTAGTAGATTTCCTATTGCCTTTGTTACTAGCATAATCAGAATCCACATACGCAACTATATATTGCTTTGAATCAAAATCAGCAAAGATCAAACCAAGTTTAACAGTATCAGACAAGTATTTCAGTAGGTATTTCATCCCCATCCAGTGTTTCTCCCCAAGATTAGATATAAATCTACTCAAGACACTAATAGAAAAAGCAAGATCAGGTCTGGTGCAAAGCATGACATACATCACTGATCTTACAACAATATCATAAGGGATTTTGCTCATTTTTAGTTTGTCTTGATCAGTAACAGGGCAATCAACTTTAGTTAGCTTAAGGTGCCCTCCTAATATGACAGTTACTGGTTTTGAATTCTTCATACCAAACTTGTCAACCATTTTACTCAAATAATCAGATTGGGAAAGATAAATTCTTTTAGTCAGTTTGTCCCTAAGGATATTTACACCCAAAATATTTTTAGCATGGCCCAAATCTTTCATGTCAAAATGAACACTTAAGTCTCCTTTAATTTCGGCAATGGCAGTTTTGTCCCCACTTATCATCAATATGTCATCCACATAGAGTACCACATACAAGGGAAACTTAGCATTAACATTTTTAAAATATAAGCAAGTATCATATTTAGTCCTTGTAAAATGTAAGCTAATCAAGCAAGCATCAAATTTCCCTGTTTCATTGCCTAGGTGACTGTTTTAGGCCATAAATAGTTTTTTTTCTTCAAAAAACAAACATAGTCAGGGTATTTTTGATCAACAAAACCAATAGGCTGGCTCATAAATATTTTTTCCTCTAAGTCACCATGAAGAAAAGCTGTTTAACATCCATTTGTTCCAAATGCCAATCAAGCCAGCGGTCATAGCAATCATGAGTCTCAACGTTTGATATTAACAACTGACAAGCGTATTTTTAACCCTTTATAGCTGTCATGTTATATGTTTTAGGGGTCAAGTTGCAGTAAAAAACAATTTATAATCCTTGGCAAGCCAAGGGTTGATCCAAGGAACAACGTGCGTGATTACTAGCTAACAAGTGACCTATTCAGCTATTCCAAACAATGAAAGGTTTTGATGTAATGAAAACAGCAGAAATTAAATACAGAGAAAAATAAAGAGGGTTGACTTGATTAGAGAAAGAATCCCAGGATCAAACTTCACATGTGCCAACCCACAAATCATGTAATTATATCGCATAAATTATTCATGCCATCAACTATAGAAATAAACCAAAATAACACTAGACAAGTCGCCCATCCACGGATCATTGTCTACATTAATCTCAATCGTTAAACGCCACCCATCCACGGATTATCAATAATTTCAATTAGTTAAGCTTAGGGTTTTTCAGACAATAAAGTCAACTTTCCTATTAATTCATGTACTACCAATGTAGCTACCATGACCTAATATCAATTTCATAAAGTCTGGTTAATACCTAGGACCCATTCATCTTTTGGTAATTAACCTAATTACATTATAGCATGCAAACATCACATTCAATGTAAAACTTGCAAGAACGATAAAATTGAGCACAATGAAATTGATTATTCGAATTGCATTAATTAAAAACATTTAATTAATCACATGAAGAGTTGGGTATAAGGCACGGGATCCGTAGGATCCCAGAATACGGAAGACTACTCACTACTCATAGTAAGTTAACCAAAATAGTATATATGTAGAAATCAAGGACAAGGAAACGTGTAGACGACGTAGCTCGATGAGTTGTTGATCTATCGCAATAATCTGCTCTGTCTTCTTCTCCAAAATTAGGTCCCTCTATCTCCAAAATCAAGCTTTCTATTTATAGGCCCGAATTTCCTAATTCTGTTTTGATTTTTTGGAAACACCGGTGACACCCGTGACATAAGAGGCACCACGGGCTGTGCGAAAACCAGCCATCTGGCCCAACTATCCAAAGTACTGTAACACTCGTGCCCAAAGAAGACGTCACAGGCTGTCACGGGGTCTTTAATTTGCTCAATGTCTGGTCCATTCAGGACAGGCCCGTGACGCCCGTGGCGGTTGTGACGCGTCACGGAGTCTTGGTTATAAAAAAGGGTGACTTCCGCTCAATTCTTCAACTTTTCATCCATTCGCCACTCATCGGCTCTGGGAGAGAAACAGACCTGAAACACTAGGGAAAACTGTTAAAAGACACTAAAACGCCGAGGGAAAACGAGCTAATCCATCATCGAATGGCGCGATTAATTGGTCAATAATTCAACCGATCAAAATACTCCACACTTAGGATTTATTCGTCCTGAGTAATAAAAAGCACAAGTCAATAAACGGCAAAGCAACTACCCACTCGTGTATCACATAATCAATTCTAACTAAACCAATATGTAAATCATAACTCACTTTCGTAGAGAACACGAATGCATTTAGCATATTGATACGTTGTAATATTTGCACTTCAATCTTTGGGATTAAAAAGCAAGATATTTGATCAAAAACAATTTATAAGACCGGTAAGTACCGGGTCGTCCAAGGAGCAAGTCTAAACTTATGATCACTATTCAATTTTGTTCCGATAAGTCTATTCTAATTGCGAAAGGTTGGGTTTGGTGTGGTTGCTAGAGCAAATGTATATAAACAATGTAAACAGTCTAAGAAATCTAGAGATAACGTCACTACCAAGGCAAAAGATGTACTCTAGGGAACTACTTCACTCATATGTGTTTTAGACTCTTAGAGTTCAATTTCATGCAAGATAATTGTCTTATATGATTAGATTAAGGTGTGCGACTATTAAACCAAATTCAATCTCTCGATAATTTTATTCGATTTAAGGAAGAGGCACCTCGCACGTGGGCTTCAATCTCTCGATGTTGTTAGCTCACGTCCAACTCAAGTTTCTCAATCATCAATGCTAGGATGGGTCACACTAGTGATCACCACCTAACAAGGGTGATTTACTTGTTTTCGACAACCTTTGGCGTCCTCGTATCGGCTACTTAGCCTAGGATTCCTTAATGACTCGCTATCTAGATACTTTGGCTTCCACCTCTCGGTTACTTGACCAAAGAACCATATACATAATCATCTAGACATTTTCTCAAACACCTAGAGTGCTTAACTCAAGTCATATATCAAAACCATACACTTAGACATTTTCTCAAACACATAGAGTGCATAGTTTGAGCATTCATTCAAAGTAAACCACAATCACTCAAAACATGTTATTCTACACATGAGATCCATAAGACCCTAGAATACAAAGGACTACTTACAACCCATGTTGATAGGCAAACACAAGTTGTATTAAGTACACAAATGATGAGAATACAAGGAGAGAATGAACCAATCTATTGTAGATGATCTTCTTCCACCCTTAGTATCTTCAATCTTCAATGGATGATCCTCCCCTTGAAGCCTTGGTCTTTGTCTCTCTAGAAACCCTCTTCTTTCTCTCCAAAAACCCTAGCCTCAAGTCTCATTTTCTCAAAACCCTTAGTTTTTATTTATAGGAAGCAAATAAAAATCCTGTCTTTTAAGTCCAATCGGCCGTTTCAGGTTTGTTTGCATTTACCAGCCGGCCGGCTCAAATTGTGTCACAAATCTACACTTTTTGAGCTTTTGAACCGGGCGGTTCAGTTCTGTGCACTCCTTTGAACCGGCCGGTTCAAAACATCAGAGCCTTCTCTCTTGTTGGGTCTCGATTCTAACCGGTTGTACTTCCTGTGGCTTTTTCGAGATCTTAACGTCCGAATTAGGTCTTGGCTTAAACTGAAGAGTTGTAGCCCTTTGGGTTCCAACAAAATTTTAATTAATCCATTCGGACACCCTATGCGATCTGGGCATGCAAAATACGTTGCAAAGGTCAACCTGTCCTGTTTTCCCCGAAACTTCATAGTTTTCTCCGAAACTTCGATTTTCTTCGAGAATTGATCTTTTTGAGCCCGGGGACTGTTAGGTCGATTTCTAACCTGAAATGGCAACCAAGAGGGTCAAATGGCATCGAAAGAGACTCAGAACGGATCAAAACATCTAATAAAAGTAGAGAAATCATAGTTAAGAATTTGACTCATCAAAACACTCCACACTTAGAGTTTGATCGTCTCGAGCAAACAATAAGATCAAGCCAAAGAGAAACAAATTGCAAAAATATAAGTCATTATGTTTTGTCACCCATTTGCTCTCAACATCCATTTAAGGGCTCAAACTTTTATTTCTCACTACTCTAAAACTTATTTACAATCTAACTCCTTTTCGTAGGTGTTACGAGTGCATTTAGCGTATGCACCAAGCCTTTAAACCCCTAGGCTACCCTAGTGGACGAGTTATAGTCTCGTGAGAGTTTTCAGAAAAGGGAAAACTCACAAATCCCATATGTACCTATCCCATGAGAATGAATTCAAGAGTGCTTAACCGAGGCGAGGATTTCTCAAAACAAATCCCTCACCCCAAACTAGGACTACCACCACATTATCATCAAAATAACTTTTGAACCATTTGAGTACCCATGAGGTTGTGCATTCAAGATCATCAATACTAGAGCTATGAAATGTCTAATCCAATGATCTACTCATTTTCAAGGAAATACAATAGAAGAAAAGTTATTATGTTGCACAAAAGAGTGTCAATCGCTCACCAATGCTAGCTGGGGCTAGTTCATGGGTTTGTGACATAAAACTCGTTCCCAAGTTTTAGGGCTTAAGCCATAATCCATAAGGGAAGAGGAGTTTGACACTAGAGTTCTTATATAACAAGCATAGACCAAATGATAGTTCCCGTGCAAGGATCGTCCAAAAGTTAATCCAACTAGCAGACTATGCAAATGATGAATCCTGCACAAATGAAGAATGAGGAAAAACATAGAGTCAAGTTTTAAGTGATTTTCATTCACATATTTTTTTCGAAATTGCCTTTGGCCTACAAATACCTTGAGGGGGAACTTTTCTTCCTAACCCCATGCATTTGTAAATTTGAAGCAAAACTTCTCTTGTACTTTGAGAAAGTTGTTAGTCGGGGCTTTGCCCTCTTTGACCACAAATTTTTTTGTCGTGGCCTATTTTTTGCCCTCTTTTGACTCCACACAATATGTTCAAAAGTGTATGGAATGTGTGGGAACAATCATGAGCAAGACACTAAATTGGAAAAACTCAAGTCACCAAGGAGCATACAAAGGGTCTAAGTTTTCGTGATTTTTTTAAAAAGGGCTTGCTAAAACTTAATCCAAGGTATTTCAACGAAAATACTTAGAAAATTAGATAGACAAGGGGTAGCAATGATATTGATTCACAAGAATGCACATTCAAGGGACTAGGTCGGTTCTAGGTTCAAGATCTAATAAATGCGACAAGTAGGCTAGATGTGATTTATAGGTATTTAGAATTGATAATCACAAGCCTATGTGGTTAAAAACACTCTCATGTTAGGGATAGAATGCATGAATGCAGTGTCCATTCTAAAATGATGGGCATGACATAATATGAGTGAACTATGCGGCTACCCACTCCACACTTAAAATCTAGCTTAGTCCCTAAGCGCAAGTAATAAAGAAAATGAGATAAAGGCGCATAGGAACTCCCCTCGTTTGTAGATGTGCCCCGCCAATAGAAAATACTCCATTGTGCTAAACTTGATCATACATGATGCAAATACTTTCCTTGATGACAAGAGAACATGAGAGGTTAAACGTAACAAGTGATAGATATAGAAACAATAACCAACTCAAGTATGAGCAATATGGTATCACAAGGTTACAAGATAACATCATGGAATATATGTTTAAGAGAGTTCAAACAAGGAAAGTAAACTACATCTTCCTTCATGCACAAGGTGTCTAAGTCATAGCAAAAAAGTAGTCCCAATACAACAAAGTCATAATAAGCACATGAACACCAAGGGCGCGACATCATCATTCATAGATGAGGGTCTTGGAAATGTGAATTGAGATTGGAGTGAGTAGGACTCATTCCACACTTAAAATCCAAGCCACATTCAAGTCATGCAATGATCATGCTAAACAATCAAGCATTAAAAACAAGAATGAACAACTTACAAGCCGAGTTACCTCCCGCGAGGGCCTAGTTTTTCTCGTCTTGGCAAAGACGTAGCAAAGCGCCCCATAGAATCACTTGTGAGAAGTCTTTTGCTAGGATCCCTTCTCACGGGGCCTTAGATTTAGCGTGTCAATCTACCTTTAAGTCTCATTTAAATTTCCTTCCATCAAGCCTACGATGGACTTTCAATTGCAAGTTCGACCCCTTCATAAATGTTGAACCCTTTAGAATTAAGGGATCATTGGAGCTCCTTTTGAATAATCTTTCAAAATATGGTAGGAAACTCCAAAACTTATCCCGAGGCCATGTGACAAAGAAAGGATCTTTGACACTAGCCTCTAGTATGATGGGCACACCCTCCTTGAGTTTTATAATGATGTCCTTGGGCGCCCAATTCTCAATCTCCCTCTTTAGACTTGTGTCTTCTTGTGTGCGAGGTTGTTCTCTATTCATGTTCATGTATACCTCAATAAAGTCTTCATGCTCTTGGAATCCTCATGGCTCCATATGCTCTTGTTCAAATTCATCCCCATCAAGAGGTTCAAGCTCGCCTCGCATTGGTGGAGGTGAAGGTGTCCGAAGAGTGTAGTCTTTTATACTTGAATCATCTTCATCTAGCTCTTTGATAGCTTGGCCGAGCTTTTCAAAAGAGCCATTTGACAATTTATCATCACTAGATTCAAGGACATCTTCTTTGGAAACCTCTCTTTCTACATCTAAGTCCCCATTCTCAATTGCTTGTGCCAATATACTTTCTAACACTTGTCCTCCAGCAACGAGTTCATCTAAACGTTGATTCAAAGCTTGGAAATTTTGTAGCATGTTGATAAGTCGTACTTATTCGACTCGTCGAATCAATTAATCCCATTTATTTCGACACTTTATTATGCGCACAATTAGTTTTTAGTATGGTTTTGCATTTCAGGTGTTTCGGAAGCTCTAGGAGGAAACACGCATAAACGACGACATTTCATGCCAAAAACATCACAATGACAGATCGGACCTTTGGACACTTGACGGAGTGCAAGTAATGAACCGCTTATCGAAAAATTACGAGCCACACGTCGTTGCGTAGATAACTCAATTCCCTACAACTCTCTAGTTCACACAAAGAGCAGCCAAAGTCATATAGAAGGTCAAATCTAGAGTCGAAGTTGGAACTGGCGTGCAGAAGGAGGACCGCAACTCAATGGGGATAGCGTTTTGTGTAGACATTAGCAGCAACGCTAATGTCAAATGAAAACGCGCCACTAATGTTAAAGGAAAATGCGGAGGAACCGACGAGGGCTAACGTCAGCAGTCCGTATGATGACGTCAGCAGGCTGAAAGTTGATAATTCTAGCCCAAAAATGGATTTAGAAACCCAAGATGATAATTCAACCCAAAACCAGATTTGGGAATACAATTTTGCTATAAATAAGAGGCTTGGGTTAGGGTTTCATATCGATCATTCTACGAAGACCTAGATGGCTCTGGAGAAGACGCAAGCTTTCGACGATAAAGAAGATTTCCTTACTTTCATTATGTGTTTTTCCATAATTATGTGTAGCTAAATTCCTAATTCAGTTTAGGGTTTCGCATATTGTGACTATGTTTTTGAGACTTTATTCTTAATGCAATTTCTTGTTTCTCTAGTTCTTGTGCTTAATTTAAAGGATTGAATTGTGAAGCTAAGTGGATACTTAACATGGTAAAGCTTAGCCGAACAATTCAGTCCCTATCGTTAATGCTTGTTTGAGACTTACCCGTAAAGACAAGTAGGAACGTCTAGATTCGATAATGCCTTTCCCGGATTATTGGGTTTAGAAGAACTAGAAGTCTAACGCCTTTCCCGGGTTAGTTTGTGGAGTTTGCCTTTCCCGGAATACTTGGGTTGCCTTTCCCGGAATAACCACACTTAGAAACATGAAATTAGATATTTAGCAGTCGATGATAAACATGTCACAATAGAAACCCTAAGCTGAATATTCTCTCTGATCGAATTCTTCGTGTTATTTTCTCTTGTGCACTCACTATTGCTTAAAACCCCCCTTTCTTTTATTGTTTCAGATACAACTTCAACAACCAGCTCTCTTGGTTTCGACCCTACTTGTCGCTATGCTAGTTTCACGCAGGAGAAATAAATATTAAATTTAACGCATCAGACGACGCACGTCAAATTTTGGCGCCGTTGCCGGGGAGCTGCGCTTCAGTGAAGTTGTTTCTTTTTGTTTTTTGTTTTTATATTATTTAGTTATTTTTTGTGCTTGCTACTTGTTTTACCATGTCTCACGCAGGTAGTCAGGTTGGTGATGATGTCAACAACAATGAGATCGCTCCAGATGATGAGCCGGAACGAGAGATACGTGCTCGCAACAGGGCGTATAACGCAGCAAGACTGGCCTGACAGCTGAATCAGAGGGCACCAGCTGCACAAAATGTTGGGAATGGTGCTGGTGCGAGGCAGTCGCTTCCACCGCCACCACCACAGCCACCAGTCAACGTGGAGCTAGACGAAGAAGAATATTACTACGAGCCCACAATGAAGGAGTTGTCTGCTCCTAACTTTCAAAATCAGACATGGTGCATCGACGAAGGGCCTGAATTAGCTGAGAAGAAATCAAGACTGCAGTAGTGCACTATCTGCCAAAGTTCTCAGGGCGACAAGGAGAGTCAGCCACCAAGCATCTACAGAGCTTTCATGGCATCCGCCAGACTCTCCGACCATACGGAGTCTCAGTGGAGGACTTTAAATTAAAAGCGTTTCACTTTTCTTTAACTGACGCAGCTAATGCTTAGTTTTTGTCTCTTCCTCCAGGTAGCATCAGGACATGGGATCAAATGTAGAAGAAGTTCCTGACCAAGTACTACCCAACTGCCAAGGCAATGCAGGTTTGCAAGCAGCTACATGATATCAGGCAAGGGCCAAATGAGTCAATGTACGACTATCTGGAGAAATTCAACGCCCTTGAACAGAGCTGCTGCAACCTGGGAGTGCCTGATAAGCTGATAATCGAGTACCTGCTGGATGGGTTGAGGCCACTCGATAGGATGCTGCTTGATGCCTCAGCTGGAGGCACGATCATAAATCTATCCCCACCTGGAGTAAGGCGCTTGATCGCGGAAGTGGCTGAGTACGCAAGGTTCAGAGAAGAGGCCAGCAGACAGGAGGAGTTCAGCAGAACTAGAAGTGTTGCAAAGGCTGAGACCCCATCAAATCAGATGACTGAGGAGATTAAACAGATGAACGAGATGGTGCAGAACCTCATGATGAATCAGATGGTCCAAGTGAAGCCTTGTGAGTTTTGCGGTGCAACAAATCATAAGACAGACGCTTGCCCTACTCTACTGGAGGATACACAGGCCAACGTCAATGCAGTGGGTGAATTCCAAAGCTACAATAACCATGCACCCCAGCAGACTCAGCAGCAGTAGTACTATCGTCCGCTATATCGTCAACAGTAGGGAGGCTACAATAATCAAAACCAGTATTAGCAGAGAGGGCAGAATTACAACCAGGCAGGCCCTAGCAACCAAAGTTCCAGCAAGTCTCTGGAGGATATATTAAAGGAGCTGACAGCTAGCACCCAGCAGATAGCCACCACTGTGCAACAAAATCAAATAAAGACCGATGGGACCCTAGTAGAGCTGACAAAGCAGATGTCGCAGATAGCCCAGACCATTTCCGAGCTGAAGAGAGATCCAGGGAAGCTACCATCACAGACAGTGCCTACTTCGAGAGGGAATGTCAGCACATTGGCAGTAGTGGATGTGGACGCGACACTAAAAGAGTCTGCATATTGGGTGAACAAGTTACTCGTGCTCGACAAGCACATTAAGGCGAAAAATAGCGACAACGAGTCGGAGTCAGTGTCCACAGTGCCAACAGAAGACATTAGCGCGACGCTAATGTCTGAAGTAGACACTGCCATAATGTCTAAGCGAGGCGTGGCCACTGATGCACAACACAAAACCGACCCTTTTCCTTCGTTTTCTATGCAAGTAATAGCTCCTAAAGACAATATGATCGACAAGGATGAGCTAGGAGGCAGATTGGACGTAAGAGATGAGCTTAAAGAGCCGATAATGGAGCGCCCACTCGCCAGTCATGAGGCACCGCTTTGAAAAAGTAAGGACCCATGTGCCTTCACAGTCACCTGTGGTATCAGTGAGACTCAAATACATCACTATTTAATTGATTTGGGGGCTGCTATTAACGCTATGTCATACTCTTTATATTGTTCTTTGAAGCTGGAACTGTTAAAACCTCCCAAATTGTTGGTAGAGTTAGGAGATAAATCTTGTATTTGTCATGTTGATTCGCTAGAGGATCTAACCCTACATGTAGGTGACCTTGTTGTTCCTGCAAAATTTTATGTTTTGCAGATTGGAGATGCTAGAAACGACGATCCTCCAACACTTATTTTGGGACGTCCATTCCTCTTTGCCACTAAAACCAAGATTGACATGGACACAGGCTTGTTGTCACTTGCGTTTGGTGGCAAGACATCAGATTTTTATATTTATGAGGATGATGACCGTCCATGCGCGAAGAAACCACCAGACATAGCGCACACGCCATATCTTGGTGCCCTACCTCCGAACCTACCAGATGAGACTACGCATGAAACAAATGAAGTAGCTATGAGAAGAGTGTCCTTGCAAACTCGGGAGAATGTGAAGGCAAACCCGCCTGATCGATGGAGAGCAGACACGAGCACACCATTGTATGCGAATTTTGGACAGACTGAAGGAATAGCTGAGGCGAAACTTGACCTCACACGTCCATGGGATCCTAACTTGTGATCCTTAAAGAGGTATCGTCGAGCCAACGACGTAAAACAAAGGCGCTCGCAGGGAGGCAGCCCGACAAATTTTTTGTTTTTCTCGTTTTTTATTTTGTCTTATGTTTGTTTGAGTCTTGAGTCATGTTTTTCACTTTGTCTTTCGGGAAAAGAGATGTTTTTCATGCATGAAATAGGTGCAACTCGGTGCGAACCACGCCAGGCATGAACATTAGCTGGCCGCACCTCGCCTCAACATTAAGGTAACGTCTCTAGCAGACGCGGTGGGTAAAGTCTGCAGTGGGCACGGTTGACCGTTGACCATCGTTGACCGACTCATTTGACCAGAATTCTCATCATCACGCGACGATATGAGGGGAGTGCCTGTTCACTTTTATTCTCTATTAGTTTTTTCCCTACGTTTGTGTGTCTTGTATTGTTGTGTCTTTGAATTTAGTCGTACCATGAGGACACGACTTAGTTCAAAAGTGTGGGGTGGGAGAGTCAGTCAGTCAGTTGTGTCAGTATATTTATTTTTCTTGCATCTGCATAGTGTCTGCACGTTTCCCTTTAAATATTTTTTTGAAAGTATGAATTTCTCTCTATTTCCTGGATATGCAGTATTGAACTTTGATGATGTGAAATAGACGATGCTGATTAGATGCGTTCCTCTCTTGAAATTTGAATTGTGTGACTACATGTGAATTTAACCTACTACGTGTCCTTTTGAGTTGAGATAAACAGGGATGTGGAGTTGATAGAAATGTCCTAGAGAGACTTGACGAAACATTCAAAGGACCGAATTTTGAGTTATATGGTTATGTGGATTTCGTGGAGGCTAGCACTTCGAGACGATATGGTTCAGAGTTAGCTCCGCCGCTGCAGCGTTTATGTTGGTAGGCGGGATGGGAAAACAGACCGTCCTATCTCTAGTCTGAAGTAACCGGGAAAATAGGTGGTGGGCCCCCCATCTTGACTCGCGTCAAAAATGTCGAGAATGAGAAAGACCGGGGAGGTATTTCCATATGCTTGCGGGCGATGATTGGACCTCCTTCAAAAGAAAGAAGAAAAGGACAAGCAATTCACAATAAAAGAGCAAAGCTCGAGAAAAATCAGCCACGTTGTGAAAGTTCTACACGTAATAAAAAGTGAAGTACATCATTCATACACAAGAGCCAAAGGCCAAAGAAAGTCACTACATCAAAAGCTATCCAACAAAAGAAAGAAAGCTCAAAAAGCCTAGAAGCTTGAATAAATCACATGCAAGAAAAAGCAATGAAGTGTAACCATATAGCTAGAGTTCGGAACAAGCGAATGCAGATCATGGGTCTAAAGGACTATCTCCCATTCATCCGAATTGGTTTGGATTTCAGCTCTAAGGTAATACGTATCAAGTTAATTCTTTGTTGAGCATGATGATTTTAGTAGCGATTGAGTTATGCATAGAAAAGCGAGTCTAGACTAGCAACTCATATTCATGTAGCAATTTCAGGACGTCAAAGAAAATTGTGGTGTTGTATTTGTTTTCCTTCCATGACCTAGTTCTTGTTCGGGACGAACAAGTTCAAGTGTGGGGTGGTTTGATAAATCATACTTATATGACTCGTCGAATCAATTAATCCCATTTATTTCGACACTTTATTATGCGAACAATTACTATTTAGTATGGTTTTGCATTTCAGGTGTTTCGGAAGCTCTAGGAGGAAATGCGCATAAACGACGACATTTCATGCCAAAAACATCACAATGACAGATCGAACATTTGGACGCTCGACGGAGTGTTGGGAATGAACCGCTGATCAGAAAAATACAAGCCACGCGTCGTTGCGTAGATGACTCAATTCCCTACAACTCTCTAGTTCACACTGACAGCGCGTCGTTGATACGCTGCAAAATTTACATTTATAATTCCACTACTCGTGGCTCACTATTGGATTAGCAGAGCGGTAAGTAGGGGTCGAACCCAAGAGAGTCAGTGTGGAATAGTTGTTCTTTGAAAAGAAAGAAAAGAAAGTAAATACAGGTTGGGTTTGAGTGGTTTAAACTGAAAGTAAATGACAGAAATGAAAGTGCTGAAAGTAAAGTGCGTGAAAAGTAAAGTACTGAAAGTAAAGTGCGTGAAAAGTAAAGTGCTGAAATGTAAAGTGCGTAAAGTAAGTGCGAGAACATCCAAGTTCAATATCAACCATACAACATACGTTTTGGTTTATCTCACGCTGTGTTTCAAGCGCAATACGTACCAAAATGTTATGTTTGATTGATGTCGAAAACTGCTGTAATGAAAGTAAAAGTGCGGAAAGTAAAGTAAGTGAAAGTAAGGTGCTGAAAGTAAGAACAGAATTTAAATGACAAAAAAGTAAAGTGCGTATAAGTAAAGATGAAAGACATTCAGTCTAGGGTCTCACATTGTGACACTTCCATCATAGACTTACTTTGTGTTCATAAGTGTGGGTTTATTCTATTTCAAGATATAAACCCTAAGGTAAGGCCATTTCAAGCACTTTGATGAGTCGAGTTTTCGACTCATTTATGGTCATTCTTCACTATAGTTTTAGATCGTTTCCGACATTATTTTGATGTCATTTGACCTCCATCTCTACATTTCAGGTAGAAAACAAGTTTCCCCCATGGTCAAAGCCTAAATATGAAGATTGGTTGAGTTTCGGCGCAAAACAAGGATTTTCGGGGCAATACCGAGCATATTGACCATTGCAACTTGTTTTGGACCTACAGGGCTCGTCCGATGTCCGATTGGGCTGATCTTTAGCTTGTTGGAAAGGTATTTCAAAGGGCTACAACTCTCTAAGAGACTTCAAGACCAAATTCGGCCGGGAAGACCACCAAAAAGGCCCCAATCGATCGACTGAGACTCCAGTCGGTCGACTGCGTAAACGAAGAATGTGGGGGCTCCTGAAACTCTCCCCAGTCGATCGACTGGGAGTCAAGCCTAGTCAAGCCTCTCCATAGTCGATCGACCAGATGAAAAACTCAGTTTTATGCCCAAATTTCAGCCGAATCTATAAAGGGAAAGTAAGGGTTTTTGACCAAGTGTGGAGGTTTTTGGGGAGAAAAAGCTTGGAAAAGAGGCTCATACAAGGTCATTCAACATTATCCAACCAAGGAGAAGTGAAGATCAAGGGAGTTCAAGGATTAATCATCCTATTTCTATCCCTCTTCTATTCTACTTGTTGTCATTAAACCCTACTCACACCATGTTGTCTTACATGATGTGTGAGTAGTGGATCTTGTGTTTTGAGGGTCTTATGATCCTCCTTGGTACTCTATGATCATTGTATACACATTTACATGGATTTGATGAAGTTGATTTCATTTTACTATGCTCTTCATGTTAGACATGTCTCTAAGTGTTTGATAAAATGCCTAAGTGACATGTTTGTGTTAGAACTATGATCTAAGTATCGAGAGAGCTTAGTGATGGTTTGGATATAGTAAAATTGAACTTAACCAACATTTATGAGAGTAAATGCATGGTGAGAGGTGAACTAGAACTTTGTGCATGTGCATTTATGAGAGTAAATGCTATATAGGGGGTCAATATTCTTTAAGTAGTGAGATCCTATTTAAGATGGCTTGACTAGGATTAGACATGCATGGTTTGTCTAATTCTTAGTCTAAGCTAGGTTTAAAACCTATCAACTCATAATTAATTGAACTCTTGTATGCATGATCATTGGAAAATGCCAAGGAGGGGAGTAAGCCCTCGAAACACCTCCTATCTATCTTTTATCCCTAATTACTAGCCACATAGGATTTAGAATACTCACACCTTTATACATTTTTTGTTAGAATAGCCGAATGGAAACACAATCTTAAATAGTGCATGTGCTTGGCTTGCTCCTTTGGGTTCGACCCGGTACTTTACCGGTCAATATAAATGTTTTGACACTATATTCGATCCTCTCTTCATTAATACTATTCTAGAGGCTAAAAAGAATTAGTTCGTCACACTTACGCCACAATCTACTCCAAAATCAAGACATAGACTTTAGTTCTAGCTAGACTAATACTCCATTGCAAGATGTATTAGCTTATGTGCAGCCACTTGATCTCTCATTTCCGATCAACCAAGCGACTTAAAGAGGGTTTGAACCACTCGGAAAAGCTTTGCCATTTCAAGCATCCACTTAACCTTGTTGTTCAAACCGAATGAATAGCACAAGAACTAGTTAACACACAAAGAAGCATTAAGCTCAAGTCTCAAGATGCATACACAAGTATGAACACCCTTTGACCAAATATGCGTAGCTACTTGTATTCATGTCAAGGAATACAAGCACCATACTTACAAAAGTAAAGGAAATCAAGAAAAGTAAAGGAGAGGAGCTCCAAAATAAGAACAAGACATAAAAGTAAAGAGAGCTTGCTGGAAAATAAGAGCTTTGGAGCTCAAGAACAAGTGAAGAAAGCTTTGGAAATCAAGAACAAGTAGAGAGCAAATTGTGTTTGTATTGAAAATGAAGAGAAGAGAGTTAAGCTCTCTTCTCTCTAAGGACTTGGGACTTCGAAGCTCTAGCACAAGGATCCATTTCTAAGGGCATGCCCTTCTATTTATAGACAAGGAAGACTTGGGGGCTAAGTTTGGAGTGGAAATATCCCAAAAGTACTTCACTTGGATTGGTTGAGCCAAAAGCCACCCACATGCCTTGCACTTGCCTTCCAACCGACTTGAGCTTGGATTCATCCAAAGGGCAACTAATCTTGAACTAGATGAGGCCAACCGACTTTAGGGGGGAGATAAGCTTTGGCTTGAAGAAATATCCCAAAAGCACTTCATTTTGATTGGTTTAGCCAAAAGCCATCCACATGCCTTGCACTTGGCTTCCAACCGACTTGAGCTTGGCTCAACTCAAAGGGCAACTAGCTTGGTTTGGTTGAGGCCAACCGGACTTGAATAGTAGAGGCCAAACAGAATCCAAAACCAAACCGAAATGAATAGTAGAAGTTAACCGGAATATTGGGAATTCGGTTCTTGGTTGGAACTTGGGTGGACTTGGTTGTACTTGGCCTGAGCTTGATCGGAGCTTGGTCGGATCTTGGCCGGAATCTGGCCAGAATTTTGGCCAGCGGTCCTTGGCTGTTGGACCACTAATTTGGAATGCTGAGGCAATTCTAAGACTGATCCATGAAGGATGTTTGGCCAGATTCTGCCCGGAGCATGGTCGATATCCCAAAACGGCCGAAATTGCCCTAGTTTGGCCTTGATCGGGCTTGAGCTGGTTCCACTCGGGCGTTTTGTCTGGGAAGTGAGATTGTCCGAGTTGTTGGGCATTTCAAACAACTTGGTCGAGCCAGAATTTCCAGATTCCATGGTTTGGTCGAGCGACTTGGTTTCGGTGCCTATGCGCGTGGGGCCTTTGCTTTGGAATTGGGCCAACTGCCAATCTGCCCGAGCATTCTCCCTGGTTTTCTGACATTGTCCACCTTATTTTCCATTTTGATCACTTTGCTCGAGGTGGATTCGTCAGATCAGCTCGTTTGCCCGGGCAACTTGAATTCAGTGCTAGACAGCTCGGGCGTGGCCTGGGCGATGCCTGGGCGCGACCTGCTTTTCTCGGTCCTTGGCTGGGCTAGAATTTACTTGGCATGCTTTTTGGCAAAAATCTCCCTTTTTAAGTGTGATTCCTCTTTAGACTTCAAAATTGCCTGTATACATAAAATGGCATTAACAAGCACAAGTTCGTATGACCAAATGTCTAATTTGGTGGGTTTAACTGATTCGATGAATCATATAAATACGCGCCATCACACACCAAGAGCTGCCGAGGTCATATAGAAGGTAAAATTTAGAGTCGAAGTCGGAAACTGGCGCGCAGAAGGAGGACCGCAACTCAGTGGGGATCGCGTTTTGTGTAGACAGTAGCAGCAACGCTAATGTCAAAGGAAAAAGTGCCACTAATGTTTAAGGAAAATGTGGCGGAACCGACGAGGGCTGACGTCAGTAGTCCGTGTAATGACGTCAGTAGGTCGAAAGTTGATAATTCTAGCCCAAAAATGGATTTAGAAACCCAAGATGATAATTCAACCCAAAACTAGATTTGGGAATACAGCTTTTCTAAAAATAAAAGGCTTGGGTTAGGGTTTCATATCGATCATTCTACGAAGACCTAGACGGCTCTGGAGAAGACGCAAGCTTTCGACGAGAGAGAAGATTTCTCTACTTTCATTATGTGTTTTTCCATAATTATGTGTAGCTAATTTTCTAATTCAGTTTAGGGTTTCGCATATTGTGACTATGTTTTTGAGACTTTATTCTTAATGCAATTTCTTGTTTCTCTAGTTCTTATGCTTAATTTAAAGGATTGAATTGTCAAGCTAAGTGGATACTTGACATGGTAAAGCTTAGCCGAACAATTCAGCCCCTATCGTTAATGCTTGTTTGAGACTTACCCGTAAAGATAAGTAGGAACACCTAGATTCGTTAATGGCTTTCCCGGATTATTGGATTTAGGAGAACTAGAAGTCTAAAGCCTTTCTCGGGTTAGATTGTGGAGTATTGCCTTTCCCGGAATACTTGGGTTATTGCCTTTCCCGGAATAACCACACATAGAAACATGAAATTAGATATTTAGCAGTCGATGATAAACATGTCACAATATAAACCCTAAGCTGCATATTCTCTCTGATTGAATTCTTCGTGTTATTTTCTCTTGTTCACTCACTATTGCTTAAAACCCCCCCTTTCTTTTATTGTTTTAAGATACAACTTCAACAACCAGCTGTCTTGGGTTCGACCCTACTTGCCGCTACGCTAGTTTCAAGCAGGAGAAATAAATATTAAATTTGACACGTCAAACGACGCGCGTCACATGTCGAGACGATCTTGGGTAACCCTTGCTTGGTAGGCCTCTAGATTAGCTTGGTAGGCCTCTTGATCAACTCGGTTGGCCTCTTGATTAGCTTGAATCATGGCTGGCATTTCAAAGATGGAAGGTCCGCTGTTAGGTTGAGGATCCAAAGAATATTGAGGGTAGGAGTCATCTTCAAATGAGTATTGGCTATCATCCCGATAAGGAAAGTATGAATGTGTCGGATAGCCATGATCTTCCCAATAGGCATGTTGTTGCTCCTCCTCTTGGTCGTATTCTTCATTGTGAAGACTTGTTGGTTGTATGAATCCATCATCGCAAATCAAAAGAACAAAAGTTAGCAAGGGATATGAGTGTAAAGGATGTACAAAAGAAAAGGAAAAATATTTACAAGAATAGTCCAAATCTCACAAAATCTATTATAGTGCTCTAGTTAATGCGTTGCTCCCCGGCCACGGCGCCATTTTGATGAGTTGTAATATTTGCACTTCAATCTTTGGGATTAAAAAGTAAAATATTTGATCAAAAACAATTTATAAGACCGGTAAGTACCGGGTCGTCCAAGGAGCAAGTCTAAACTTATAAGCCCTATTCAATTTTGTTCCGATAAGTCTATTTTAATTGCGAACGGTTGGGTTTGGTGTGGTTGCTAGAGCAAATATATATAAGCAATGTAAACAATCTAAGGAATCTAGATAACGTCACTACCAAGACAAAAGGTGTACTCTAGGGAACTACTTCACTCATATGTGTTTTAGACTCCAAGAGTTCAATTTCGAGCAAGATAATTGTCTTAGATGATTAGATTAAGGCATGCGACTATTAAACCAAATTCAATCTCTCGATATTTTTATTCGATTTAAGGAAGAGGCACCTCACACGTGGGCTTCAATCTCTCGACGTTTTTAGCTCACATCCAACTCAAGTTTCTCAATCATCAATGCTAGTTGAATGATCAATATCCAAGAGAGGTGAAGACCAAGCCTATCTCAATGCTAGGATGGGTCACGCTAGTGATCACCACCTAACAAGGGTGATTTGTTTGTTTTCGAGAACCTTTGGTGTCCACCTCTCGGATACTTAGCCTAGGGTTCCTTAATGACTCGCTATCTAGATACCTTGGCTTCAACCTCTCGGCTACTTGACCAAATAACCATAGAAATAATCATTTAGGCATTTTCTCAAACACCTAGAGTGCTTAACTCAAGTCATATATCAAAACCATACACTTAGACATTTTCTCAAACACCTACAGTGCATAGTTTGAGCATTCATTCAAAGTAAACCACAATCACCCAAAACGTGTTATTATAGCATTTATTCATAATGGATAAGGAGTTTTACACATATGAGATCCATATGACCCTAGTATACAAAGGACTACTCACAACCCATGTTAATAGACAAACACAAATTGTATTGAGTACACAAAAGATCAGAATACAAGGAGAGAATGAACCAATCTAGTGTAGATGATCTTCTTCCACCCTTAGTATCTTCAATCTTCAATGGATGATCCTCCCTTTGAAGCCTTGGTCTTTGTCTCTTTAGAAACCCCCTTAGCTTCTAGTACATGAATTCTCAAGACAGATTATGACTGCACGCAATGAAAAGGTGAAAATACACTACATCAAGCAAAAGAGGGCAACATTTTTTTTGATATATACAAGGAGTGACTTTTCTCACTTTGCCCTTGGTACTATTTATTCTGCTCTTTTTTTTCTTCAAAAACAACTATACTTGGGGTCAATTTTTCACCCTCTTTTGAAATTTCAGAGCTTTGTTCCTGATTGGGGGCCTATTTTTTGCCCCTCTTTTGACTATTTTTTTCTAACTCCACACTTAAAACTTGACATAGTGTACAAATAGAGGTGGGTGCATGCAAATCAAAACAAGTATAGAGAAACATATATCAGTACTAAGGTCACATAGAAAAAAAAGATGTAATTTAAGTGTTAACATTTGGTACCGGTGCATTTGTTCAGGGACTGCTAGTGGATGAGGAGTTTGTTGTCGGAGGTAAATCTCTCAAGGGGCGTATGGGAGAATCTATGCGAGGACCCACGCTACTGACTGTGGGTATGTGCCAAGATTTGCTCTGAAGAGGAATTCATAAGCTTATTGTGCGGCCTCTGGCTAGGGTGGAAGGACAGGAATGAGTTAGCGCATGGGAAGAGGTGGTGTGACACACATATGCTCAAAATGCGTTTAAAGAGCTTAATCAGGGAATGGAGGGAAGGAATTAGGGAGCCGCGTTGGTGGGACAAACAAGCTGGACAGTGTGAGGAAAAGCCACTTATCTTCTGTGATGGATCCTATGACCAGGAGACAAAAATGGCTGGTGCCGGAGTAGTGTTACTGTGGAGGGGAGCTGTGTCCAGAGTTATGGCGGGATGGTTCACAAATATAAGCTGTGCATTGGAAGCAGAATTTAAGGCAGTGTGTTTAGGCATGGAGTTGGCTAAGAGCTTGAAGGTCTCAAGAGGTACAATCTTCTCATACTCAAGTGAAGTTATCTGGGCTTTGAACCTTGGATGCTGGAGAGGAGAGCAACGTGGCTTGAATTTGGAGCGTTGCTTTGGTTTTCTGGATGAGCATAACGAGTGGCTTTTTTGTTGCATCAACAGGGAATCCAACAACGCATCTGTCTGGCTAGCAAGGAAGGCTAGGGTAGATAAATGGCGGTGGATGGATGAGTCCTCTATCCCTAGAGGAATCCTTTTCTCCTGCTGCTAGCTAGTAGGTTCTCATTGTTGTTTCCTCTGTTTTTGTGGCCTTATTGCTTTGGCTTGTAATCCAGGGGTTCTTCTAATAAAAAAACATTTGGTACCGGTGCCTACTAATATCAAGTCTCAACCATGCTTCAAGAAATACGTAGAACATGTGATAGGCAAAGGCTAGCAATGATACTGACACGAGAGAATACACGCACGAATAAAACTATTTCAAGTCCTAGACTTTGAATCCAAAACAATGACAATCAATCAAGGTGTATCGTAGAAAAACGAGGAATTCAAGCACAATACATAGATAGTTGAGCATATTCAAGAGTGAATGTGTGATATGCGATACCCACTCCACACTTAAAAATGAGCTTAGTCCCGAAGCGAAGAAATAAAAGATAAGAAAAGGGCACATATGGACTTCCCTCGTGTGTGTGATAGACTGATATCCATAGAGATTAAGCGATGCACGGGGAGTGAAAGACGACTCATGCACTGGTAGATAGATAGACAAAAACATAGAGCTGCACAAGTGATAGGTTAGCATCGATAATCGCGAAGGGGCTAGTGATGCCAAATAGAGAATATGATAAATGACGCAAGCAACAGGTAAAACATGAAAACACGTCTGCAGCATCAAATAACATGTAGAATGAAAAGTCATGGCATAAAGTCGGCATGCAAATAATATCCATCAGACACAAAAGGAAAGCAACCGACAAAGCAACAAAAAATATCATGTGACAAGAAATGGAGGAGGGGCTAAGCAGCATGACGTTGTGGATTTTAGCATACGGTCAAAAATGATTTATAAATGACCGGTAAGACCGGTGTCGAACCCAAGGGAGCAAACGGATTACGCGCTAGAATTATCAAATTTTCTAACTCGGCTAATTCCTAAAATTCAAGTGTGACGATTATCAATGATTTAAAACAAGTATGAAATGGTTTTAGGGGATTAAGATCAATTAAAAGCGAGTTTCGAGGGATTATTCCCCTCCTTGACAATTTCTCAATTATCATGCATACAAGAGTTCAATTAATTATGAGTTGATAGGTTTAAAACCAAACTTAGGCTAGGACTAGACAAACTATCATGCAAGTCTAATCCTAGTCAAGTCATCTTAGTTAGAATCTCACTAATTAAAGGGTATTGATTCACTATATAGCATTTATTCTCACAAGTGCTATATGCATAAAGTTCTAGTTAACCTCTCACCATGCGTTTACTCTCATCAATGTTGGTTAAGTTCAATTTTACTATATCCAAACCATCACTAAGCTCTCTCGATACTTAGATCATAGTTCTAACACAAACATGCCACTTAGGCATTTTATCAAACACTTAGCAACATGTCTAACATGAAGATCATAGTAAAATGAAATCAACTTCATAAAATCCATATAGATGTATATACAATGATCATTGAGTACCAAGGAGGATCATAAACCCCTCAAAACACAAGGGGGACTACTCACACATCATGTAAGACAACATGATGTGTATGTTTTCAACAAAAATCTAAGAGAAAAGAAGAGGAATAGAGTAGGATTGTTGATCCTAATGAACACCCTTAGTCTTCAAATCTCCTTGATTAGATGATGATGGATCCCTTGATTGAGCTCACTTTTCCTTGTCTTTTTCCACAAAGAAGCCAAGATACTAGGTCAAACTTGCCTCTTTCTATTTATAGCCTCACTGAAATTTCGGGACTGTAGCAGTCCAGTCGATCGACTGGCGTTGTGCTTGTGTCCCAGTCGATCGACTGGAGGAAGAGATGTCGTTTGGCTAGTAGGTTCTCAGTCGATCGACTGGCACAGGGTAGGTTCCCAGTCGATCGGCTGCGGTAATGTGGAATTTTGGTCCTCCTGAGACTGCTCCCAGTCGACCGACTGGAGTCCTAATCGACCGACTGAGATCACGTGGCCTGCATGCTCTTGGTGAGGTACTCACCAGTCGATCGACTGAAGGGTCCAGTCGATTGACTACGGAAACATGGATAGCAGGCCCTCCTGAGACTGCTCCCAGTCGATCGACTGGAGCAGGGGAGCTTCCCAGTCAATCGACTGAGGACCAATTCTGCCCACTTTTTGCTCTAATCTCCGATTTTCACCGAGTTTCCTTCTATTGGCTTTTGGCACTAAGACATCTTGTTTTGTACCTGAAACGCATGAAAGGGGGATCAAATGACATCAAATAATCGTCGAAAATGAACTAAGGCTAAAGTGAAAATGGGCATTAACGAGTCGAAAAATTGACTCATCAACACTCCACACTTAAGCTTTGCTCGTCCCGAACAAAGTATGCAAATATGCCAAGGAAGTGCAAATGCCGAAATGCTAGTGGTGCTATGTTTTTCGTGTATTTGCCTCACTAGATTTCACTAGGTCTCGATCCTTATTTCTAAACATGTTATTGAAAGGTAAATGACAAGTATGTACAATCTACCTAGCTCCTTTTCGTAGGCGTTACGAATGCATTTAGCGTATGCATTAAGCCTTTAAACCCCTAGGCTACCCTAGTGGACGAGTTATAGTCTCGTGAGAGTTTTCAGAAAAGGGAATACTCACAAATCCCATATGCACCTATCCCATGAGAATGAATTCAAGAGTGCTCAACCGAGGCTAAGATTTCTCAAAACAAATTCCTCACCCCACCCTAGGTCCATTATCACAATATCATCAAAAGAACTTTTGAACCACTTTGAGTACCCTTGAGGTTGTGCATTCAAGGTCATCAATACTAGAGCTATCAATCGTCTCATCCAAAAGTCTATTCATTTTCAAGGCTATACAATAGAGGCGAAATTTTTAGTTTGCACAAAAATTGTCAATCGCTCACCTATGCTAGCTAGGGCTAGTCCACAGGCTTGCGACATGGAACTCGTTCCCAAGTTTTAGGCGCTTAAGCCGTAATCCATAAGGGAAGAGGAGTTCGACACTAGAGTTCTCAATAAACATGCATAGACCAAATGACAACTCCCGTGCAAACACATGGATCTTCCAAGAGTCATTCTAACTAGCACACAATGCAAATGATGAGTCCCGCACAAATGAAGAATGGAGGAAAACATAGAGTCAAGCTTTAAGTGCTTTTTATTTTCTTTTTGAAACGGCCTTTGGCCTACAAATGCTTTCGATGGGGGACTTACCTCCCTAACCCCCGGCATTTGTATATTTTGATCAAAACTTCTCTTGTACTTTGAGAAAGTTTTTAGTCGGGGCTTTGCCCTCTTTGACCGCAAACATTTTTTTTGAAATGATTGGGGCCAATTTTTCGCCCTCTTTTGACTCCACACTTAAAACTTGACAATATGTTCAAAAAGTGTATGGAATGTGCGGGAATCAAACATAAGCATGGCACTAAATTAGAAAACTCAAGTCACCAAGGAGCTATCAAATGGTCTAAGTTTTTCACGAAGATTTTAAAGGTGCTTGCTATAACTTGATCCAAGGTATTTCAACGAAAATATTTAGAGGATTGGATAGACGAAGGATAGCAATGATGTTGGCTTTCAAGAATACACATTCAATGGACTAGGTCGGTTCTAAATTCAAGATCCAATAAATGTGGCAAATAGGCTAGATGTGATTTATAGGAATTAAGAATCGATAGTCACAAGCCTATATGGTAAGAACACTTCTTATGTAGGGATAAGGTGCAAGTATGCAAGCGTCTATCTCAAAATGATATGTATGGCATGCAAACATGTGAACTATGCACATCAAACCACTCCACACTTAATTCAAGCTTAGTCCCTAAGTGCAAAGAATGATAAAAATAGAGGCAAAGGCGCATAGGAACTCCCCTCGTTTGTAGACCCGGTGATAAGACTCTTGGGAGTGAGGAATAACCTTTTGGTTGCAATTGTAGATAAAGTAGGTGTTTTTGGACATGATAAGAATATGAAAATGGATATCCTATAGAGTGAACAACATGAATGGTAAACACCTTCAATATCATAAGAGTAATGATCATTCCACAAAAGGAAAGTCAAGAGTATAAGCATCAAAATGGCATACATCATCAAAATTGCGCCAAAGGGCGACTTAACATCCAAAACAATCATCCAATGCAACAAGCAAAATAAAAGATACACATGTGTAAACTAGATGAAGCATGGAATCATGATGTAGCCTCATCGTCTCCGGGTCTAAACGAATCAACGACACCCTCATCATCAGGCGGCGCCATGGGACCCGTCATCAGTGGGCTATCCTCCCTAAAAGAGCGAACTGGCTCCGCGGTCCCTCCTGAGAGACGTGATGTGCCTACCTCCCCTACTATAGAGACTGGCGTGGTAGGCAAAGGGGAGGCGCCACGAGGTGCAGAGAACTCCGGAGCAAGAGGAGGAACGATGGGGGTGCTGGGACCTCCGGCAAATGATAGGACTGCAGACCGGAGCCAATCCCACTCCTGGCGAGCTCTCGCATCTGACTCTCTAACAAAGTCCTCCAGGTGAGTTAAACCGCTCCTCAACTCAGCCACTCCGCTAGTCAAGCTGGCAATGTCGGAGGAGACTCTCCCTCTCCACTCAGCTGAATCATCTGCAACCGGGGGAGGGATCTCGACGGTGGGCTCTACTGGTGGAAGCTCCTCATCTGCTGGAGGAGGCTGGCCATCTGCTGGAGGGGGTGGAGGAGGTGAGGCAGGAGGTGAAGGAGTGAGGTTGGCAAGGCAATAAAGATGGTTCTGCATCTTGAACATACTCTTCTTCGTGGCGGCACCGGTCACAAGCCCTTCCTGATGAGGCTTCGTGTCCTTCTCCCAAGTCTTGCCATCCCTCTTGATGATGTGTTTGTGCTTCATGAGGTCCATGTCAAGCACGCTCCTGGATGGCGCCTCACACCCCTCGTAGCCAAAGGTGAAGTTACACCTTAGGGCTATCATGGTGATCAAGGAGCCTCCTCCCAAGCCCCGGTTCCTCGTTCCCGGCTTCACAATGGTCTTGAACCGGTCGGCAAGAATGGCTAGCCAATCAATGGCCTCCCCATGATCCATAGCGAGCATGAGCTTCATATCCGGGAGAGTAAACGACCTAGCCCTCGCCGTCCTCATGTTGATCCCAATGGCAATGACGTGGTGTATAATCTTCCAGACCGGATCAGTAATGGCCGAAGAGTTATACGATGAAATGAACCACTCATTCCTCCCAGAAATCCTCTTCCAAAATCGGGTCTGCTGGTGCTCATTGAATTTCCGGGGCGACGCCTCAGGCTTTGGGAATCCCAACCACTCTCTAATCATGCTCTCCCTAATCCGGAAATCCCGCCCTCCCAACACAAATTTCCAATAAAACACAATACCATCCCCCTCCTCCTCCTTCAACCACTCAAAAGAGCATATGAACTCCTCCACTAACCTCGGGTAGGTCTTCGGATCATCCATAAATAAGAAAGACAACCCACACTGAGTGAGGCGAGAATGTACCTCATCCGTGACTGCTTCGTCAATGCTACGGAGCAATCCCATGTTGAGGTAGAGTGTAGGGATGGTCGTCGCCTTCCTCGATGTGATGGTAGCGTGATGAGTCCGGTGCTTCTTGTCCCTAATTACCAGGGGAGCCGAGAACGGATATGGAATCGATATAGGCATCGGTCCCTCATAAGGCCCCTCGTGAGGCACAATCGGCACAATGGCTGTGGATGGTGGAGCTGCAGCAGGGGAGGGCTCTCTGGGCACTGAGGGCGAAGGAGCTCGAGGGGCAGGAGGCACTAGCACTTTCCTCTTCGGTGCCGGTTTCTTTGGTGGAGCCCTTTTCTTCTTAGGAGGAGGTGTGGGGGAAACCGGTGGGGCGTCCAATTCCTCGTCCGAGGATGAGCTAGAGGCTGCTAGCGAAGCTCTGAACTGCTTCCTTTTGCGAGAGACGAGAGGCAAGTCATCCTCGTCGTCTTCGCTTTGCTCAATGATCCGATCAATTCTCGAAGGCTCATGGGCAACCTCCTTACCCTTGGATGTGGATTGGGACGAAGAACCGGTGCGAGGCATGATTGCAAATGGAATGAAAAATTGAAAGAGCAAAAACTTGCAAAAACTGCACTGAAGTGCTGCTCAGTCGATCGACTGGGATGAGGCTGATGGCTCAGTCGATCGATTGGGGGCTGAAAAACAGTCGGGTTAGGGCAGATTTGGGGGATTTCTCCGGGAGGTTTGGGACTCCAAATTGGTGCTTGGGGTTGGTAGGTGGACTGACGGGGAGTCGAATGGTGGTTGAATTGGGAGGAGACGACGCCGGACGGAGGAGATCGGTGGTGGAGACGATTTCCGATCGGAAAATCGGATTTCGCGGTTGAGCTCGGCTGGGCGGTTGGTTTGGCGGCGGCGTGATGATGATGCACGTGCGGACTGATGGCGACCTGAGTGGTGGTTTCGCGGCGAGAGTCGGAGGAGAATTGCTTTTGAGGTTTAGGGTTTGTGCATTTTGGGGGAATCGGGAGATTGAAATGAGGAAGACGAAGTGAAAGTGTGTTTTGGTTAAGGGATTCCCAGTCGATCAACTGGGAGGCGAGTCGATCGACTGCGGAAACGAGAAAATGAGGCGCTCTGAGACTCTCCCCAGTCGATCGACTAGAGTGTTGTCTGTCTCCCAGTCGATCGACTGGAGCCCAATTTCCTGCTTCAAAATTTTTCTACTTTTCAACGAATCCCCAACTCCATACTCAGAATTTTTACTCCTCATCAAGAATAATTACCACTCAAAATATCACATAAACTCAAGGAACGCTCACCCGAGAAATCACTAGCATATAAATATACGATTCTCGAACAAGGCAAGCTAGGATAATCGACTCCACACTTAAAACGCCACCATCATCAAAAATATTCAAGCAAGTTCATATCACATCACACCAAATTATGCATTTAAAATCATCCCAATCACCAAGCCACACGATAAGTTCACAAAACGCATGCTACACATATATGAAAATTACATGTGCATAAATGGACAACTCACAAACAGGGGTACCTCCCGTGAGGGCCTAGTTTAACGTCTTAGCAAAGACCGAGCCGAATCTTTTCTTAAGAAACACACTTGAGGAGTCCTTTGCTAGGATCCCTCCTCAAGCGGATAGTAGCTCCTCTATGGGTCGGTCAAAGAGTAGGTCACATTTTGCTCATCCCGAACTTCCTCTCTATAATGCTTGAGCCTTTGTCCATTTGCCGTGAAGGTGGTTCCATCATTGTTGAGCAATTCTACATGTCCATCCTTGTGAGGCTTGTGGACAACAAATGGACCACTCCGCCGGCTTCTCAACTTTCCCGGGAATACTTTGAGCCTAGAGTTGAAGAGTAAGACCTTCTCTCCCTTTTTGAATTCGCGACGGAAAATTTTCTTGTCGTGCCATTTCTTAGTCTTCTCTTTATAGATCCTAGCACTTTTGTAGGCTTCATTCCTTATTCCCTCTAACTCATGGAGTTGAAGGACCCTATTATCTCCCGCCGCTTGCAAGTCCATATTCAATAGTTTAATTGCCCACGTCGCCTTGTATTCCAATTCTACCGGCAAATGGCACGGTTTCCCATATATAAGGCGATAGGGAGACATTCCAATAGGAGTTTTGAACGCCGTACGATAGGCCCATAGTGCATCATCTAGCTTCGATGACCAATCCTTCCTCGAGCTTCCCACGGTTTTCTCCAAGATTGCCTTAATCTCTCGATTTGAAATCTCCACTTGCCCACTAGTTTGTGGGTGGTAAGGCGTAGCAACCTTGTGGCTAATCCCATATTTGCGAAGTAAGGCTTCAAAATGTTTTTCCTTAAAATGAGAGCCACCATCACTAATGACGGTCCTCGGAACTCCAAACCTTGGAAAAATAATCTTCTTGAATAGCTTGGTAACAACTTTAGCATCGCAAGTAGGGGAAGCGACGACCTCAACCCATTTGGAGACGTAGTCGACCGCGACCAATATATATTGGTTTCCATATGAAGACGGGAAAGGCCCCATGTAGTCTATGCCCCATACGTCAAATATCTCGACCGGGAGGATGCTTTGTTGGGGCATTTCATGCCTCTTGGAGATGTTTCCCGTCCTTTGGCATTGATCGCAAGCCTTGACATATTCATAAGCATCACCAAAGAGAGTTGGCCAATAGAAACCGCTTTGTAGCACTTTTGACGCCGTCTTTGCTCCACTACCATGTCCTCCATATTGGGAAGAGTGACAATGGTATAGAATGTCTCTCATTTCTTATTCGGCGACACAAGTTCTATATAGGCCATCCGCGCATAGCCTATATAAATAGGGCTCATCCCAATAGTATCTCTTCGTCTTGGATAGGAACTTCCTCTTTTGATGGTGGTTCATGTCGTGAGGAATAATCCCGCAAACCACGAAATTTACAAAGTCCGCATACCATGGGAGGGCCTCCACCTCAACTCTCATAAGTTGCTCTCCAATAAATGAGTCATCCACGGGCCTAGTATCCTCTTCAATCTCTTCATTTCCCTCTAGCCTCGATAGGTGGTCGGCTACCACATTTTCTACCCCCTTTTTATCTTTGATCTCGATATCAAATTCTTAGAGCAATAGAATCCATCTTATCAATCTCGGCTTGGAGTCTTTCTTTGCTAAGAGGTACTTGATCGCCGCGTGATCGGTGAACACAATAGTCCTTGATCCCACTAAGTATGAACGAAACTTGTCAAAGGCATACACGATAGCAAGGAGCTCTTTTTCGGTTGTAGTGTAGTTCAATTGAGCTCCATTTAGAACTTTGCTTGTGTAGTGAATGGCATGAAGTTTCTTGTCCACCCTTTGTCTAAGAACCGCCCCAACGGCATAATCACTTGCGTCACACATTAGCTCAAAGGGCAAATCCCAATTAGGAGGTTGGATAATTGGAGCCGATACTAATGCTTTTTTCAACTTCTCGAAGGCCACCAAGCATTCTTCATCAAACCGGAACTTGGTGTCATTGCATAATAGGTTTGTTAAAGGCTTTGCAATCTTCGAGAAATCCTTGATAAACCTCCTATAGAACCCGGCATGGCCTAGAAAGCTCATTATTTCCTTGACATCCTTTGGAGGCGGCAATTTTTCCATAACTTCAGCTTTGTCCACCTCAATTCCCCTTTTTGAGACCAAGTGACCAAGCACTATCCCTTCCTGCACCATGAAATGACATTTTTCCCAATAAAGCACAAGGTTTGTCTCTATGCATCTTTTCAATACTTTCGCGAAATTGGCTAAGCAATCATCAAAAGAGGAACCATAAACGGAAAAGTCATCCATAAACACTTCCATAATTTTCTCAATAAATTCTGAAAATATAGCCATCATGCATCTTTGAAAGGTACCCGGCGCATTACAAAGTCCAAAGGGCATTCGCCGATAGGCAAATGTTCCATAGGGACATGTAAAGGTGGTTTTCTCTTGATCTTGTGGATGAAAAGGGATTTGGAAAAATCCGCTATATCCATCAAGATAGCAAAAATAGTCATGCTTAGCTAGTCTTTCCAACATTTGATCAATAAAAGGAAGTGGAAAGTGATCTTTTTTAGTGGCTTGGTTAAGTTTCCTATAATCCACACACATACGCCACCCGGTCACGGTTCTTGTGGGGATCAATTCATTTTTAGCATTTTTGACCACCGTCATTCCCCCTTTTTTTTGGTACTACATGAATGGGGCTCACCCATTTAGAGTCCGCAATGGGGAAAATGATTCCCGCATCAAGCAATTTTAGAACCTCTTTCTTCACTACCTCACCAACAATAGGATTTAATCTCCTAGCTCTCTCCCTAGATGGCAAACTATCGCTCTCTAGATTGATTTCATGCATGCACAAGTTTGGCCTTATTCCCTTTAAATCATCAATCGAGTAGCCAATAGCATTCTTATGTTCTCTAACCACATCAAGCAATTTAGAAGTCTCATCATCATTCAAAGAAGCATTCACAATGATAGGCAAGCTAGAATTTGGGCCTAAGAACTCATACCTTAGGCTTGTTGGTAGAGCTTTTAGCTCTACCGAACAAGACTCCTTACCTTTGTCACTTTGAGTCCCTTCTTCACTTTCTTCCTCCAAGATAGCCCAACAATCGGCCAAGTCGGGAAGCTCGTTATCAAGATCAATCGGACTCATGAGAAGGTTAGGCACATCATACAATTCATAGGTACCAACTAGGTCTAGATAATTACAAGTCATTGTGGAACTAGGACCTCGTTGTGCCTTTTCAAGATTAAACTCAATTTCCTCATCTCCTACCCTCATGGTGATTGACCCCTTAGTGGTATCAAAAATAGCCCCCGCGGTGTAGAGGAAGGGCCTTCCCAATAGAATGGGAATTTCATTGTCCTCCTCCATCTCTAACACCACGAAATCCCCCAGAATATAGAAATTCCCTACTCTAACCGGGACATCCTTAAGAACTCCCTTAGGAAATCTTGAGGAGCGGTCCGCGAGCCTTAGAATCATGTTAGTTGGTTTAGGCTCACCCATATTTAGCTTTTTGCACAAAGAATAAGGCATCAACGATATACTTACACCCAAATCACACATTGCACGTTCAATCTTAATATCATTAATAAAGCATGAAATGGAAAAGCTACCGGGATCCTCAAGCTTTGGGGGCATGCGCGGTTGAAGTATGGCACTACATTCTCCATTGAGGGACACCGTATCAACATCCTCGATTGTTCTCCTGCAAGTAATATTATCTTTTAGAAATCTAGCATAAGAAGGAGCTTGAGTTATTACCTCGGTGAAGGGCATTGTGACATAGAGCTTCCTCATCATCTCGGCGAACTTGGAGAATTGCTTATCATTGCTCTTCTTCTTTAATCTTTGGGGAAATGGAATAGGAGGAGTGTATACTTGGCAAGGCGTCGTTAGGACCTTGCAAATTGAATTTATAAACTCCTCACTATTGGCTCACTAAAGATAGTAGAGCGGCAAGTAAGGGTCGAACCCAAGGGAGTTAGCTTGGTTACTCGTAGGTCTCGTGGGAGCAAGAACAGATTTTCACCAAAAATCTGCTTAGATCATCGAATCACACTTGAATGTGCGTGGAGGGAGAGTTAGCTCCCTATGAGGTGTGAACCTCTTGGATATCTAAGCAACAATGGTGAGAACCAGGTTCAACTGCTTGTTCGTAAAAGAAAAGGAAATGCAACAGTCGGGGTTTTGGGTTTTAAAGAGAGTAAATGACAAGTACGTAAATAAGTGCGATATGAGAAATATCTAGTCGTGGGTTCCTTGCTACATGTTTATCCTTGGCACTATGTGGATAACTCTATCTCATGGTGCGACGTTCCGGCTAAGGAACGCGCCCTTGACCTTGGCTTCCTTCGCGTTAGTTCGTAGCACGCCGACTAGGTCGTGCTCTTGAGCCCCGGCTAAGGTAGCTCATCGAACGCAAGCTGAAGGGAGCGCCGGTCCTAGTCCTTTCTTAGGTCGCGCGGAAGTGATTGGGGGTTTCGAGTCGCGCCGACTAGGTCACGTCTTCGTACTCCGTCTAGGTGGTACTTCGAAACCTTACCCCAACAAACCCACTTGGCCTAAGTGTTACTATCTACCATTACGACTAGTATCCGGTAGATGATAACAATAGGGTCTCGAGCCTTCGCTAAACTTTGTGACTAAACATCCACTTAGCGTAGCTCTCGACCCATAGATTAAGCACAAGGACTAGTAATCGAGATAGAAATTGTAAGTGCGGTGCCTCAAAACATGGTTGCAATTACGAACCCACAACTAGATAGAGAGATTTAGCTACTAGTATTCATGGGGTGAATACAATAGCCTTGCATAAGTAAATGGAAATGTAAAATACGAGAAGGAGTAGAGAGAGAAGTGCAAAAGGAATAAAGGACACTTGTATTGCTAGATTTCCGGAACAAAAAGAACAATCACAAAATCTGGTACCATTTCCAAGGGAATGAAGGAGTTCTTTTATAGGAAATGAGGAGGATTCTAGGCCCTTGGATGAGACTTGATCTCCAAGTTGAGTGGCAATATCGGTTTGGCACAAGCAAAGACCTAGAACCTTCTTTCCACATTGGGCAAGGGAGGATTGGCGTTGTGGACTTTGCATTGGAAGAAGCACACGGAGGCCGACGTCAGCACCTCGAAGGACAAGCCGAGAAAGTCAAGGGAGAGGTCAACGGTCAACTCTTGACTTTGCCCTTGAATTGTAGGCCATTTGGGGAGACCAAAAATGGATTGCGAGTTTGTGGCTCTGGCCGGTGGATTTGGCTTCTTTAGACAATTCTAAGACTTTCTTAAGAAGAGTGTTAAGTCAGAATATGCCTTGAGCTATGATGAAGTCCACAATTTCCCCATTTGTGCCTTATATTGGCCTTAACCGGGCTCGGGGCCTTTACCTTTCGAATTTCACCGGGCTAGCTCTTGATCTATCATGCTTGATCAATATGAAGACCAGTCTTTCAAGCCAGAAATGCCATTAGATGATTGGAATGACGATTGGCCAATGGGGCTTGAATAGGACATTTGATTCGGCGCTGATCGTACTCGGACCTTGAAGCTCGGTTTGGTTCGGCTTAGGATAGCAGGTCATTCGATGTCTTGGTCTTGGTAGCAAGGTGGTCATGTGTACTTGATGTTAGGACCTTGAGACCAGACTTTTGAATAGGATTTAGAGCTTGGGCGACCGACAAGGATAGCTTCCCGGTCAGCCCAGCGATACCCGGATGCATTCCCCAGCCAGCCCGGTTGCGCCTGGGTCGCGACCGCATTTTCTCGGCTGGCCCAATATCAAGGTTTCGGTACTCGGTATTCCCGGCAGACCCGGTGTGATTCCTCGGGTGGCCCTTCCGAGCGCCTGGTGCGGCATACTCGGTTTCTCTCGGATGCGGTGCGGACCAAATGAGGCCCCGACCGGCCAGAACTCCAACTGGTGATTTTTAGGCTTAAATGCCATCTTTTGTGTACGATTCCTAATAAGTCCTCGAATGTACCTGTAATGCGAAAATACATTAGCAAGCAACTGTTCATGTGACCTTGAATGTCAAATTGTGGAAATTGTTGACTTAATAAGTCGTGTAAACACGGCTTATCAATACTCTAGGTTCGTCTTTCTCCTTTTCCATCTCACTTTCTTTCTCAACTTGAGGGTTAGGAACCTCTTCATTCAACTCTTCGATTTCGGCACTAGCTTGGCCTCCAAGATCAAAAGAAACCCTCTTCCTCTTTGGTAGCTCGCTCTCTAGCTCTTTCCCGCTCCTCAAAGTCACCGCATTGCAATGTTCTCTATTCACTTGGTCGGGTCTAGCCGGTAACTTGCCCGGTGCCCTTGTAGATGCCTCGGCTTGTTGAGCTATTTGGTTCTCAAGCATCTTGTTGTGGGTCTCCAATCTCTCAAATTGGGTTTGCATGTCTTCGAATTTAGCTTGAACGTCTCTACTTGCCCTCTCTTGTTGTGCAAGGATTTTGGCTAACATAGCATCCACACCGGATGGTTCATTTAAAGATTGGGGCGAGGCTTCAACTTGTTGGTAGGGCCTTTGAGCTTGACCTTGGTATTGTTGCCCTTGGTTTTGGTTTCTTTGAAGCAAAGTCGGTCCTTGACTTTGGTATTGGTTCCTAGGTTGGAATGCTTGATTGGATTGAGTAGGTTTAGGACCGAATCCGGGAGGTGTGGATCCAAAGTCAGGGCGAGTAGGATTTGTGGTCTTGTAGGAGAAATTGGGGTGATTTCTCCATCCCGAGGAGAACTTTGGTGTAGTGTAATTTGCTTGGGAGCTTTGCCCTTGGTTGGCATTACCTCCATAGTCTCTTCCTTGGTTTCCTCCCACAAAATTCACTTCTCCATAGCCTTGCCCTTGCACATCCCTTTGAACAAAGGGGCAAGAAACGGTCTCATGCTCGTAGACCTCACAAATATCACATCCTTGCTTTGTTGAAGGTTCCTTTTCCGAATGTTTTAGCTTGAAGACTTCATCCGAGAGGTTATCAAAGTCTTTCCTCAAAGCATCATAGTCACTTGAGCTCACCGCTTTCACCTCATGCCTCTCATGTCTCCTTCTTGGGTTTCCTCTCTCACTTCCCCACATGAAGTAATTTTTGGTGATTTTCTCTATTACCGCGTATCCTTCATGCGGTTCTAGTTCCATAATAGCGCCACCCGAGACGGTGTCAAGAGCAAGTCGAGAGTTACCATCAACACCGTGGTAGAAGGTGTGGAAGACTTGGAGATCATCGAGGTTGTGGTGAGGACAAAGCCTTTGATATTCTTTAACCGTTCCCATGCTTCATAGAGGTTTTCTCCATCCAATTGTGATAAATTTGTAATTTGATTCCGATAATAGGCCGTCTTGGAAGGAGGAAAATATTTGTAGAGGAATGCTACGGCTAGCTCCTCCCAAGTGGTGAAACTATCGGGAGTTTGACTCCTCAACCAATCCTTTGCCTTTCCCGTGAGGGAGAAAGGGAAAAGCCTCAAGAGCTTTGCATCTTTCGAGATCCCATTTATCTTGAATGTAGCACACACTTCAAGAAATGTTGTCAAGTGAGAATTGGGATCCTCGTTGTCTCTTCCTGAGAATTGGTTGGATTGAACCATTTGAATTGTGGACGTCTTCAAGTCAAAATCCTGGTTATCAACCGTCGGTACGAGGATTAGAGAGCGATACCCATATGCCGTAGGAGTGGCATAATCCTTTAGGGCCCTTCTAGCTTGAGGCAATGGGCCTTGAGGTAGACGAGGGGGAGGCGGAGGGGGAGGTGGTCTATTATTATCTCTATCACCCATGATTTCTTGAGTGTTGGAAGTTGATCCCTTTTCTTTATTCGTCTTGCTCCTTGTTGGGTAAGGGTTACCTAGCTCTCTTATCGGTTGGTTCAAGTCTCTATCCACAATTTGAGTAAGCTTTTTAGTCTTCGGTGGCATAAAAGAAGTGAACCTACAAGGGAAGCCAATTAACACGAGTAAGCGTAGTGAATAAGTTCAAGAATTGCAAGTAACAAAGTAAATAAAGTAAAACATGGAATAGTCGGAGCACTAAATGATTTTCCTAGGGGTAATCTAGCTATTGCTCCCCGGCAACGGTGCCATTTTGACGTTGTGGATTTTAGCATACGGTCAAAAACGATTTATAAATGACCGGTAAGACCGGTGTCGAACCCAAGAGAGCAAACTGATTACGCGCTAGAATTATCAAATTTTCCAACTCGGCTAATTCCTAAAATTCAAGTGTGACGATTATCAATGATTTAAAACAAGTATGAAATGGTTTTAGGGGATTAAGATCAATTAAAAGCGGGTTTCGAGGGATTATTCCCCTCCTTGGCAATTTCCCAATGATCATGCATACAAGAGTTCAATTAATTATGAGTTGATAGGTTTAAAACCTAACTTAGGCTAGGACTAGACAAACTATCATGCAAGTTTAATCCCAAGGGTCTGATCTGCCATTGTGATGTTTTTGGCATAAAATGCCGTCTTTTATGCACATTTCCTCCTAGAGCTTCCGAAACACCTGAAATGCAAAACAACACTAAGAAGTAACTGTTTGCATAATAAAGTGCCGAAATTGGTGGGATTTGATGACTCGATGAGTCGTATAAATACGGCTCATCAAACCACCCCACACTTAAACTTGTTCGTCCCGAACAAGAACTAGGTCATAAGAGGAATGAAATACTGTAAACACCACAATGCTTCGGCATCCTAGACATGCTACATGAACCTGACTTGGTTAATCTAGATTCCGCCTTCTATGCATGCTCATTACTGATAGTCTTGTGCGAAAACATGGGTTAATGATACGTGTTACCTTTCGGTCGAGATGCAAATCAATTCGGATGTATCGGGAGATAGCCCTTTTTAGACCCATGAACTGCATTCTTGGTCTCAAACTCTCGCTATATGGTTATGCTTTGCTGCTTTTTCTTGCACGTGATTGATTCGAGCTTCAAAGTATTTGAGTGCTTTTCGGCCAGCTATAGTGTCATCGGCTTTGGTATTTCAATGGAGCTCTACACTTGATTTCGGTGTGGACTATCACAATGATGATGGATTTGTTGCTTTGAGGTGCGGATTGTGACTTGCTCGAACCTACTTGCTTTCACTCATCATCGTCCTTTTGACTCGGGTCAAGCCAAGGGTCGCTTGTCTATTTTCTCGGCTACTTGAACTAGAGTTTGGACGGTGTGAAGTATTCCCGTCCCGACCAACCGCAAAGGGTACCGCAGTGGTGGATCAGACTCGTACTATGTTGCTTCGAAGTGCTAGCATCCACGAGCTCCACATAACCATATATCCTGAGTTCGGCCTTTGAATGATCTGTCAGTCTCTCTAGGGCATTTCGATCAACTCCACATCCCTGTTTATCTCAACTAACAAAGGCACGCAAAGTTTTAAAATCACATGTTAGTCGCACAAAATCAATTTTCACCAAAGACATGCATGTAATCGGCTCTATCTATTTCACCATATCATTATCCAATACTGCAAGTCTAGGAAGTAGTGAAGTATCATGTACAAAAATTTTAAAAATGACGGGAAACGTGCTGACTCTGTGCAGGGTGCAAGAAAATAAACGTGCTGACTCGATAACTGATTCTCCCACCCCACACTTTTGAAATAAGCCGTGTCCTCACGGCACGACTTAGATCTAGACTCACAATGCATGCAATAAACGAAAGGGAAATTAGAAGAGAGTAAGGTTGGACATGCACTTCCCTCGTGCGATGCGTGATGATCAGGAACGACTGATTATTCTCCTATGAATCCTCAAAGAGAGCTCCATTGAAGCTTGTATCGCAACGTGAGTTCGTCACAAATGAAAGGTCTGTGCCAATGACATTAAGACGAATAAAGGATTCCCAGGAGGTTGGAGGAGTCACAACGGTCTCACTTAAAACCCAACCTCTTTAGACTCGTAAGTCTTTGTGACAGAATCTTTAAACGCTCATGTTTCTCGACGCAACTTATTCGAGGTGTGAACTACTCACGCTGGATACAGTCTTTTGTTAACATCTCTGATACGTTCGCTTCTGTCCTGCATGAAAGATCATCTTCTATCCCAAATACAATGTGATGATAAGACTCAGACAAACATAAATAAACATGATAAGTAAATAAACTAGAATGCAAACCGTGCAGGGCTGCCTCCCTGCGAGCGCCTCTGTTTAACGTCGTTGGCTCGACAGTACCTCTTTAGGGATCACAAGTTAGGATCCCATGGACATGTGAGGTCAAATTTTGCTACTCCTCTGTGATGCTTATAGCCCTCATCCAGTGATGCTCTCTTGTCTCTCCATCCTGGTTTCCATCCAAACGTGCCATGTCTCGGTCTCTTCCTCATGTATGGACGGTCAGACTCCTCGTGAACATGGTAGTTTGATTTATTTCCAGCTAAAACAGGTGACAACCTTTTTGTTCCCATGTTATTCTTAGTCCTTGTGTCCGAGATGGCCGATTGTCCCAGAATGAGTGCAAGAGGACTGTGAGCACTGGCGTCTCCCGTCTGTAAAATATAAAAATCAATATCACGGGTGAGTGTGAGAATACCTGGGTCCTTACCTGAATTAATGCTTCCCGCGGACGTCTCCTGTTTAACTGCCGCGGGCATCTCTTGATTTATCGGTAATTCTTCATACGTCCGCGCATAAATTGCAGAGGCGTCCGCGCCCTTTACTGAGGTAGAATCTTCGATGGACGTGACCTTGATTTCCTCGGTCGCTTTGATAGTGATGACCGATTCTTCCTCTGGTGCCTTGATGATAAGGACCGGTTCTGCCTTGGGCAGATCCGTAATGAGGTCTGAGCATGTCTCGGGCAGCTTGATAATGAGGTCTGATTCGAGTGGCTCGGTCGGCTCTTCTTTAGGTGCCAGCGGGCTGTCTTCTTCCAAATATTCGGGGTAGTCCGACTTGAGCTCTTCTTCCTTCAACCATTGGTCCTCATCTGCTGCCGGTTCTATGGGCCTTGAGATAGGCTCTATTAGAGCCTCTGCCATGTCCTCCTCTGTTCTTGTACCGACATCTTCTTCCTGTTTTCTCCTCAATCGTGACACGGCCTGGTCCAAGTCAGACATTGTTCTTGATAACTCGGTCAAGGATTCCTCGGTTTTGGCTTGATATTGCTGAAACGTGTCGGCCAACTGTTGGATGCTAGCTGCCAACTCTTTCGCATTGTCCTCTAGTGCCTCGGTCTGCTCTTGTATTGGTCTTGATCTTTCGGCCAAAAAATGTATCAAGTCCCAAATAGCTCTTATGGTCAAGTCATAGACCGAGCCTCCGGCCTCCTCATTGAGCCAACTCCACTCATGTGGCAACATTCCGGCGAGAAACCTTTGAATAAGCTCAAATCTAGTGAATCCATGGTGCGGGCAGCTTGTCACAAGGGAATCAAAGTACCGTAAGTACTCATCCAATGTTTCATCCCGGGATTGCTCAATGTATATGATCTTTTCTCGGACTTCTTGTTGGAAGGATGGTGGGTAGTACTCCTCATAGTTCCACGGCTCTGTACTATAATAAGAAGACATGGTGCAGGAATAGCAAGCACCGAGATAGCAAACACCGAAATAACAAGAACAGACTAGCAACAAAGGGTCCCCAGGAGATTGGAGGAGTCACAGCGGTCTCACTTAAAACCCAATCTCCTTAGACTCGTAAGTCTTGGTGACAGAACCCTCTAAAAGCTAGAAATAGGAAATCGAATAATCAAAAAACAAAATCGAGACATTTGAATGGGGAAGCACCGAATAGCAAAATTTTGAAATAAACACAAAGAAATAAACAAAAAATTAAAAGAGAACAAATTTCACCGTGCGTAGCTCCCGGCAACGGCGCCAAAATTTGACAGGTCGTCGTCGGTACCTGCAAATCTAAATTTATAATTCCACTTACTCTTGGCTTAGTATAGCTGTAAGTAAGGGGTCGAACCCTAGAGAGCTAGATGGTTACTACTTTGTTTTGTGAGAAAGAAAAGGAAACAATTGGGTGAGAGTAACAGTTTAGGAAACAAGTGCAAATAACGAATTAAACGAGGGAGTAATAATCAGAGAGAATATTCAGACTAGGGTTTGATTGTGACTTGTTTTATCAACGACTTCTAATATTCTAATTCATAGTTTCTAAGTGTGGTTGTCCCGACAAAGGTGACTTCCCAAGTAACCCGACAAAGGTGTTACGCCACAACTAACCCGACAAAGGTGTTAAGCTTCTAATTCCCCTAGGTTTAATAACCCGACAAAGGTGTTATCTAACCTAGACGTGCTACCTATCCAAACGACAAAGTATTAGATAGATGATAAATATAGAAATATTGCGCAACTGGGTTTTACGACAAAGTATCCGCCTAGTCTAGCAAGGGATTTATGCACGAGAATTAGTAAAACATGAATAGCATTAAAAACCAAGTCTCAAAAACATTCGTCACAATGTATAAACCCTAGCGCGAATAATGGAATTAGTTACACATGGCCATTAGGGCAAAAACGGTAAATAAGAACAAGTAAACTTCACTAGTGCCGAGATTGACTGAAGACCGGGCCGTGAGGGCTGAGAGTGGCGGAGCAAGGGCAGTGCACGGCTGAGCAAAGGGCAGTGCACGGCTGAATAAGGGTGGAGGGAAGGGCGGAGCAAGCTAGGGCTTCGACCGAGTGAGAGAGAAGGAACTCGTGTGAGTTGAGGGATGATTGTAGAGAGAGGAGCTCTCCACGTTTTGGGATGATTTGAAAGGCTGAGTTGAGGCTCTATTTATAGAGTAGAATGAGGCTCTAGATCCCCCAAAAATCGGTCAAGTCCAAAATTAGATTAGGAAAGGTTTCCAAATCCGACTTTACTTGATCTCTAAGTAAACTTCTTGTGCAAGTCTTCTAGATCCGTGTAAAGCCTTCCAGAATCTTCTAGACACTCTCTAAACCGCCACGCATGGAATTAGAAATTTTCCCGAAGTTACTGTTCACGGCCCAAAAATACTGTTCACGCTGGAAATTACTGTTCACGGGCCAAAAACACTGTTCACGCCGGAAATTACTGTTTATCGCGGACACTGTTCATCCATCCTGCGCATCTGTTTTGACTTCGGCTCTCGATTTGACCTTCCAAACGACCTCGGATGCTCTCGGTGTGAACTAGAGAGTTGTAGGGAATTGAGTCACCTACGCAACGGTATATTCCTCGTATTTTTCTAATCAACGGTCAGCTCCCAGCACTCCGTCGAACGTCCAAGGGTCTGATCTGCCATTGTGATGTTTTTGGCATAAAATGCCGTCTTTTATGCACGTTTCCTCCTAGAGCTTCCGAAACACCTGAAATGCAAAACAACACTAAGAAGTAACTGTTTGCATAATAAAGTGCCGAAATTGGTGGTATTTGATGACTCGATGAGTCGTATAAATACGGCTCATCAGCAGGCCCTCCTGAGACTGCTCCCAGTCGATCGACTGGAGCAGGGGAGCTTCCCAGTCGATCGACTGGGGACCAATTCTACCCACTTTTTGCTCTAATCTCCAATTTTCACCGAGTTTCCTTCTATTGGCTTTTGACACTGAGACGTCTTGTTTTGTACCTGAAACGCATGAAAGGGGGATCAAATGACATCAAATAATCATCGGAAACGAACTAAGGCTAAAGTGAAAATAGGCATTAACGAGTCAAAAACTCGACTCATCACAGCATCATCACCCTGATCATCAGTATCAGCATCAGCAAACAAAACCTCGGCATCATCACCGGCGGGGCGAGAGGGGCCAGTCTCAAAGTCATGACGGGTGGGAGGCGTTGGGTGTGTGGAGCTGAGGGCGACGACCATAGTGAGGTCGGCCTCGAATGGCATGGGGGAGGAGAACTGAGTGGGAGGAGGGTCTGTGAATCTATAGAACTGCTGGTGTCGGAAGAACTCAATCCAGGACTCCTGCGCCCACTGCTAGGCTCGGTCAGCATGAAATCGGAAGTCGAAAATGTCAGAGGCCATCCTAGCCTGGGTAGAGGAGAGCTGACTCTGGGTAGCTGAGGATCTGATTTTGGTTGGCAATGATTTGGCTCTGCTGGGCCTCTAAACGCGCAAAATGCTCCTCAAAGCTCAGTGGTAGGCCACCGTGCGAGCATGGCTGGTCGGGCATTGGAGGCTCCTGTGCCTCAGGTCAGGTGCATCAAAATCGGGTTCTGCTGCGGGAGGTTCGCTCTGCCCTTGTTCCATGCGCCTCCTCTTTGCCTCAAGTCTCTTTCCCTTGACACCTGTGTCTGGAAAGGTCGACCTGTGGTCCCATGACAAGTTCTTCTTAAGCATGTGACAACTGAACATCTTCTTGGTGTCCAACTCCCAGACACGAGCGCCCTGGCGAGGATCAAAATCAAAGCCGAGCTCCTCGCCCAGTACAGTAATGAGGATTTGTTGTTAGTTTGGGGAGATTTATTAAACTTTTTATTTTTACACCTTGGTCTAGAGTTGGCCTTAGCCATCGTGCCTCAGACTTAGATTCACTCTTAGACTGATGTTTGCCTTTGAAGACCCTTAAGGACTCATTCTTTTGAATGATGGCAAACATGATCTTACTCATGGTAAGGTCATACCTACCATATTGTATAACACCCTTGAAGAGTTTAACAAAATAACAGCATGGTGTCTTTGTTTAATTTCATCATCACATCTTTTTAATTCTTGGGTCATTTTCAGAAAAATGTCAAGGTTTTCTTGTAAAGTCATAGAGGTATCGATTTTGAAAGTAAACAGTTTACGCAAAAGAGATATCCTATAAGGCAAGGACTTAGCAAGAAAGATAGACTCTAATGCATCCCATAATTTTTTAGGGTTGGTGTGACTAACCACTTGCCTAGCCACATCATCAGAGAGCCTGAGCATAATCTCTGAGTGGGCTAGGTCCTGAAGCTTCCTGTTATGCATGTTAGTGGCTCTTTCAGGCCAGTCTTCTAAAACAGCATCCCAACACTTCTCCTTGACAAAGACAACCTTCATTTTGACCCTCTACATAGTGAAATCAGTAGAACCATAAAAGAGAGTCATCCTGATTTATTCAACCATGATTTCCTGGGTCAAAAACCACAGCACACCAAGTTAGGTGTTTCAAAGTAAAGTAGTAAAACAGGAGAAAGCAATGAAGGACCCAAACAGTCCAAGATCACAAAATAGGTAATCTTAAGTGTGAGAAACCAAAGTTATGGATCTATAAACACCAAAATATCTCTAATCAACTCTGATACCACGATGTAATGGAATGTACGCAAGTTATATTGATCCAATAACCCCAAATAGTCAAATTAGGTCAAGTTTGAAGAATTGTTCAATTATGCAAATTCTTGTAAGTGAATGTAAAGAAGAACGACAAGACTTTTTACAAGCTTCGGGTAAACCCTAATGCTTGGAGCCTCAGATTGGTGAGGCTCACCCAACGTTCCACTATAATCCCCAAAGAGTTTGCACTATTACAAAAGCCCTAAACAAGCCAATAAGCCAATGACCCAAACTTCTAACCTAATTGAGACTATAGACACGAACTAAGGAAGAAAACTGAGACTTCCTTGAACGAGAAGAGTCGAGCGCCACCACAGACGGCCGAAGTCAATCAACTCACCGTCCACTCCAAGTCGTAGTCACGCCTTGGTCCATTAGTGATTTCTGAGCTGCAAATGCTATGCTCCGGAGTGCCTCTCGATGAACCGGGCCTCTCGAACTAGCTCTCTGTTACGATCGCCTCAAGACTCGTGTTTCAATTTCTCTCTGGTATATCAAATCAAACTCGTGCCCTAAATCCCAATTCTAGCAAGCTTTATATCGAGCTGGAAAAGACGAGTAAAACGACGTCGCGTGCTCCAAAAACAACCCAGCTTCGCGCTTGTCCAAACGACATCGTTCCATTTAAGCGTCCTTAATGAAACGATGCGTTAAGCTTAAAACCGGGCTCTGCGCGCCTTCGTCTAAACGATGTCGCTCGCAGAAACTGCAATAACAGCTACTCCCGCTGGCCAAAAACGCCACTGTTTCGGCATCTCTTGCAAATCAACTTCAGCATCTCATCAAACTTGATCTTCTGCATCTTCTGGTCTCTATGGCTCAACCTACAAGCCTAAAAGTTCTATACATAATCCTCTATGGGACAAGTTCCTAGTCTAGGACTCATTGGCTTGTTGACCTAACCTATAGGAGCACAAAAGGAGAATTAAAACGTCCTCACAATGTATATTAAATGAAAATCCCCATATAAATGAAATTTATTGCTATTTATTTAGAACACTCAAACGTAACCTCAATCCAGACAAGGCGCTTTAACTTTTTTGATCAGATTGGCTTCGGGCCACGCTTGATGTTTTAATGTTGGGCCGGACTATCGGATCGAGTGAGCGATCCAATAAAGTGTTCATTTAATAATCGATATTTTTTAATTGCATGATAAAGAATAACACAAAATAAATATCATTTTTCTTAGCAATACACTAAATCTTTTTTTTGATAGTGGCAATACACTAAATCTTTTTTTTGATAGTGGCAATACACTAAATCTAATAATTCAAAATTTGAGAACCAAAAGTTCAAATTCGTACGAAACATTAATATGAGTACTATAATTAGAATAAAAATCTGGTACAAAACATATTTTTGGTACAAAATGTAAAGTTCATCAAAATTGAATTATAATTTATCGCCGAGAACCAAAAGTCGTCACGAATAATTTACAATTCGTCACCAGAAATTAATAATAAACGGAATTGAATACGAGATGCAATTACATCCGTTCAAATGGCCAAATCAAGAACTGTGATTGGTTTGTATTTTTTTACAACAATATGTCCTTTGCATCAGATCCTTTTTCTTATAATCGCTTTAAAACAATTACAAACTAGATATTGCATATGTCCTATTAAACTTTTATGTTTTATAGCTTAAGTCGTCTTAAAATTAGACATTCCTAAATAGTTGTATCAATTTGTAATTATGTGATAATGTTGGTCTTTTTATATTAAATAAATTTACAGTTTTTGTCAATTAGAAGGCCACACAAAAAACTCTCCATTCTCTCCAAGCTTCTATAAGTTTCCAGCAACCAGAAGAAGCAGCATCGTTCAGCTCTTTTCCACCGGCGGATGCACTCTGGCGGCCCCTTTTTGCCCTTTTGTTTTGCCGGCCTACTCCGCTCCATCTTCCCCCTCCTTTTTGTCCGTCGTTCTCTCCCGATGGCCCGCCTTCCACCCCTCCTCTGCCATCCCCTGCCCACGCCGCTTCTGTAGGACGCCCGGTTGTCTCTAGATGCTTCAAAGATGAAAAACCTTGGATGCTGTTGAATCACGAAGTTCCTTCGCTTTCCTGATTTGTTATTTCAACCGGGTAGGGATTACGAAATCAACAAATAGGGATAAGACAACAGTCCCTTTGAACTTGGATAGCGAGATTGGTGAATCGATTTTTTCGAACAACAACGAACAAGATCAAAATGGAGATCAAAAGCACTTCACTTTTCTGGGATTTTTCCTCATCTCTTTTCTATGTTTTTCACGTCTAAAAAGGACATCCAAAAACCAGCCAAGAACTGCCATTAAACTGCCAAAACTGCCCTGAACCGTCACCTTGTGCGTTCGCACAGACGGTTTGTGCGTTCGCACAAGCCACAAATCCGCACTGTCTTGTCATCTTGTGCGCTCGCACAGTCAGCTTGTGCGTTCGCACAAGCCAAACCAGTCGCACCATTTTCTTGTGCGCTCGCACAGTCAGCTTGTGCGCTCGCACAAGCCAAAGCAGTAGCACAGTATTCTTGTGCGTTCGCACAGTCCTGCTCGTGCGTTCGCACAAGCCAAAGCAGTAGCACAGCATTCTTGTGCGTTCGCACAGAATCTAGTGCGATCGCACGCATTACTTCCGGCGGGCTCAAAACACAGTTTAACAAGAGTTGTAAATGATTCATTTCATTCAAACAACATCTTTACAAGGTTTTACACATGTCATACATTGTATAAACCTAAAATCTCTAACAATCCTCCCCCATTTTAGGATTATATTCTTGATTGCAAACAATCACACCGAACAAAACTTGTGCATAAATGAAGTGTCCCATTCGATTGAACTTCACGTAGTATAATATTTTACAATACTCGAGAATCAGGGTGTCCTACGGATTGAACCCATCAACTCATTTGAATACGGGAAAATAGAACACGCACATAGTTTACTACTATCCAAGTACAACTGGACACTATTATAGCCATGTGTCCCTATCCATTCATAAGTGTATGATTAGCCAAGCACGAGCTAATTGAAGCGGCTCACTTCACACTTACATAGGTGGATTCCTTTTGCATGCACCTGCAATGCACTTTTCCAAAGGATCCATTAAGAAGATAACCTTCATCCTCCCTTTCTCTGCATGTAATACAAGCACAACCTTGGGATGGATATAACCATGTGCTTCAAGTCTATCATAATAGGCTTGTACTTAACTCAGATCTTAGCGTCATACTAAGAGGGAATTAAGGTGTCCTACGATAAGAGACTTAGATGTGCTTTGAGCCCATCCCTTTACCCAACTCTGTACCAAGTCACTAGCTAATCCATTTTATCAAATGATCAGCTAGATTTCACTGTGTCCGGACATAATCAATCGAAATAGCCCCGTGAGTGATCAGTTCACGAACCGCGCTATGTCTAACGCCCAGGTATCTCGATTTATCATGGTACATTTGGGTATAAACATGAACCAAATTTCCTTACTATCCCAATGGACAGACATCTATCGGTTTTGGCCACAAAGGAATCTCATGTTCAAATTTCTTAGCTCTTTTGCCTCTTTACCGGCAACAGCTAGAACCATGAACCCAGATTCCCCAGTAGAGCTGGTGGTGCAAATTTGCTTCTTTGAGGCCCAACAGATGGCACCTCCCCCAAGCAAGAATATTCAATTACTTTTAGAAGCATCATCTTCTAACTTAGTAATTCAATTTGCATTCGTACATCCCTCTAAGCCCGAGAGAATACCAGCATACACCAAGTCATAATTCATGTTTTCCTTAATGTATTCAAGTATCTGCCTAATAGCTTCTCAGTGATGAGTACTAGAATACTAGTATATCAACTCAATTTTCCCACTGCATAAACTATATTAAAGCCTTGTACTTATCATTGCATACATTAAGCGACCAATGACTTAATAGTACTCAAGTTGTGAAACAGCTTCATCCGTACCAGGCATAAGCTTCACACTTGATTTTATGGAAGTAGTTACCGGAGAACAATTCAAACACTTGAATTCCTTAAGCACTTTCTCAACGTAGTGAGACTATGACTGTGCTAAGACTTTGTTCTCACACTTGATTCTAATACCAAGAATCACAGTTGCTTCCCCCATAAAACTTGATGATAAGAGGTTCCTATTTGGTTAATACCAAAATCAGCATATCATCAACATACATGCATATGATTACTCATTTACCAGAGTTATCAAACTTGCTGTATATACACTTGTCTCCTTGATTCAATTTGAATCCTTTAGACAAGATTTCCTCATCAACCTTTTGATGCCACTGCTTAGGTGCTTGTTTAAGCCCACAGTAATTTGACTAACTTATAAACCTTGTTTGCATTTCCAGGCACAATGAATCCTTTTAGTTGCTACATACATATTTCCTCTTCCAAATCATTATTCAAGAACGCTGTCTTGACATCCATTTGGTGTACAACCAGATTTTAATTGCACCAAGAGCAATTAACAATCTAATGATGGAAATCATAGCAACAAGAGCATATGTATCTAAAACATCAATACCCTCCTTTAGTCTAAAGCCTTCGATAACCTATCGAGCTTTAAACAGATATACTGATTCATCAACCTTCATTTTCTGTTAGAAAATAACTTGCAGCCCAATGGCTTGCAACCTGGTGGGAGATCCAATAATACTCAAGTATAATTTCCATAATAGAATCTATTTCATCGTTTATTGCCTTTTTCCAGAAAGCCACATCTTGAGACCTCATAGCCTCACCATGTTCTAGGATCATCATCAATATGATAGCAATATGAGTACTGACACTCAATATCATAACTAGAACCCTCAATCAAGTAAACTTGATAATGTGGTCCAAAGGATTTTACAATCCTTACCCATTTGCTTCTTCAAGGCTCAAACGAACTTCGTTAAGTAAATAACAAGCCATCAACATGACTTTACCCCAAATCCATCACTCAAACCAGAGTAGGATAACATGGTTTTAGGATTCTATCCTTCCTTTCAGCTACACCATATTGCTGTGGTGTATAAACCGCTGTATTCTCATGAATGATACCATTCAATCGGAAATATACAGAATTGTATTATTCTCCACCTCCATCGGTTATTAATCTTAGTCAAACAACATGCTTTACTTGTACAGGCATATCAACTTGCCTTTAACCACCAAAGTTGCCTTGAAGCATTATTCATATTGAATTCTCTTCCTCACTTAGAAGATATCAATATCCATCTCCATTTAGGAGAACTCATTATGTGAATAATTCATCACATAATCTTGACAAATGTCATTGTCAATGAGCTTCAATTTGGTGAATAACCCACATTATATATGCAACAATACATGCGAATATAAATCATGCGACATGCGAAACACAGAGTTATATGAATACATGTACTCTAATAACATGCAAGTCACAATCCGTAAAATCATAATCAACCAGAACTTGCATAGTAAACTTACACATGCTTTTCTAACAACTTTTTACAGGCTACCATTAGAACATCAGTGCTCAACATCACCATGAACACTTAAATTATTTTAAACCAGAAAACCCCGAAATAATCACATAAACTTTGATTATTTCAAACCATAATCTCCATCAATCAAGTATTACCAACATGGTAAACTTACAAGCACATTGACTGGAGTTTATACATTAGAAAATTCCAACTGATTATTATGGTTGAAAACCATTGCAACACATGTTCTATGAAACATTTCATCATGGTATCAGCCAAAGTTTTCATACAAAGTTTTCATCAGAAACTTATTGATTATGAATTCACTAGCAATACATGCTACATAAATCATACACATCATCAGAAAATCTAACCGATCATAAAATTCACCAATTTTATCAAATCACGCATGCTTCGGAAGCTATATGCATTATCAGAAAATCCGACTGATAATTTTAAACTAACATATCATGTTAAGTCATGCATGCTCCACATACTCACATTTATCAAATAATGACAAATAATGATTAAAACAATCAAACCTGATTTTGCCCTCACAGACCGACCGCTTATTGTCAACCTTGCTGTAAAGATTTCAGCAACAACAAGACCCTTGTGGCTGCCATTCGAACTGATTGCTTCCCAACTCTCTTAACTCTTTCCACACAAAGCTCATTCATCTGGTATAAATTGAAGACACTCCACGTCTAAAGTTCAAATTCACATAAACTGAACTTTGACATGCATAAAGGAAAACTGATCTCCTTCACATCATCTTTGCACAAAATCCAATTAGGATTATTCATCAATACATCTGAAGGCAGAAAAATCAATTGACTCCTTCAATTCCTTTTCCAGATGGCTACTTGAAAAGCTTTGAGTTGAGATGACATTTCATCGCCTCAGAGAATTGACGCCATCAGTCCTCTCGATCTGAAAATCAGTCTTTTCTCCATCAATTTGTTTTCATAACAGAAAACAAATCCTTGCTCACAAACATATCTCTGTTTGCCCAAAGTTGATTGACCCGAAATCAGTTGAACCTTTTCCAACCACAAATTCAAACAATCTGCGTCGCCGAACAGACATCTTCGAACATCCCCAGATTTCCAAAATTTTGACAATCTGTCTCACGCTTGCTTCCGTATCCACTAATACATACGAGCGCCAAACACGTCGTCTGGAACAAACCGCATACTTTCGACAAACTTAGTTACGGAGACATCACATCTCAGAATCCATAATTCCAAAACTCGTCGTCTGACTTCCTTCCCAAAGCCATCTTCAAAATCAGATCCCAGATTTCGACATCATCTTCCTCATTGAAGCAACAGACATCTTGTAAATAACAAATCAGATTGTAGGACGCCCGGTTGTCTCTAGATGCTTCAAAGATGAAAAACCTTGGATGCTGTTGAATCACGAAGTTCCTTCGCTTTCCTGATTTGTTATTTCAACCGGGTAGGGATTACGAAAATCAACAAATAGGGATAAGACAACAGTCCCTTTGAACTTGGATAGCGAGATTGGTGAATCGATCTTTTCGAACAACAACGAACAAGATCAAAATGGAGATCAAAAGCACTTCACTTTTCTGGGATTTTTCCTCATCTCTTTTCTATGTTTTTCACGTCTAAAAAGGACATCCAAAAACCAGCCAAGAACTGCCAAAACTGCCCTGAACCGTCACCTTGTGCGTTCGCACAGACGGTTTGTGCGTTCGCACAAGCCACAAATCCGCACTGTCTTGTCATCTTGTGCGCTCGCACAGTCAGCTTGTGCGTTCGCACAAGCCAAACCAGTCGCACCATTTTCTTGTGCGCTCGCACAGTCAGCTTGTGCGCTCGCACAAGCCAAAGCAGTAGCACAGTATTCTTGTGCGTTCGCACAGTCCTGCTCGTGCGTTCGCACAAGCCAAAGCAGTAGCACAGCATTCTTGTGCGTTCGCACAGAATCTAGTGCGATCGCATGCATTACTTCCGGCGGGCTCAAAACACAGTTTAACAAGAGTTGTAAATGATTCATTTCATTCAAACAACATCTTTACAAGGTTTTACACATGTCATACATTGTATAAACCTAAAATCTCCAACAGCTTCCTCCTCCTTTTGCCCGGTTGCTTTCTTGGTCACGTTTCTCACTGCTTCGTTGTTGCGGCGGTTGGAGGCGTGAGTGGGTGGTTTTGGTGATGGGGGTTGAGCGAGTGATTTGTGTTGGCGGTTGGGGCGGTGGGAGGTTGTGTCGGCGGGGTGGAGGTCTTGGGTGGTTGGTTGGGCGTATGATGTGTAGTTGACGGTGGTGCGGCGGGTGCTATGGTGGTTTTAGTGGTTTCTTTTTTAGGGTGGGTTTCGGCGAAACAACTTTTGGTCTGCAGGTGACATGCAGTTGTCGGTGTTTGTTTTGTATCATAGGTTTTTCTAGTTTTTTTAGTTGTAGTTGCATATTTGTGTGTCAACTTGTAGCTTTGTATAGGGCTGTTGGGGTTGGCCGTACATATTTGTGTGTTAATTTGTAGCTTAGTATAGAGCTTAGTTGTAGCTGTAGTTTTCGCTTTAGTTGAGGTTGTTGTTATAGATGTCGTTAGAGTAGTGTGTTGAGATCAGGTGAGAAGGGCCATATATGTGAGAAATAAGAAAAAAAACACAACCATCAGATTACAAAAATAAACGATCAAGATTAGTGCAAATAAATTTAAAATTCGTAATATTTTTATTACTAATTGCAGTTAAAGGGTACATTAGAAATACAAAAAAAAATCAAACCTAATTCCGCTTATCTCGCCGTAATCACTAAACCTACGAAATTGAAAACAAAATCATATGCTTCTCTCCCATCCAACAGCATCGTCGCCGCTTCGATTCTCTCCCAAATGCGTAAGAGTTTCTAAAACAGGGATTTTGTTCGATTCTCTTCGATTCTTACCCGTGCGTCAGATTGTTCGCAAACCCATCGATCGTGAACCAACCAGACCTTCGATTTCAACTTCTATGGCTGACGAGGGGTCGCAGGTTAAACCTTTTTCCGTGCTATTCGTTTGCTTGGGGAATATCTGCAGAAGTCCGGCTGCGGAGGGCGTGTTTAGAGATTTGGTCAGGAAGCGGATTGGATTCCAAGTTCAACATCGATTCTGCTGGAACGATCGGCTATCATGAGGTTTGAATTCAGATTTTTATACAGTTTTTGATCAAAATCTGTGTTGGCATATGGGTTATAGTTAGTGGTTGGTGTATGCTAGGTATTTGATAATTCGTCTGAGTGACTGAACGTGGGTCTGATGTTGTTAAATGTTGTGGTTTGGAATATGGATAGGGGAATCCAGCTGATTCACGGATGAGGGCTGCATCCCAGAAACGCGGGATTGCTGTAACTTCAATCTCGAGGCCTATTCGTGCATCGGATTTTTGTGATTTTGATCTGATTCTTGCAATGGACAAGCAAAATAAAGGTGGGGTGATGCCTGATGGTTGAATTAGTATCTTGATGATGATGATTTCTTGTTGGGTGTAGAGTTGATACTTTTAGATGAGTCATAGTTGATCACAGCGATGGCGGTTATTTTGTTTACAGAGGATATATTGGAAGCTTTTGAGAGATGGAGGTTTAGAGATAACTTACCTGCTGATGGGCACAAGAAGGTGAGTTGTTTAGTTATTAGAACAATGAATGGTGGGAGGTGTTTTAGGATCTTACGAATAGCTTAATGTGCGCGTGTTGCTCATGCAGGTCAAGTTGATGTGTTCTTATTGTAAGCAACATAGGGAAACTGAAGTCCCTGATTTTGTTGCAGTTGGGGCTAATGTGAAACCTTTGCTGTTGAGCTGCAATTGTTACATCATTTGAAAATTGATTGAATGTTCTGTAAAATGCGTCACATTTAATAATAAATGCGTAGTCTTTCATCGATAAAATTACGCTAAATGCGTATCATCTCATAGCGATACAAATGCCTTTCATGGACTACAATTGTTACCTCATTTGAAACCTTTGCAGTTGGGACTACAATTGTTAAATCATTTGAAAATTGTTTAAATTTGCTGTAAAATGCGTGACGTTTAATAATAAATGCGTAGCCTTTCATGTATAAATTCGCGCTAAATGCGTGTCATCTCATACCGATATACAATACAAATGCCAGTTTCTACATATTAACATTCGTATGTCGTTGCCATGTTTTATGTGTGCAGAACGAAAAAGAAAGAAGCAAGATGGAAAGGAGATAAACTCTTCAGAAAAAACCATGCCACACAAAGGGTCACCAACAAAAACTGGGGTGCTTGAAGATATCTCTGACTTTTCTGTTACTCAAAACTTTTTAGAGTTCTTGCTTCAGGAAGAAATTGTTATAAGCCAAGCAGTGGAAAAATACAACTGGCAGGCAGGATTTAACACTCATCTTTTGCCATGTAACCAACTACAATATATACCACTCATGTAACAGATTTATTAGTAATTTTCAGTTCTCTTTTCAGTGACAACAGGCAGGATTCATGGACTCATGTCTGAAATTCGTAAATGCGTTACTTTATAATGCGCATCTTTATAATGAGTAATTTTATAATGCGTATCTTTATATTCAAAATGCGTAACACTTTCTCAGTGAAGGACCAAAATATGACCGAATTGTATGTGCAAAATGCGTAACACTTATCAAAATATTGTAATGTGGTGTCTGTAGTTGTTGACTTATTGTAATTTATGTAATCAACTTTCATGTAAGCAAATGATTGTCCTAATTTAAAATGAAGTCTCAACTACATGCGCATTCTGTTGTGGCCTGTCAGAGCCTTTCATATGCAGGTTGGTGTATCAAGCAGTGCAGAGACAAACAGACCATTTGTTCAGGTTTAAAATGGGTAAGATTTAAAGTAAAATGCGTAAAATTCCTGGTCTATTACAAAAGCTACGTAGACAACTAGTACACATTAAACAATTCGTACCCTATAATTAATGCTCACTATAAATGTAAAGAAAAGCAAGACTTGGAAAGATACTGCAGAGAATCGCCCAATGCAGAGGAACTGGCTGATGTTGCAGAACACCGCCAGGGTGCATGAGAGGAGTATGAACAATACAGCTGATGAGCAATTATTTCATGAACTTTGATGTACAAGTCCAGTGACTTTGAGCTCCATTTTCATGTAAGATTATGCAGATTTGATGTTTTTACTTAGTGTTACAGTGAAAAGCAGTTTGAGAAGTAAAAAGCAAAAATGAGAGCTAGGACAGCCGCTCGGCCCTCATACCTCCACGCTCGGCCATGCGCTCGTACACCCGGCTTCCCATGCTCGCATAGCCGCTCGGCCCTCCTACCTCCACGCTCGGCCATGCGCTCGGCTACCAGGCCATGCATCCCCAATGACCGACCGGCCATCCGACCCCATTACCGACCGGCCAGCCGCACTCCACCACTCGCACGTCTGCTCGGCCACCCAACCAAATTCCAATCGCACCTCCGCCCGGCTACCCAGCCTTCCTGCGCAAACAGATGACCGACCGTGCATCCGCTCGCACGCCCTCCACACGACCGGACCTCCGAGCTGCCAGCTCGCATACACAACCGGCCATCCGACCTCAAATCCATGTCCAGCCGATCGTGCATTCGACCTAAGCATCCTAGGGCATAATTGCAATAAATCTTCAAGTCGGCTCAAATACATTTAATTCCATCGATCAGTGTGTGAGTTTTATCGGGACGCAAAGAAGCCATGGGATATCAAAAAGCCTGCATTGGGAAGAGAGACCGTAATTACTGAGGGACAACACTATAGAAGGCGCACATCAGAATCGAAAATCATCAGACATAATCAGAGAAAATCACAGAGATACTTGGCGACAACAAGCATCAGACCAGAAGAAGTTCAACAATCAGGGTTTCTCTTAACCTAGTCTTGTACTTCATTTTCACTTAACTGTTGTCATGTATAAACTCACCATGAGTGAGTAGTCTACTTATTGGGATCCAATGGATCCCCAGAAACATCTGCAGTTGTAACACATGTCTTTTTATATGATTGCAATTTTATTTCTTTACAATAGATATGAATAGTTCAATTCATGCATCCTGTATTTGGTATTTTCGCGAGATATCAATAATGTTTGTGTTCGGATTGTTTGTATCTATTGTCTGTGTTTGCAGTAGCATATCACAGTAGGTTTACATAGTTGCATGATAGGCGAGAAGCGAAAGTTGAGTCTATGCATGTAATGAGATAAAATCTGATAGGCGAGAAGCGAAAGTTGAGTCTTGATGATTTGTGCATCTAGTTTTATTATTATGCGAGAAGCGAAAGTTGAGCATGTAATAAAGCAAACGACCTAGAGAAATAATTCACTATCATATATCAAGATCTACTGTTAGGCAAGAAGCGAAAGTTGAGTCTGGAGTAACTTTGTGTTATAATATGTTTGTTTTTGGGGAGTCATTGATTCCCAATGTTTCATCAAATTAAAAGACAACCAAACAACAAATCGTATGCAACAACAAATTAAATCTTTAGTTCTTGTTAGTTCATTTTATTGTTCAATTTATTGTACTGCATTTTTATTTCAAACCCCCCCTTTTTCAGTACTAATATAAACAATCATTTACAGAAAGTAGCAAACTAGTTCCCTGAGGATTCGACCTGAGTCACACTCAGATTAATTGTTTGATCGCGAGTTGCATTACAATCACTACATTTACAACCGATCAAAATGGCGTCGTTGCCGGGGAACTAGTCATTTGTTTTGTTTATTGCATTAGTACATTTTCTGTTTAGTACGCACTTTTAACTCTTCCTTTGTCTGTTGATGCAAACCAGAAGCAAGACGAAGAGAGGAAGGAAAGGTAAAGGAAAGATGGAGAACCATCACAACAATCTGATGAACGTACCTGTTCAGCAGAGGGAACCTACTGTCGCAGATTTCATGATACCATCAACCCACACCCAAGGAAATCCCATCCAGATGCCTGAAGGAGGGAATATTGAATGGAGGTCCGGCCTGATACAGATGATAACTAGTAATGCCTACAATGGGATGACTGGTAATGCTCATCATCACTTGGATCAATTCAAGGATTTCTATGCGACATACAAGCCAACAAATGTGGATTTAGAAACGATGTACCTTCGTCTGTTCCATTTGTCACTAAGGGACAGAGCCAAGGAATGGCTCAAGAATCATCCGCCAAACACTTTCACCACATGGGAGCAGCTATCCAGTGCATTTATGATGCAGTTTTTTCCACCAGCAAAGACTAAAGAGCTGAGAGAAGCAATCAGCAAATTTACTCAAAAGATGTGCGAGGATTTTCATGAGGCTTATGAAAGATTCAAACGATTACTGTGGGAGTGCCCACATCATGGAAACTCACCTTGGCAGCTGCTGTATTCCTTCTACAACGGAATGGATAAGGAAGCCCGACATCTGATGGACAACAGTGGAAAAGGTGCCATCAACAAACTGCCACCAACTGAGGCTTTCCAACTGATAGAAGAACTTGTAGTAAACTCACTACAGTTTGGCAGTGGACGCAACAACTATCCTATCAGTGGTGCTGTTGCAACCAAGGACGACATTCAACGCCTCACCACAATGTTTGAAGAAATGATGAAGAATCAGAATCCTAGCGTAGCACAAGTCGGAATGGAATACAGTAACCAGTACACTGTTCCACCGCCACCTGGGAACTACCAGCGTCAACCATACTTCAATTATCAGAACAATAATCAAAGCAATCAGATGCCTCAAACAAACTATGCAGCCCCTGCCCAGAAGCCATGGAACTCCAATCCTGTTGCACCTACTGCTCCCAAACCTCAAAACACTCATCCAGGTAATGCCGCGTCGTCGAGCAATTCTAATCAGACTGACCTGTCTTCTATTATTGCACAGCTTGCAGCTACACAACAACAGATGATGCAGCAGCAGCAACAGAGTCAACAGGAAAGCCAACTAATACTGCAGAAGCTTAACGAACTACAGAAACATAATGCAATATTAGAAAACCAAATAGCTCAGTAAGCATCAGCATCTAAATTCCAGAGTCAATTGCCACCTCAAGCCGATGTAAAACAGACGAAGAACATCAATGCTATCACTTTGAGGAACGGGAAGGAGTTACAAACAACCGACCGCAAGTCCGATCGCATGCCCGAGCAAAACGCCGCAAACACCCGCATAGCCGGTCGTGCATCCGAGCTACTAGCCGAGCGTGTACCCGAGCTCCCAACCAATCGCACCTCTGAGCAAAACTTACGTATGCCTGATTCCCCTTCAAATAAAAATTTCGCTAACTTGTTTGAATCTTTTCAGAAACAAGATGCTGAAACAGAAGTCGACAAAAGACATCAAGACATCAAAGAGAAAGTACCTTTTCCGCAAAGATTGAAAAAGCGAAATGATAATTCGCACATCCAAAGGTTTGCTAAAATTCTTAGCAACCTTCAGGTATCAATGCCATTCACTGATTTAATACTTCAAATGCCTGGTTATGGAAAATTTCTGAAAGATATTGTCACAAACAAGAAAAAGTTAGACACTGATCATGTTACACTTGATGCAAATTGTAGTGCCATTATACAACCTGCCATGCCTAGAAAGTTGAATGATTTTGGTGCATTCTGTATTCCCATTACAATAGGTCCTGTTAATGTGTCTAATGCTCTATGTGACTTGGATGCGAGTATTTCATTAATGCCATTTTCTCTGTACAAAAAGCTTCATGTAGGAGAATTAACACCAACACCCATTAGCCTGAGATTAGCTGATAGAAGCTCTAGGTTGCCTAAAGGTATTTTAGAAGACATGCTCATTAAAATTGGTGAACTTTGGGTGCCCGTTGACTTCTATGTTCTAGAGATGGATGTTGAGAATGAAACTCCGATCATACTAGGTAGGCCATTTTTGAATACCGTTCAAGATGTCATTGACTGTGGTAATGGAACTATTGAGATGAACCTAGGTAGTGAGAAAGTAAAATTTTTCTTGAAATCTATGATGAAAGCACCTAAGGACTCTTTGGACTGTGCTTGGCTTGATACTTATGATGATTCTAACCATTTTGATGAGCTGCCAAATTTTGAACATGAAATACTAAGCAGTGACAAAGAAGCAGGTGCACTTATGATGCTGACGGAGTGCGAAGCAGTTGAAGAAGCTATTGAAAATAAAGATAATGAAGACAAGGAATCAGATTCGGAACGGGTGAATCCGATTCATGTAGTGCCAAAGAAAGGAGGACTAACTGTAGTAACGAACAACAAGGGAGAGCTTGTTCCAACAAGAAAGTTGTGCAAGGAACGTTCGAAAAAATGGCATTATAGGAAACTAAGAGCCAAACACTTTTCTGTTGGAGAAAAAGTGTTACTGTACAAGTCCAAACTTTAGCTGTTTACAGGAAAGCTCAAGTCAAGATGGGTGAATGAACACACGCTAAAGGAATATTTCGGATACAAGCCAGGATTACAAATTTGAAGACATTGAATAAATCTACCCTACAATCTCAACATTCAAGCACAACCCCGTCTTGGCCAAGACGTTAAACTAGGCATGTAAGAACTTCAATTTTATTTTTTCACTTTCATCAATCAAATAATATTTTTCTACCCTGCTTGCTCATTATTTACGCTAGAATGCTTAGGGACTAAGCATGTTTCAAGTGTGGGGTGGATGATGTTTATTCGATTATATTCGATTGATGATTGTTATGTGTGCTGAAAAAATTTTTGCAGAAAAATGATTGAATGTGCTTACCTGATACTTGCTAAAATCTTTACTGAAAACACGTTGAATGATGAACATGTTAATCTCTGATGCTACGGCTTTGCTGCTCTGAACTCATGAATTTGTTAGCATCTGATTTCTGATTTTCCTTGTGATATGAAAGTTTATGCAAATAGACGATTTTATGCCAGCTTAGTTCAGCATGTTGAGTTAGTTTAGGCCTTTGGAAAAATCATGGTGAACAAACTTTTGCAAACAAGTTTATTTTTCAGATTGGCTCTTAGGTGACTTCAACAGTACTGTGGTCGTATTTCTGTGCTACACATTATTTTGGTACACTGTCAATTTCAAGTGTGGGGTTAGAAAAAAAATTCATGCAAAAAAAATCAAAAAAATCAACAAAAAAAAGAGATCAGTGTAGATGGCGAAGGTTAGGAAGCGGTAGATATGGGTAAATCCCTGAGCCAGTTCTTCCCCTTCGAAACCATCCACACCTGCACTAAAGTAGTGCCAAAGTTTGTATATAAATAAACCCCCGCTTGATCATGACTTTGTACCATATTTTGTGCACTGACATATTCACAGGTACTGTTTGAGGGAAGACCCTTGCAGATTACTGCGTGAGCCTTGAAGAGAATTTACAAGTTTCGTGTAAGTGAAATTCTTCTTGATAATTTGATTGCCTAAACTGAATTTTCGATTAGTCTGAATGAATACTGGCTTATTTGAGTTAAACCTGCATATACTGAATATCATATTGAACTGAAGGAACCTTTTGTCTGCTTTGAAGTGAGTGATATTGATGCAGCACTGCCTGAACTGATGAGTTATTATGTTTATCATTGTTTCAAAATTTCATTCCTTACTGAGCAAGTATCACGGGATTTGTGAGTATTCCTGTTCTGAAAACTCTCATTAGTTTTATTTGTTCGTTTTGTTCTTTCATTTCCTTAGTTTTAAGATGTTCTGGGGTGATGCTTCTGATGTGTGTTTGTTCGGGACGAACAAAATTTAAGTGTGGGTATTTTGATGAGCGATTATTTGCATGATGTTTGATGAACAAATTCACATACTTTGAGCTCCATATCCATGTAATATTACGCATATTTGATGTTTTTACTTAGTGTTTCAGTGGCAAATCTATTTGAGAAGTAAAAGAAAAAATGTGTCGTGAAATGCTCGTGCATCTGCTCGGCCATCCGAGCTAAAAAGGCTACCAAACGCTCGGACCTCCAACCGGCCACCCAACCTTGAAACGCTCGGACCTCCAACCGGCCACCCAACCAAATTCCCTCGCATAGCCGCTCGGCTACCCGACCCCTCTGCGCAAAATGCAACACCTGATCGGCCATCCGACTCCCATCCCCTCTTCAAGCCGATCGGCCAGCCTCACGAGCACTCCATCCTCATGCCCGATCGGCCAGCCACTCGCACACCCCCCCATCAGCCGATCGGCTACCCGAACTCAAAACCCTAGTGCATCCGATCGGCCACCCAAGTTATCGCGAACAATAAATTGACAAGTCGGCGCATTTATTTCCATCGAGCAGTGTGAGTTTTATGCCATCGGAGATTGAAAAGCCTGCATCGGGAAACAGTAAATTATTAGTTATTGAGGGAAAGCACTATAGAAAGGGAAAAGATCATCAGTGAAAGAGATCATACCGGACATCATACATCCATCAAATCGAAGATACTGGCGACAACAACATTCAGAGAAAAAGAGTTCAACATCAGGGTTTCTCTTAACCTAATCTTGTACCTCTACTTTTATTTAATCTGTTGCCATGTATGAACTCACCATGAGTGAGTAGTCCACTTATTGGGATCCAATGGATTCCCAGAAACATCAGTTGTAACACATGTCTTTTTATATATGATTGTGATTTCATTTCTTTACATTAGATATGAATAATTCAATTCATGGATCCTGTCTTTGGTATTTTCGCGAGATATCAATAATGTTTGTATGAGAATTGTTCGTATCTATTGTCTGTGTTTGCAGTAGCATATCACAGTAGGTTTACATAGTTGCATGATAGGCGAGAAGCGAAAGTTGAGTCTATGCATGTAATGAGATAAAATCTGATAGGCAAGAAGCGAAAGTTGAGTCTTGATGATTTGTGCATCTAGTTTTATTATTATGCAAGAAGCGAAAGTTGAGCATGTAATAAAGCAAACAACCTAGAGAAATAATTCACTATCATATATCAAGATCTACTGTTAGGCAAGAAGCGAAAGTTGAGTCTGCAGTAACTTTGTGTTATAATCTGTTTGTTTTTGGGGGAGTCATTGATTCCCAATGTTTCATCAAATTAAAAGACAACCAAACAACAACCGCATGCAACAACAAATCAATCTTTAGTTCTGTGCTAATCCATTTTATTGTTCAGTTTATTCATTTTACTGTACTTCACTTTTATATTTAAAACCCCCATCTCAGTACTAATATAAACAATCATTTACAGAAAATAGCAAGCTAGTTCCCTGTGGATTCGACCTGAGTCACACTCAGATTAATTGTTTGATCTGTGTTGCATTTCCACCACTATATTTACAACCGATCAACAGCGCCAAGAGACATCTTGTAGTCGATGATGAATACGCCATTGAGGTAATAATCAATAAATGGGCCAAGCAACAAAAGAGACAGGGCTTGAATTGGAGCCGTCTTGCTCAGCAGTTCAAAAGATCCAACGGAATACTTCTTCTGTAAGAACCTATAGAATTTTTTTGAAAAGAGGTTGACAAAACAGCGACACAGGCACATATGAAACCCTTTGCATTAACCTTCACATCGGTTACCGTGCAAACACCAACACCTATCACCACAAATAGAACTGCAGCTTCTGTTCAGAGTCACTAAGGGATTTGTATTTCGCTCTATGCTTCTTATCCTCTACCATCTTGAAATCTCCCTGGTAATCTCAAATAATTAAATAGTTAGTTCCATTGACATTCCAACAAATCAAACCATTCAGCTCTCATGCCTGACAATCGTATCCACGACAACCAGCATAGAAGCTATTAATACTATAATCACAACCAGCCTTTCAGCTACACAATGATCAAAATATACCCCTCAAACAATCAATCAAATATGACACGTACAATCACTCAGTACCCAAACCTCAATATCATCCACAAATTGACTACGTAATTCCTGAACATTTCCTGATGTAAAAAAGACATATAAAGATTCAAGTTGGAAATAACACTCACAAACTTCATAAAGATTCAACTTTTCAAGTAAAGATCCAATCTTTATCAACTTGATACCTCTATAGCCTTCAAATCCTCCACAATCTCAGTAACCATAGCCAGAAGCTGACCGTTGCTACCCCAACCTTGCCACTCCTCCAAACTGATAACAATCCCACTCTCTCCCATCACCGATTCTCCCGGCGGCAGTCGTGAAGTTAAAGACGAAGACACAATACGCCGATTTCGACGAAGAGGGTTGAAACGAAAATTGAGATATTGCGGGAAGATCAAAACCCTAGTTGCGCAAAGCATTCTGGGGTTTAAGCAATCTGCAGTTTCTACCCAGTTCCATTTTTTCCAAGCGTCGATTGAAGAGTGAAGAAGAATGCGAGTGTTGGACTTCGACTTTCCAAAAAAAATGAAACGTGGATAGAGAAACGAACGAACTTGTGCGAGAAATAGGGATTAATTATAATTAAAATAAATCAAAAGATAAATATACCCTCATCAACGTATTTATTCAACAAATAAATGAAAATATATTAGTAAAATCAGGTCCGTTAGATGATAAATTGGACGGTCACTAAAATTTCTTATTTCTCACCAAAACTATTATTTCTCATATGATCCTAACTCTTATATTAGTAGTGTAGTTTCTAGTGTTAACTTGGCTGTACTTGTAACCTTGGCTGTTCTCCTATCTTCGGTGGGTTGGTCTCCTATCTTGGCGTGAGGCCAAGTGGAGCATATCCCTGTTCCCGGCTAGTTAACTCGTCCTAGCCTTGAAGTCCTCTATTTCGCCATTCATGGAATTCAGGTGGCCTCTTACCATTGACCGAAACCTGGGTTTATTGCGATTATTAGTGTAGCTTTGTTTTCGCTTTCAAGGAAATTCGACCGGAGCTTTAGTGAAGTCCTGAAGTGGGCCGCTGAGTCGCTCCTACAATTTGGCCGATTTGGCATGGATCGTCTTTGGAGTACTTCTAGGCGTGATTATCATTATGGCCTACCAATGCATGGATTGCGATTTTGGTTTAAATGTTCTGATCCTATTTTGTTAGTCCTCAGATTTGCTGTTGTTGTCATGCCGTGTCTCCGAATTTTTGTATGCCTCCTTATCAAAAAAAATGTCATGACAAGTTTCAAATTTCAAGTTTTATGACATCAGTATAATCATAATTAATAAAGTTTATCATTCTATAATATAGTAAAGGTGCCAATACGGACCTGACTTGAATGTCAGAGCTTTAATCAGATGAGACTTTTCAACTAATTAGATCTTCAAATGTAATAGGGTGATCGTGGGACGGGTTAGGTTCTTAATTCGATCCGAAACGATTATCGGGCCATTTAGGTCAATCCAAACTCGACACTAAATATTGATCGGGTCGTATTTGATAACCCGAACCCGTCATAAATATGAACTTATAACATAAATAACAAGTAGCTAAAACAAAATAATATACGAAAAATGTGCTTAAATATGTTAATCGGTCAACATTGTTTTAACAAAATGATGAAGCTCATATTGAAACTAAATTCAAGACAAAATGTTTGCATCATTTACTTTTCCACCTTGAATCTTTACTGCAAGTTTTCAGAATGTGCTCAGGTTCGACTCTTTGTTTAAACATTTTTCTATTGAAATTAGTTTATTTTATTCTATATTCATATAGTTATAGGGACGGGTCGCCCGAGCACCAACCCGAACCCGACTTATTTAGTATCGGGTCGGATTCAATTTGGTCCAAATTTCGTTCGAGTTAAGACGGGTCATCGGATCAGGTCGGGTCCTGTTGGATATTTTAGGGTTTATGAGTTGTGTAAACCTATTAAGATTGTCTTGTAAAGAAACAAAACAATTTTGTATGCAAGATCCACTGTTTCTATTTTTGTGAATCGACGCACATGTATTTGAAAATGGTTTCTATTTTCTGAATCAACGCACGCATTTGAAAACGGTTGCAAACCGTTTAATGATGTCGATTGGAATATTTGCAAGATAAAAATAGACTGTGAGTGGATTTTGAATGATAGAAGAAATATAGATAATTTCGACAGAAGCAAAACTCAGTTTTGCAACAGAAGCAAAATCCAATTTTCTTCCTCAATTGTTTAATCATTCTGATTGGTTTTCGATTTTGGGTTTGCTCCAAAATCTAGTTTCTTATTCCAGTGCAAAACACTTGTTTTATCTCAGTTCATATTTCGGATTTCCTAACCGGAAGAAATATTGAATTTGGAAAGCGACAAATTGTACGTGACTCAAGTAGAATCCAAGTCTCACTTGATTGAAGCATCGATAAGAAGAATCCGAAGAACTACAATCAAATTCAATATTTTCAAGATGTCTGCTGCTTCAGTAAGGGAGATGACTGCGAATTTCGGGAAATTGGAGAAGTTTGAAGGTGTTAACTTCAGAAGATGGCAGAAAAAGATGCACTTCTTGCTGACAAGTTTGAAGGTGGTGCATGTGCTCTCTACCCCGATGCCGGATGCTGATGAAAATGGTCCACTGGATGCTATAAGGAAGAAGAGCAAATGGGAAAATGATGACTACATATGCCGTGGGCATATTCTCAATGGTATGGCTGATAACTTATTTGATGTTTATCAGAATGTTGAGTCCGCAAAAGAACTATGGGATGCACTTGAAACAAAGTACATGCGAGAGGATGCTTCTAGCAAGAAGTTTCTCGTGAGTAACTTCAATAGTTACAAAATGGTTGATTCTAGACCAGTGCCGGAGCAATTTAATGAATTGACTCGCATATTGGGGCAATTTGCTCAGTATAATATGAAGATGGATGATTCCATTGCTGTGTCTAGTATCATAGACAAATTACCACCTTCGTGGAAGGATTTCAAGCACAAGCTGAAACATAACAAAGAGGAAATGTCTCTTGAGGAACTCGGTGGAGAGTTGCAAACAGAGGAATCAATTAGGATTCAAGAGGAGGCAAATAAGAGAGAGACTATTCAGTCATCTTCTGTGCATATGGTGGAAGACAAGAAAAGTCTTCGAAAATTCAAGGGAAAGAAACGTGCAAATGAGCACGCTGGTAACAAGTTCAACAAGAAACCTAAGGGCTCTTGCTGGATTTGTGGTAAACCAGGACACTACAAAAATGACTGTAGGATGGCTAAGAATGAAAAAGGGAAAGCTAAAGTGAATGTTGAGGATAAGGGCAAGGATAAAAGCCCTACCAAACTTCAAGGTCAGTTTTCTATTTCTGATAATAATTCTAGTGTGAATTATGTGTCACTTATCGCTGGAGCATTTTATGTTCAGGATGATGAAGTGGCATGGTGGATTGACTCGGGTGCAAACAAGCACGTGTGTAAAGATCGCCGTAGTTTCAAGACTTACGAAACGGTGAAAGAAGGAGCAGTCCTTCATATGAGAAACGAGTCAACCGCACCTATACTTGGCCAAGGAACTGTAGTGTTAGAATTCAGTTCGGGAAAGACCCTTGAGTTGTTAAATGTTTTATATGTACCTGTAATCCGGAAAAACTTAGTTTCCGGTAGTTTGTTGAATAAATTCGGATTTAAGCAAGTGTATGAATCCGACAAGTATGTATTGTCAAAGTGTGGTATCTTTGTGGGATTTGGATACTTTTGTAATGGCATGTTCATGTTGAATGTTAATAAAGTGGTAAATTCTGTTTACATGTCTTCTACTAGTGATGATTTTAATTTGTGGCATGCTAGATTAGGACATGTTCATTATCAGCGATTAAAATTAATGTCTAAGGAAGGTTTAATACCTACAGTTGACCTTAATGCTGATAAATGCAATACATGCATGCTTACAAAAATCACTAGGTTGTCATTCAAAAGTATTTCTAGAACATCAAACTTGCTTGAACTTATCCATAGTGATTTGGGTGATTTGCATTCTACTCCATCTATAGGAAATAAGAAGTACTACATAACATTTATAGATGACTGTTCTAGATATTGCTATGTGTACTTGCTGCATGCTAAAGATGAAGCTTTAGACAAGTTTAAAGTGTATAAAGCTGAAGTAGAACTAATGCATGATTTGATTAAGAGACTTAGAACTGATAGAGGTGGGGAATATTACGATCCGGTATATTTCCAGATGAATGGTATCATTCATGAGACTACAGCACCATATACACCACAACAAAATGGTGTAGCTGAAAGGAAAAATAGAATCCTAAAAGAGATGGTTAATTCCATGCTATCCTACTCAGGTTTGAGTAATGGATTTTGGGGTGAGGCTATGCTTACAGCATGTTATTTACTTAACAGAGTTCCTAACAAAAGGAACAACACTACCCCATATGAGTTTTGGCACAAAAAGAAACCAAATCTGAATTATCTCCGAGTTTGGGGATGTAGAGCGGTAGTGAGACTACCGGCTCCCAAAATTAAATCGTTGGGAGAAAGAGGTGTTGATTGCATCTTCATTGGATATGCTGAACATTCGAAAGCATATAGGTTCTATGTAACTGGAACGAATGATTCCATTTCGGCTCACACCGTAATTGAATCAAGAGATGCAATCTTTGATGAGAACCGTTTCTCATCGATACCTAGACCTCAAGATTTGATTTCTAGCTCTACAAGGGCTGCGTTAGAAGATGATGTGGGTACATCCTCTGAAATTACATCGTTTGAGCCTCGTAGAAGCAAACGGGAAAGGATTGAAAAATCCTTCGGACCAGATTATCAAATTTATTTGATTGAGGGTTCTAGAAATGATATTGAGTATCAATACTCATATTGTTATCACATTGATGATGATCCTATAACCTATAATGAGGCTATGAAGTCTCAAGACGTGTCATTCTGGAAAGAGGCAATAAACGATGAAATGGATTCTATTATTGGGAATAATACATGGGTATTATCTGATCTCCCACCGGGTTGCAAGCCATTGGGCTGCAAATGGATTTTCAAAAAGAAAATGAAGGTTGATGGATCAGTTGATAAATTTAAAGCTCGGTTGGTTATCCAAGGCTTTAGGCAAAAGGAGGGTATTGATTTCTTCGATACTTATGCTCCGGTTGCCAGAATTTCCACTATTAGATTATTGATTGCACTTGCTGCAATTAATAATCTAGTTGTACACCAAATGGATGTCAAGACAGCATTCTTGAATGGTGATTTGGATGAGGAAATCTATATGAAGCAACCTGAAGGATTCATTATGCCGGGAAATGAAAACAAAGTTTGTAAGCTAATCAAATCATTGTATGGGCTGAAACAAGCACCCAAACAGTGGCATCAAAAGTTTGATGAGGTAATCTTGTCTAGTGGATTCAAGTTGAATCAAGCAGACAAATGTATTTACAGCAAATTTGACGACTCCGGTAATGGAGTAATCATTTGTCTGTATGTTGATGATATGCTGATTTTTGGTACTGACCAAAAACAAGTAGACCTTACAAAGGACTTCTTATCATCAAGTTTCTCTATGAAAGATATGGGAGAAGCGGATGTGATTCTTGGCATTAGAATCAAGCGTGAGAACAAGAGTATAGCACTGTCACAGTCTCATTATGTTGAGAAAGTGCTTAAGAAATTCAATTATTTAAATTGTTCTCCGGTAAGCACTCCCATGGACCCAAGTGTGAAGCTTTTGCCTAACACAGGTGAACCTGTTTCACAACTTGAGTACTCTCAAGTCATTGGATGTCTAATGTATGCAATGACGAGTACAAGGCCCGATATAGCTTTTGTAGTGGGAAAACTGAGTAGATATACTAGTAATCCTAGTACTCATCACTGGGAAGCTATTAGGCGAGTACTTAAGTACCTCAAGGGAACCATGCATCATGGTTTGGTGTATGTTGGTTTTCCCTCGGTCTTGGAGGGATATACCGATGCAAGTTGGATTACCAATTTAGAAGATCATTCTTTTACAAGTGGTTGGGTATTCTTGCTTGGGGGAGGTGCCATATCTTGGGCATCGAAGAAGCAAACTTGCATCACAAGTTCGACTATGGAATCTGAATTCATAGCCTTAGCGGCAGCCGGTAAAGAGGCAGAATGGCTAAGGAATTTGGTATATGAGATTCCACTGTGGCCAAAACCGATAGCGCCCATCTCTATCCACTGTGATAGTAAGGCAACTTTGGCTAAGGCGTATAACCAAATGTATAATGGTAAATCGAGACACCTGGGCGTTAGACATAGCGCGGTTCGTGAACTGATCACTCACGGGGTGATATCGATTGACTATGTTCGGACACAACATAATTTAGCTGATCACTTGACAAAAGGATTAGCTAAGGACTTGGTAAAGAAGTCATGTTTAGGGATGAGCTTAAAGCACATCTAAGTCGCTTATCGTAGGACACCTTAATTCCCTCTTAGTATGACGCTAAGAGCTGAGTTAAGTACAAGCCTATTCTGAGAGACTTGAAGCACATGGTAATATTCATCCCAAAGTTGTGCTTGTTTCCTGCAGAGAAAGGGCGGATGAAGTTTATCTTCTTAATGGATCTTTTGGAAAAGTGCATTGCAGGTGCATGCTAAAAGAATCCACCTATGTAAGTGTGAAGTGAGCCGCTTCAATTAGCTGGTGCTTGGCTAAGTATACACTTATGAATGGATAGGGACACATGGCTGAAATAGTGTCAAGTTGTACTGGAATAGTAGTAAACTTGTGTGTGTCTTATCTTCCCGTACTCAAATGGGTTGAAGGGTACAATTCTTAGAACACCCCGATTCTCGAGTATTGGAGGATACTACACTATGTGAAGTTCAAACCTAATGGACACTTCACTTATGCACAATGTTTTGTTCGATTTGAATGCTTTTAGTGTTCATGAGTATAACCCTAAAATGGGGGAGGATTGTTGGATATTTTAGGGTTTATGAGTTGTGTAAACCTATTAAGATTGTCTTGTAAAGAAACAAAACAATTTTGTATGCAAGATCCACTGTTTCTATTTTTGTGAATCGACGCACATGTATTTGAAAATGGTTTCTATTTTCTGAATCAACGCACGAATTTGAAAACGGTTGCAAACCGTTTAATGATGTCGATTGGAATATTTGCAAGATAAAAATAGACTGTGAGTGGATTTTGAATGATAGAAGAAATATAGATAATTTCGACAGAAGCAAAACTCAGTTTTGCAACAGAAGCAAAATCCAATTTTCTTCCTCAATTGTTTAATCATTCTGATTGGTTTTCGATTTTGGGTTTGCTCCAAAATCTAGTTTCTTATTCCAGTGCAAAACACTTGTTTTATCTCAGTTCATATTTCGGATTTCCTAACCGGAAGAAATATTGAATTTGGAAAACGACAAATTGTACGTGACTCAAGTAGAATCCAAGTCTCACTTGATTGAAGCATCGATAAGAAGAATCCGAAGAACTACAGGTCCTACTCACCCCTAAAGTGTAACATCCTAATCTGGCCGGCACTAAAACTTTAAGGTTGTGGCTATGAAATCGATATGTGGCTAATTAGAGCTCCACTGGTGCTAGTTGTTTTTCGATATGTGGCTATGAAATCGAGGTTATTTTCCCTCGACTGTACTACAAGTACAAGCGACTCAAACCAAGGACCACTAAAAATTCGTCAATTTCATGTTTAGAAAGTGAAATACAGAAGAAGAAATTGTATAGCGCCCAAATGAGCTCACACAACTTTCAAACAAACGTGGCTCAACTGTTATCTTCCTCAGATGAACTACATTTCCAGATCAGGTACGAAGATCCGAAGTTTATCTGGCCTTCCAAACCAACTCCGAACCGGTTTGAGCCGCTGTCCGACATAGATGTCCAAGAAGGCCTCCGATTTCAGGGCAAGCTTATATTTAGCTATGCTACCGTTCCAACAATGAAAGGGAAGGATCCGGCTCGGATCATCGAGCGAGCAGTGGCTGATGCTTTGGTGTTTTACTATCCATTCGCGGGGCGGCTTGTCGAAGGCCCGAACAGAAAACTCTCAGTGAATTGCGCTGGCCAAGGTGCGTTGTTTATAGAAGCTGATGCGGATATCACGCTTGAGGAACTTAAAAGGCATATTTTGCCGCCTTGTCCTATTTTCGACAAGCTAATGCTTCCTGTTCTCGGAACGACTGACCCGGCTACAGGACTACTTCTAGCCCTTCAGGTCATTTGTGTTATGAATATGAATTGTATATTGATATGTGACGAATACATCAATATATACAGTACATGATAGATGTGTATGGTAGGCACAATACTGAGAGAATATACAGTATATATGCAATGAATATCTGATGATAATCATATATTCTCTAACAATTTTCACTGAATATAGCGTTGAATAATATGACGAGTTTCAGCCTTTCATTGATGCTTTTGAAAATGTTCAGGTGACAAGACTTTCATGCGGCGGATTTTGCGTAGCACTGCGTCTCTCCCACACCATGGTGGACGCCGTAGGAGGAGCGCAGTTCTACAACGCTATTGGTCAAATGGCACGAGGGGCTAGCGCCCCATCGCCACTCCCAGTATGGCGTAGAGACGAGTTTCTCAACACGAAAAACCCGTCTCGAATCACTAGGCCCCATCCAGAGTACGACCCGGATGAAGCCGATTCAAAAAAAGTGGCATTCCTGCTTGACGAAACCAACTTGATTCAAAAATGCTTCCTCATATCCTACCGTGACCTAGCGGCAATGAAACGCAACTACATCTCCTCGGACCGCCACAAAAACTGCACCACATTCGACATCCTCACAGCCTTAATCTGGCGCCTTAGATCATTAGCCATGTCCCATGACCCTGACCAGACCCTCCGGTTTGCTTTAGCGGTCAATGCTCGCGGTCGTGATAGCAACCTCCCCGATGGCTACTACGGGAACGCCTTAGCCTGTCCCGCAAAAGTATGCAAAGCTAGAGATATGGTCGACACCAATGACTTGGATTTCGCGCTAGACATGATCAACAAGTGCAAATCAGAGATAGATGACGAGTACATGAGGTCAGTGGCTGACCTGATGGCTCTCAGAGGACATCCTCGGTACAATGTTACTGCTAATCATATGGTTTCGGACAACAGAGGCATAAAGTTCGATGATGTCGATTTTGGTTGGGGAAAGCCTGCCTATGCTGGTCCAGTCCGGACTCCTTATTACTTTACTACTTACGTGAAAATAAAGGAAGCCGGTGGGAAAACTGCGGTTGGGGTTTTAATGTGCTTGCCGGAGAAAGCCATGGAGAAGTTCCAGTTTGAGCTCCAACGAATGATTGCCGGCGAAAGCCTTCAAGTGGTGGCTAAACTATGAAGCAATGAGTGCAGTGGCGCATCCAGAACATTTTATGGCGTTATAATAGATTTTATTTATCAGTAAAATCTCTTAATATTAATTAATGTAATTTATAGTCGTTTTTTTAAAATGAAAAGCCGAACACCTTGTGAGGGCTTAATTTCAAATCTGCCATAGCAAACGTGACATCAGTAAAGAACATTGCATACGTCATTATTTCACATGCAAAGACGTCCTTGTGTACGTCATTATTTGTCACCTGTCGAACGGTGTCGAATGAAGCCCTAACTTGAGCGGTCGTTGAGTGAATTTTTTTTTGATTGTGTTGTCTGCCTTTTTTTTACCACCTAAAAACAAAATTCCCACACCAAAAATAAAAGGGAAAAATATAAAAAGGGTCCGAACTATCACTCAATTCCAATTTGAGATTTGAACTAACACAATTTTTAATTATGGGACAAATTCAAGAAATCTGTTAAAGTTAACTTCGTTAGTGAAAGTATATACTATTTCTTTAATTATCTATATATTTTTTTATTGTATATTTTTAACTTTTAATTTTATTGTAATATTTAAATTTTTTTAAATTTCATACTACGAATGAGTATTATTTTTAAATTAATTATTTAGGATTTTTTAATTTATCATATAACATGTATTAATAAAAATAAAATAATTTTTTTTCTTGATTCATATTGTTAAATTATCAAGTTTTGTCCTTTATATGCATGATGGGTGGCTATACTATTTTAAATTTATATAATTTGATAATTTACATATAACATGTATGACAAATTGAATTATTATTTATTGACTCATTTTCATAAGAAAATGAATATAAAAAGAATATACTGAAGTATATATATATAGAGGAGGAGCGCTCAAATGAGGCAGCAAAATAAGAATGGTACCGTGAGGCACGATCTCGATCGTCCATCCAACCCCCCCCCCCCCCCCCCCGTGCATTTCTGGTGCGCCACGTGTCGCAAATAGTAAACCCACTAACTTTTGAAAAGTCAACAATTGCGGCTGACACGTGGCTTCGCCACGTGCGTCCGATCACAAAAACAAACGGCCGAGATCGTGCCTCACGGTACCATTCTACCAACTTGCCTCAAAATAGTTCTCCCCTATAGAGGAGTGTTCAAATGTTATAAGCTTTTTATGGTGTTATGTGTTACTTCAATCTCAGCCACACATCCCAACCCCCCGTGCTTTGAGGGTGCACCGTAGTGCCCGTGTTCCTCGCCTCTGATTGGTTCCTTGAAACTCATCAACCAATCAGAATCGTGTAACACATAACACTCTAACAACACCATAGTGCCCGTGTTCCTCGCTTCTGATTGGTTCCTTGATTTTCATCAACCAATCAGAATCGAGATAACACATAACACTCTAAGAAGCTTGTAACATTTGAACTGCCGTCAATATATATATAGAGAGAGGAGCGCTCAAATGTTACCCCTTCTTAGCATGTTACCTCTTACTCCAATCTAAGCCACACATCCAAACACACCCCCCCGGGTGCTTTGTGGGTGTGCCACGTGTCCCACTACCAAAATTCTGCACTATTCAAAAAGCAAACAGTAAAACCCACTACCAAAAATCCACTGTTCCGACATTATTCCTGCCACTATCAACCAATCAGAATCGAGTAATTGGGTAACGCTCTAAGAAGTGGTAACATTTGAGCGCACCCCTATATATATATATAGAGGAGCACTCCATTGAGGACACCCCAAAATGGGGATGACGTGAGGACAAATCTAGGCCACACATCTAACCACCCCCCTCCGTGCTTTGTGGGTGCGCCACGTGTCCCACTACCAAAATCCATCAACAGTAAAAAGCAAACAGTAAAATCCCACTACCAACAGTAAAAAGAAAACAGTAAAATCCCACTACCTTTAAATCTCAACCATTAGATCAATATGATCCAATGGCCTATATTTGTCCCCACGTCCTCCCCATTTTGGGGTGTCCTCAATAGAGCGCACCACTATATAGGGGCGCGCTCAAATGTTATGGCTTCTTAATGTGTTATGAGCTTCGATTGGTTGATGAAAATCAAGGAACCAATCATAGGCGAGGAACACGGGCTTACGGCGCACCCTCACAAGCACGGGGGGTTGTGTGGGTGAGGGTGCACCGTAGTTACGGTGTTCCTCGCTTCTGATTGGTTTCTTGATTTTCATCAACCAATCAGAAGCTCCGTAACACATAACACATTAAGAAGGCCATAACATTTGAGCGCTCCTATATATATAGGGGGCGTTCAAAAGTTATGTGTTCTTAGAGTGTTATGTGTTATCTTGATTTTGATTGGTTGATAGTGGCAGGAATAGTGTTGGAATAGTGGATTTTTGGTAGTGGGTTTTACTGTTTGCTTTTTGAAAAGTATTGGGTTTTACTATTTGGACACGTGGCGCACCCACAAAGCACGTGGGGATTGGATGTGTGGCTGAGATTGAAGTAACACATAACACCATAAAAGGGTTACAACATTTGAACACTCCTCTATATATATATATATATATATATATATAATATAGGGGCGCGCTCAAATGTTATGGATTCTTAATGTGTTATGTGTTATGAGCTTCTGATTGGTTGATGAAAATCAAGGAACCAATCAGAGGCGAAGAACACGGGCTTACGGCGCACCCTCACAAGCACGTGGATTGTGTGGGTGAGGGTGCACCGTAGTTACGGTGTTCCTCGCTTCTGATTGGTTCCTTGATTTTCATCAATCAATCAGAAGCTCCGTAACACAACACATTAAGAAGGCCATAACATTTGAGCGCTCCTCATATAATATATATATATATGGGGCGTTCTTTTGAGGACGGCTCTAAGTGTGAGGACGTGAGTACAACCAATCACAACGCGCCACGTATGCAGAATATGGTAGTGGGTTTTACTATTTGCTTTTTGAATAGTGCAGGATATTGGTAGTGGGACACGTGGCGCACCCACAAAGCACGGGGGGTTAGATGGATGATGATCTAATGGATGAGATTTGTCCCCACGACCTCACCAAATTTTAGTGTCCTCAAAAGAACACTCATATATATATATATAGGGGGCGCTCGGTTGAGGCAGGGTTGTAAGAATGAGGCAGTGAGGCACGATCTCGGCCGTCTGTGGAGTTGATCGGACGCACGTGGCGAAGCCACGTGGCACAGCCGCAATTGTTGACTTTTCAAAAGTTAGTGGGTTTTACTATTTGGACACGTGTCGCGCCACAAATGCACGGGGGGTTAGATGTGTGGTTGAGATCGTGCCTCACATTACTGTAGCGATCCTCATTTGAACGCTCCTATATATATATATATATAGGGGCGCGCTCAAATGAGAACACTTCTTAGGCTAAGAACATAAGAACCATTGTGAGCCACTCATTTTGATGATGTGGTAGTGAATAGTGCAGGAATTGTGTAGTGGGTTTTACTATTTGCTTTTTGAAAAGTAGTGGGTTTTACTATTTGGACACGTGGCGCACCCACAAAGCACGGGGGTTGGGTAGTGGGACACGTGGCGTAACCTCATTGGTGTTCTCATGTTCTTAGAGTTAGAAGGTGTGCTCATTTGAGCGCTTCTATATATATATATATAGGGGCGTTTAAATGTTACATGTTGTTAGAGTGTTACGTGTTACATGATTCTGATTGGTTGATGAAAAGAAGGAACCAATCAGAAGCGAGGAACACGGGGCTTACGGTGCACCTCACAAGCACGGGGGTTGTGTGGGTGAGGTTGCACCGTAGTTACGGTGTTCCTCGCTTCTGATTGGTTCCTTGATTTTCAATAACCAATCAGAAGCTCCGTAACACGTAACACAATAAGAAGCTTGTAACATTTGAACGCTCCTCTATATATATATACATAGGGGAGCACTCGGTTGAGGCATGTTGGTAGAATGAGGCAGTGAGGCACGATCTCGGCCTTCTGTGGTTTTGATCTGACGCACGTGGCGAAGCCACGTGTCACAGGCGGCAATAGTAAATTTTTGTGTTCACACTGCTTTTACTATTTGGACACGTGCCGCGCCCTGATTGCACGGGGGGTTTGGGTGATTGGCTGAGATCGTGCCTCACAGTTTCATTCTAATTTTGCTGCCACATTTGAGCGCTCCTCTATATATATATATACGGGAGTTCAAATGTTACACCCTTATTATTGTGTTACGTGTTATCTTGATTCTGATTGGTTGATGAAAATCAAGGAACCAATCAGAAGCGAGGAACACGGGCACTACGGTGCACCCTCACCCACACAACCCCCGTGCTTTGAGGGTGCACCGTAAGCCCGTGTTCCTCGCTTCTGATTGGTTTCTTGAAAATTATCAACTAATCAGAATCATGTAACACATAACACTCTAACAACACATAACATTTGAACGCCCCCTCTATATCCGTAACACATAACACTCTAAGAAGACCATAACATTTGAGCGCTCCTCTATATATATAGACGAGCGTTCAAATGTTACACTCTTCTTATTGTGTTACGTGTTATCTCGATTCTGATTGGTTGATGAAAATCAAGGAACCAATCATGTGCTTTGAGGGTGCACCGTAAGCCCGTGTTCCTCGCTTCTGATTAGTTCCTTGAAAATTATCAACCAATCAGAATCATGTAACACATAACACTCTAACAACACATAACATTTGAACGCCCCATATTTATATATATAGGGGCGCGCTCAAATGTTACCACTTCTTAGAGTGTTATCGTGTTACTCGATTCTGATTGGTTGATAGTGGCAGGAATAGTACTGGAATAGTGGATTTTGGGTAGTGAGTTTTACTGTTTGCTTTTTTGAAAAGTAGTGGGTTTTACTATTTGGACACGTGACGCACCCACAAAGCACGGGGGGGGGGGGGGGTTTGGATGTGTGGCTGAGATTGGAGTAAGAGGTAACACTCTAATTTGGGGGTAATATTTGAGCGCTCCTCTATATATATATAGGGGCGCGCTGAAATGTTATCACTTCTTAGAGTGTTACCCAATTACTCGATTCTGATTGGTTGATAGTGGCAGGAATAGTGTCAGAATAGTGGATTTTTGGTAGTGGGTTTTACTGTTTGCTTTTTGAAAAGTGCAGGATTTTAGTTGTGGGACACGTGGCGCACCCACAAAGCACGGGGGGTTTGGATGTGTGGCTTAGATTGGAGTAAGAGGTAACATGCTAAGAATGTGGTAACGTTTGAGCGCTCCTCTATATATATATATATATATATATATATATATATATATATATATATATATATATATATATATATATATATATAAAGGAGCGCTCCATTGAGGACACCCCAAAATGGGGAGGACGTGAGGACAAATCTGAGCTACACATCTAAACCCCCCGTACTTTGTGGGTGCGCCACGTGTCCCACTACCAAAATCCATCAACAGTAAAAAGCAAACAGTAAAATCCCACTACCAATAGTAAAAAGCAAACAGTAAAATCCCACTACCTTTAAATCTCAACCATTAGATTAATATATGATCCAATTAGAGGTGGCAAATAGGGCGGGCGGGCGGGTTAATGGATGGGTTCTTAATGGACAATGGTTAATAGGGTTGAAACCTTTAAAACCCTTTTAGCTTAAAGGGTTAAATGGACGGATTCTTAATGGATAGAGGGTTAAAGGGTTAAACTCTTCTAACCCTTTAAGAGCCCTTTTAATCCTTTGGACTCTTTTAACCATTTTAGACATTTTAAATCCGAATATCCCTTTTAACTTTAATCCTTTTAATCTATTTAAGCATTTATAATCCTTTTAACTCATTAAATGGAAAATTAAAATAAATTTAAATTTCAACCTACTTATTTCAAATCAACAGAGAAAAAGCTACTTTTTTGAAGCTCGTTTTTTTTCAGCCAATTGTATTTAATAAACTAAAACAGATACGCTCCAGAATGATCTTTTACATCAGAAAACTACATATGTCCACACACACGGAAAAAAATGCGGGCTGACATACTTTTACTTGATTCAAACGATTAAAATTAGAAAAAAAAGAGATTAAAATCGAATTTGTGGAGACCGAATGTGTGAAATGAATGGAGTAAAAGTTGATTTTTTTATTTTTAAAAAAATCTGACAGATTCAATTTGAAATTAAGAAACTGAAATATGTAAATTGAGATATTTTTTTTATATTTATATTTTAGCCCAAAAATATGTAAATTAAAAATTAAAAAAAGTCCGGTACTTGATTTGAAATAGACCGGTAGTACAAACGATGTTTTTGAAATTTTTATTTTTATATATTTATTATTAATATTAGTTAAAAGGGTTCTTAAAGGGTTGGAGAGTTATCCGGGTAAAAACCCTTAAACCCGTTTATAAAAGGGTTCTTAATGGACAAGGGTTTGTCAACCCTTTTATTAAAAGGGCGGGCTAACGGGCGGGTTTTAAAGGGCGGGTAAAGGGCGGATTGAAGGGTTTAGGGTTTATTTGCCACCTCTAGATCCAATGGCCCAGATTTGTCCCCACGTCCTCCCCATTTTGGGGTGTCCTCAATAGAGCGCACCCCTATATATATATTGGAGCGCTTCATTAAGGACACCCCAAAATGGGGAGGACGTGAGGACAAATCTAAGCCACACATCTAAACCCCCCGTGCTTTGCGGGTGCGCCACGTGTCCCACTACCAAAATCCATCAACAGTAAAAAGCAAACAGTAAAATCCCACTACCAACAGTAAAAAGCAAACAGTAAAATCCCACTACCTTTAAATCTCAACCATTAGATCAATATGATCCAATGGCCCAGATTTGTCCGCACGTCCTCCCCATTTTGGGGTGTCCTCAATAGAGCGCACCCCTATATATATATAGGGGGCGTTCAAATGTTATGTGTTCTTAAAGTGTTATGTGTTATCTTGATTTTGATTGGTTGATAGTGGCAGGAATAGTATCGGAATAGTAGATTTTTGGTAGTGGGTTTTACTATTTGCTTTTTGAAAAGTAGTGGGTTTTACTATTTGGACACATGATGCACCCACAAAGCACGGGGGGTTGGATGTGTGGCTGAGATTGAAGTAACACATAACACCATAAAAGTGTTATAACATTTGAACACTCCTCTATATATATAGGAGCGCTCAAATGAGGCAGCAAAATAAGAATGGTTCCGTGAGGCACGATCTCGATCGTCCATCCAACCCCCCCCCCCCCCCCGTGCATTTCTGGTGCGCCACGTGTCGCAAATAGTAAACCCACTAACTTTTGAAAAGTCAACAATTGCGGCTGACACGTGGCTTCGCCACGTGCATCCGAGATCACAAAAATAGACGGCCGAGATCGTGCCTCACGGTACCATTCTACCAACTTGCCTCAAAATAGTGCTCCCATATATATATATAGGGGGCGTTCAAATGTTATATGTCCTTAGAGTGTTATGTTTTTAAAGTGTTATATCGATTTTGATTGGTTGATGAAAAGAAGGAACCAATCAGAAGCGAGGAACACGGGGCTTACGGTGCACCTCCAAAGCATGGGGGGTTTCTTCAGGCTAATGTTGTTCTTATGCATACATACCAATAGACCGTAAAATCAAAAAATGCCTTCATCTGCGCAGCCATACATCATATCTAGTAGGAAACCCCAAGAAATCCCCCATCCCTATCAGAGCCTAGAAATCGAACCCAGAAATAAATAAATCCTGAACTACTTTTCTAACCCGCCGCCCGCATCGTCTTCCGAAACATTAGGAGTCTTAACCATCTCCGGCGACCTAGCCTCCTTCACGACCAGCTACTTCGCAATAGAAAGGTGTGCCCTGGCTGCAGACAATTTGTCAGATCGAGACGAAGACTAGAGCCGATTCGATGGATCGGGAGAGAGAGGAATAGCGATCTGAAACCTGCATTTTGATTTTGATTAACGACACACTAACTCCGTTTATTTTATGATAACATTACGTTTATGCCCTGGATTAATGGATTGATTTAAATATTAATTATTAAATCATGAATAAACATGAGCCATTAGATGATGTAATTCAAGGGTTTAAATAAGTTTGTAGTTTGTATATACTTAGCAGTTTTGTACCTGATCCAATCCCTATATATATATATATAGGAGCGTTCAAATGAGGCAGCAAAATTAGAATGAAACTGTGAGGCACGATCTCGTGCGTCCATCAAACCCCCCGTGCATTGTGGGCGCGCCACGTGTCCCAAATAGTAAACTCAAAAAACTTTTGAAAAGTCAACAATTGCGGCTGCCACGTGGCTTCGCCACGTGCGTCCGATCAAAAAAACAGACGGCCGAGATCGTGCCTCACAGTTTCATTCTACCAACGGTACCTCAACCGAATGCTCCCCTATATATATATATATATATATATATATAGAGGAGCGCTCCGTCGAGGACACCCCATTTTGGGGACGACGTAGGGACTCATCTGAGCCTTTAATCCCATTTCATCCAAGCATTCACATCATGCCACGTGTCCCACTCATATGTAATTGTTTTATTGAATTATTTAATCTATTTGTTTGAAACGCAAGGTGAAGGGCACTTTAGACATTTTGTTCGTTGCTTTGTTCATCTCTCATCTGCGCGTATTCCCATCATCTCTCTCATCCGCGCCTCCGTGCTTCTACCTCGATCGTCGGTCATCGGGAAACTCTAATAGGTCGTTCTTCGTCGTCTCTACGTCGCCTCCCAAACCCGACGGAGGCTGGATGAAAGTCGAGGCGGATGACATCTTGCTCGATTCTTAATCATCTGATTCAATCAAGGCTTGGATCTGGATGTGTATTTGAATCCAGTTATTGATGATGATTCAATAAATAAAGGCTTGGATCTGTGTGAGGAATAGAGTTGTGCGACTGCGAGGTATAGCGGTAGCAGACCACTGGGTATGGGGTTTCGAAGAGGACGGCGCCGCGAGCGGTGAGGGTTTCAATGAAGCTGAGAAATATTGTCGTTTTATGCTTGCTTGGTTGAATTACATTGGTGTGGCTAAAATGCTTGCTGCTTCATTCTGCCAATTTATATTAATGTGTTCATTCTGCTTCATTTTGCTGTTAATATGTTCATTTTGCTGTTAATGTGTTCATTCTGCTTCATTATGTTGCTGCATCGGGTCTGTCCGTTTATGCAATGGCGGTGGTTTTGCGGAATTTGAGAGGTGACATTTGGTAGTTTGGTTTGATTGACTGAGTGTGTTTGGTGCTTGTGTTCAGTTTGGTGTCGTTGTTGTTGGATTTGATGCATTTTTGTGCTTGATAGATTGTTTTCAATTTGGGGGATTAACAGGAAGCAAGAGACTCAAAGGAGGCTAGGGAAGACAGTGCTCCCTCGATATGTGGATGTGATGAACATAAAGAGGAGCTTGACGAAACTTCATGAAGTGTTTCTCGACATGGCGGTGCTGGTGGAGAAGCATGGGGAGGCTGTGGATGATATCGTGCATAATGATATCGTGCACTTAAATATATTACCATCTTCTGTTTACGTTTCAGTTTGCTCTTAAATTTATGCCATCTTTTCAATTTGCAGTCCCTTTTAGAATTCAAATCATCCAACAATTTGAAGGCAAGATATTTGGTAGAGTCGAACAAACAATGGACTGCTGCATTCTCAACTATAATAGTCAAAGTGGAGTTCATCATGTGTCTTCCACTCGTATTTTCAATTTTACATTGAACCTTCGTACAATGTAAAACAATTTCTTTTCCGTTCCTATAGTGTCGTTTTCAGTTTGCATCTATATTTTATACAATTTTCTGTTTCACAAAAAAAAAATCACATTGTGTTTCAGTTTGCACCGAAATATTATCATTATCTTTTTGATATTCTATTTTAGTTTGCATCAAAAGTTTGTTCTATCTTTTTTTTCAGTTTGCACTTAAAAATATATATATATAGATAGGGGGCGTTCAATTGTTATATGTCCTTAGAGTGTTATATGTGTTAGAATGTTATATCGATTTTGATTGGTTGATGAAAAGAAGGAACCAATCAGAAGTGAGAAACACTGGGCTTACGGTGCACCTCCAAAGCACGGGGCGGTTGGTGCACCGTAGTTACGGTGTTCCTCGCTTCTGATTGGTTCCTTGTTTTTCATTAACCAATCAGAATCGACCTAACACATATCACAATAAGAAGCATATAACATTTGAACGTCCGTCTATATAGATATATATAAATATAGAAAGTTAATTTCAAAATAATGCTCGTATGAAATTTAAAGAAATTTAAAATATTATAATAAAATTAAAAGGTAAAAAATTACAATGAAAAATACATAGGTTAAACTAAAGAAAAAATATTTAATTTTACTTTGATTAACGGAGTTAACTCTATTAGTTAATTTTAACAGATTTATTGAATTGTCTCCTAAAATTGTGATAGTTCGGACCTCAGATTGGAATTGAGTGGTGATTCGTAGCCTTTTTTTTGGGTACTTTTACCAAAATAAAAATAAAAATTCCGCAAAAAACGTAAAGACATTGTGGATGTGGTATTGTGGGAACAGTCAATCGAGTGAAAAACAATTATTTTCTAGAATAAAAAAGTATGCTTAAAATTTAGTTGAGTCTGATTTGGGTTGATGCTTTAAGTGGGGTATTGTGGTCAAAAGTCAAACATGGTTAACATGATGAGTAGCTTATATTGCAATTGATTTGGAAACATGACAGTTTAAGTGGTGATTCTAGCATGAAGAGAAGAAGAAAAGGAGGCTGCTGATGAAATAGATTAGGAGCGCATACATCCACCAGGATATGGTGGAAGCAGCTGTTACAAGTACTTCCAGCATTTCTTCAATTGCTGGAGACAACAAATCGAATGTTGAACAGCTCTCGTGTGAGATGAAAAGTAGAAACGAACTTGACGATGATAAAGTAATTAAACAGTGGTCTTCATTCATTTGAACTTGTGCTTACCCTTTTTCCTCCTTAAATGATATAGTGTAAATGATGCTGAAAATGCATGTTTTAATTGTTAATGATGCTGAAACACGCAGGAGATGGAATATGCATTGTTTTTTCAATTTATTTGCAGATGGGAGTTCATTGTTTGTTCTTTCCATCAAATTGCAATTATATGTTTTAGGAATTTCCTCAAACTCAGCTTGGTGGTTCTTTTCCACTTATATAGTCTTCATTTGGTGCCTTTATCAGATCAATCCCCAGACACCCATGAACTTAAGTTGTGCCATTTTGGCAGCGCAAAGATACTGTTATGCTACTTTCACTTGAAATACACTTCTTCCAACAGCTCACCTCTATCCTTAATCACTTGATTGTAGGTGGCTGGGGGAACCTAATATATCCTACATTTGCTCTCGATATTAATTATAGGGCTACAGAATTGATCTTTGGGGCTACGTACGGAGTACACGAATGCAATCGACATGTGGTCAGCTGGCCGGCTGTGTCATGGCAGAACTTCTTTTAGGGCATGTGAGTGTGTGGTCGCCTGTAGCTCGTAGACACCTGATTTTAGTCGTCATGCTCTTTGACGTATGTATATGTGGTATTGAATCTTTAGTGTATACTAATCATCTTAAAAATGAGTGTTTTATATCATATTATTGTGTTCTTCTTTGTAAGTTTCTTTTAACGTGATTTATGTTTGCGATAATTTTATCGTGATTTTCAAATGACATATACTCTTATATAGTTTCAGGAATGGGTTTAACTTAAAGACGTGTTACGTTAGTCAACATGATTTTGCATCATACATGTTTTTTTTTATATATAAAATCATACTCCATGCATACAAGTTCTTGATTGTTTTTTGCATATGCTTGAGATTACGAAATGTTTCTTGTAGGAGAGAGATTTTTTTTCGTTACTCAATTTTCACATTTTTGCTTATTTTTCAGTTGGAGGCTTGTGCAGATCCGTTTTTTTAATGCATTGTGGACAGCCGCTGCCTGCCACTTTTTAACTTCAGAGTACCCCAAGGGTACACCTGTCGGCTGTCGCAACACCATTTTCTCAGATCATATAAAATGGCTCATTTCTTTCTTCATTTACTCACGACTTCAGTATATTTATGCTGCCAGAGTTGGTTGATGCACATGCACAATCCCTGGACTACGAGCGCATGTTGCAAAGTATAAAGCTCATGAGTTTGGATGCGCAACCCCATCTCATAATGATGACCAGCAAGACTTTTCGCAAAAGCCGGAAAATGCTCTTCAAATTCAGCTTCTTGGTGGCAGATTCCGGAGACTGTATGTACAATGGAGCAAAATGTGATCAGGTCCATTCCAAGAATCGAAATACCAAAATTTTCTTGGGTTAAGAAGTTTGGCTACCCCAGTCCTAGTTCAACTGGGCAACGCAAAAAAGACAAGAGCTCTTTGCACCAGCCGGGAATCGAACCCGGGTCTGTACCGTGGCAGGGTACTATTCTACCACTAGACCACTGGTGCTTATTGAATATGAATCAGAATGTACGAATATAACTTGTTAGCCGATATACAGCTCAATTATATAATTATTGTCGTCGAGCTTTAGAAAAGAAAAAATCGTGGTCAACTCAGATAATTTTTTGTGAAACTCAAGCTCGATTCAAAACACTCAATGAAGTTCTATCCAAAATTGAGTAAATAAACGAGCTACTAACTTGACAACTCGAAAGGGATTTGACATTATTGAACTAATACATTGGATTGGGGTTGGGACAATCATAACTGAATGGTGTATATATGTACATGACATTGGGCAATTGTTTTAGAGTTCTGACGGGGGACGTATGGTAGAAGTTGGAGCATGCAGTGTTGTAGACAAGCTTCCTGGAGTCCTTGAATCTGTATTCAACTGCGACTACTGACAGGTTTCTTCCGCTTCTCACTATTGAGGCATCCGCTGACAGCTCAGCCTGCCACGAGAAAAGGAAAAATGGTCAAGTGAAAAAAAGTTACAAGCTTAACTAAGATAATGTGTTTTGATCTGCTATCTCAATGACACTACGACTCGTTGATCTAGCTCTATCCACACAAAAAAAAAGAGTCATTGATCTAAATTGAATTGAAAAGCTAAAATTAACTTTATTTTTACCATCAAAAAAAAAACTTTATGTAAACACAAGAGTTGAACTAAAGAACTTGACTTCAAAAAGTAAGGATATAAATGGGGCATATGAGGCACTGAAGTTTAAGTTAGAGAACAAGCCCTGACTCTCCACTTTGAGTCAAGGCGTGGAGGTAAATGGTATTTAGGAACAATACAACAACAAGTTCAAAATGCAACATGATAACAAAGTACATGACATATTCTAAGCTGGATGAGGCAGTGAAAACATTTAGTTTTCGATAAGAAGAGTAAAGAAATATATTAATGAAATGAGAATGAGATCATTAACATACTCGTGCAGCAATTGAGTGTTTTCAGATCACAATGCAAAGCATAAGCGCGATCACGAAATATTTCCATTGCGAAGAAAATAAACTCAGCTCTGGAACCTTTTGGAAGACACTAATCAAACTGAGAATGTTGGGATTCCTTTCTATCAATCCTGTACACAGACTTTAAGAAGCATAAGAAAACATCTTGCAAGCATCTGGATAGCAACATGGTCATCTCATATCATACCACGTAAACCATTTCTTTCTTCTGATGAATTTACATAAAAGAACACAATAGTATCAACACCAAAAAGTAAGCTTATAAAAACTCATGAATTCCCCCTACAGTACTAATCTGATATTCATCTTCTGGGGCAAACATTCACTGGTGCAAAACAAAGATGAATATTTAAACGCCAAATTTGTCATGGAACTAGAACTTACATTCGTTGGAGCAGCTGCAATATGACAGGTTCAATTCACCAAGACATGTTTTCTTGTCTGTAGCCACTAGCCACAACAGTTCTTGCACAAGCATATGAAGTCTTATCTGCCATTACAGCCACGCCCTGTCAACATATCTGGAATGAATGTCCTGTCAACAACAAGTTTTGAATGTCACTCTCTCTTTCGACTTTCAGCATAAAGCGAACCACAATTCGAGCAGTTACCCAGTTAATAGTTATTAAATTCTTAGTGAATTTACTAACTCCGACACTGATGCCGCTTTGATCATCAAAATTTCATATTCACTCTTTAAAGGTAATCCTGTTCGCTAGCATAGATAAGGACATACTTGGTCTCAAGGCTGTAACTCAGCTTTGAATAATATTTTACAGTGGTAGGTATTAACATACAGTTTGCTATTCACTAAGCACTTGAGGTATCAAACTACTGTCCTCACACACTGCATTGTTGGTAAACACCGATTTAAAAAACTGCAATGCCTTGACAACGAGAATTCATCCCTTTGATCCTATCCTATCTTCTGGTATTTGGGCCTTCTGCAGAACTCCTGATATGAGTCTACGCCTTCAAGCCATTTTGAGAATTGTCTTTTTAACAATGAAAATGCACGCTGACTCTCTTTTCCAACTACAACTTTCCCCCGAAAATTAAGCTCCACGGGGCAGAGGTCAGTAAATTGTTCTCGCTCCGCATCTTTTGTATTCTCACTGGATTCGTTCTTGGGTAATTTAGAAAGATAGGTTGTATGTCTATCGTCCTTGCTTTCAAAACCATCCTGTTCATAACTGTCAGTGCAACTAGGGTGCTCTTCTGCCATTGAACCACGAGTGTACATGAAGAAAGGACGGGTGCTTGAAAAGATCGAAGCTGCAGAGCAATCTGGTGCGTCTTCCCTATCATTATCGAGAGTGGTAATAGACTTACGATCACTTGAAATTGTTGCTGCCAGTTCTTTGGCAGCCTTTGTCACTTCACAGCACTGAGATGCAACATTACCTTTGTATGAAACATCATCAAATTGGTTGCCATGTAAAATGGTCTCAGCACGAGCCTTTTGAAGAGAAACTAAAACCGGAAGAGGTAGCAATGGGCCCACGATGTCACCACTACGCTTCACCTTGCTTGACCACTTGTTACTCCGCCTTGAACATTTTCTACCAAAATAAGGAGGTAACTGAGGTTCCTGCGGCACAGGTAAAAATTCCAAGGAAACTTTTTTCTTGTCAAGATGAACTTTAAGAAGTTCTGAATAATTAGAAAATGCTAGCTGTAACAAATTCAAAGGCAGGGTAGTCCACATTCTCCTTACTGCCACTTCATGAATACTCGAAGGAAAACTCACATCTTCCAGAACTTCCGTAATAGATTTTGACACGCCTAAACCGAAAGCCTTCAATTTCTCATGTATGAACTTGTAGGAATCCATATTACAATAATCTTTTTTTCGATGGCCTCCAAAAGGCGTTTGCTGATTTGAAATCAATTTACTGTCGTCATCATTAAGATGTGCATTGAGATAGTCAAGTTTTAGATACTTAAATCTCCTGGGAAATCTATAACTATCCTGGCCTGCAGAGCATAAAACATTGCTACCAGCATGTTCCATATGCCCTTTGTGAAATTCTTCTAACACATTTGGAAACTCCCAAGAGGCACGATATCTTTGAGCTTCAAGCTTCCCCGAGGACAACAGCCTTACTAATGTGAATCCATTCTCTTTGTAAGGTTCTGACAGTAAAGAGGACATATTTGTGCTAATTATTCCAAATCCCAACGTTATTTCCTTCTTTTGCTGCCAAGCTACCCATCTTGGTAAGTCATCCTTTAAGAACTCGTCGCGGATGAGGCAGCTTCCACAAGGACAATCATGACTTGTCAACATTATTTCTGATGGAAGCTCCCAGGCATAAATGGACGTGCTAACTTCTGATATTATCGAAGCAAAGGATCCACTAGGAGCTGGTTTAGAAGGTCCATAACAGAAGACCATAAATTCACTGTGCCAGAAAGACCCCAGTGTAATACAGGACCCTGCTCCAGTAGCCCAATCATATGAATCATCTTGTATACCTGGTCTCAAATCAGATAATCTGATAACATCAACACAAGTAGGTTCTTCAAGATGGTGATCCCACTGTAAAACAGGCATGCGTGATTTCCTTATATCGAATATAGCTAACACATAATTAGATGCCACTACAAAACGAAACGGATCCAATATTTCTCTAGCTAATGCAATAAATAGATGCTTTTCCACAAAATTGTTTTTCAGGCCCAAATCCTCAATCCTAGCCAAACAAATGACATCTGATTTTTCAAACCTTAAATCAAGCAAAAAAATTGCCTCTTGGTGACCAGCAACTAAAATTCTTGGATGCCAACTAAACTCGCAACCGAACCATTTATGTTTCTCAGAAACATCCAACCCACTTCCCAATGTTGTATACCGTTTCCCCTTGAACTTTACATTCTGGCTGGTGTTCTTACTAATATTATTCAAATCAAACATAAACAATTCTCCACTCTCCAAGAGCACCACACTTTCCTCGGGCATATGTGGACTCCAAGCTGCATCGGCAATAGAAGAACTCTTAAACTGTTTGCCACCCAAGTAAGATAAACATGGATGCTCAGATTTCAATCCACTCACTGTCAGCTTAACACCAAACCAATGAACAGAATACAATGTCAACGCCATCAAATAGCCAATATATGTCGAATCTTCTACCGGCTGCACTAGCATTTTAACTATCCTATGAACAAGCTTTTTCCTCCCAACAAAAGGAACCACTCCATCATTATTACCACAAGCACTCAATTTGCTATCCTCAACACTCAATTTAACAAAACCTACTTGATCAAAATTCTCGCCAACAGGAAAAAACACAATTGCGGATTCTTCACCTGGACAATGAAGCAACTGTAACCTATTATTCCTCAACTCCCAATTAGCATTCTGGCAGTAGTCATCAGGCGAGGACGAATTTGCTATAGAACATGCCAACGAAGGAGGAAGAAAGGACTCCGGATTGACAGATGTAGACACGAATCTCGACAAAGACAAGCGGGATGCGGCCGTTAGGTCAGATAGCGGCGACAGAGACGGAGACGAAAAAAGCGGTGTTAACGTTTCTGGCAACGGATTGAAAACTAGCGGGCCGAATGTTGACGGCGAATGGAGAAGCAGAGGAGCGTTGTGTACTGAATTGACGCAAAACAGCGACTTCCAATCTTCAGAGAAATCCAGAACACTCGACTCATCTGACCGTCTCTTCATCGCAAGCTGAAAAACAAAAGCCTTGAGATTTATCAAAAGCCTGACTTCTTCACGGACTGAAATTTGTTCCCCAAAAGCCAAAACCCTAATTGTCCTCAGCTTTTCCTTTTTTGATGAAATTAAATATTTTATTCTCCAGATTATTTTTACGTATGATTATCCAAAAAAATTAATTTACCTTTTTTTTCCTTCGTTTAGAAAAAGATTTTAAGCCACGTTTATTTCACGGAAAAACAGATACAAGGACAACTCCGGTTTTGTTGTGATTTCCTGCAACGCAGCGCACGACAACACTCCTAAACCACCAAGTGACAACCAATTACAGAGCTCTGTTTGAGTATTAAGAAAATGTTATTGGTTTGGTGTTTGTATGAAGGCACCGTATTGGCTCAATCTGCGAGAGCCGTTCATGTGAATTAGGTTGCGGCCATTTTTTTTTTTTGGGTCTATTTTGGAACACAGCCACCACACTCCCCATTTGACGATTTTGATCGTGATTTTGTGTTAGGGCACGAAAATTTCCAGATGGATGCAGATTCAGGTGCAGTTATTGAATTCCTTGGCGACGTTCCGTTGCTGCAGAGGCTACCGGCACCGTCGGTTAAGAAAATCGCCAAGCTAGTTTTTTTCAAGCATTACGGTACGGTAGAATGTGATCAGTGTGTTTTTGCTGTTGATGTTTTTTGTCTAATTTTTTTATTTCATTTTATATAAATTTTTATTTTATTTTATTGTGGATCAGAACCTGGGGATTATGTGGCTCCAGAGGGGCAGATTGGAGAAGGAATTTATTTCATTTGGGATGGCGTAGTGAGTTTTATTTTATTTTTCAAGTAAAAGTTGAGCTCTTAATTATTGGCTAAAAGGAGTCTGATGTATATATATCACATGTTGGTGTGTAAATAGGCTGAGGTATCTGGAACCATGTTTTCTGAAGAAGGATCGAGTCCTGAGTATCAGTTGAAACGATATGATTATTTCGGTTATGGTAAAGAGATGATGGACCTGTTGAACTTTTTGTGTTCTGTATATGGTCATCTGTGTGTAGCATTTCTATTTTGGTATGAATTTTATACTTGTTTACGTTGAGGTGATTCGCCATTTGAGTGTTACAAGTTGCTCGTTTGAAGTATTTCGGAAGGCTTTTTCCCGCGTTAATTTAGGGTAATATGATAGCGAATATAAAGCTGTTGTATAAATTACGATTGTCACGAAGTTTAGCATTGGGGGGATGATGGATGAAGAGCTTGGTTTTGTATTAACATCGATGTCTATGAATGAAACATAATCTGAGAAGTTGTGCCAAACTCATTTGGTCTTACAAGTGCAGCAGGTGATGCTTGTGAAGAACCAGCGAACGTGGTTGCAATGACAAAGGTAGGTGTGGCACTCCCTGTTACTTTTATGAAGTGTCTTACTTTTCCTCAAGTCCTTTTTAAGTTCATCAGGGTTCTATGTCGGTTTTGTTGATAGTTAACTTGCTTGGTTCTGGCTCATAAACATCGTGAATTACTGGCGTCAAAATCTATTTGGAGTGCTGATGCACCAGCAGGAGCATGCGCATACATTGAGGAAATTCTACACTTGGAACCAGTGGATGTATGTTTCAGTTTAACTGTGTTCAGTACATCAGAACAATCATTTACTTGGTACTTTACTGTGGTGACTTCATTTTGTGAAGGCGAACTTATTCAAGGGAGTGACATTGCCGGATTCTCCTAATTTTGGCCAAGTTTTTGGAGGACAGCTCGTTGGACAGGCAAGATGAACCTTGTCTTTAGCGAATATAAAGTTGTGTTTTAATTTCGTTAATACCCTCCTAAAGGGTATTCGATTACAGTTGACTTAGTTTGACTGATCCTTGTTTTTCATTCAGGCAATTGGCGCAGCAGCAAAAACTCTTGATTTTCAGAAGAAAGTCCATAGTCTGCATGTTTATTTCATTCTCGGAGGAGATATGAATAGTGAGTTTCGCTGTGTTATTTTTTTAACAACAATTAGCTGACTGTTCCTGGATTCTGAAGTTGGTGATAAATGCTGCCTTACCTTGCCATTGTAGCTTCATAACAATAATTCTTGTATCTCTTAGTGCCAATTATATATCATGTCCACCGTCTAAGAGATGGGAAGAGCTTCGCCACTCGAAGAGTTGATGCCATTCAACATGGGAAAGTCATATTCACAATGCTTGCTTCATTTCAGGTAAATATGATAAGTACTTACATAAATTCACCGCTTGTGTGACTGTCTTTTTTCTACTACTCGATAAAAAGCTTACTTGCCTGTGAAACCTTCTGTTAACTGGTACTTGTTACGCCTCATTTAAGACAGGTCACATGTTGTTCAAGTCTCTGCTACTGCTTTTTGTGTGAACAAGTTCCTTTTACGAAGTGGTCTTTTTTTTTTATGCAGAAAGTTGAAAATGGTTTTGACCACCAGCAAGTTCCCATGCCCACTGTTCCTGATCCAGAAACTGTATGTAGCGGTATTTTTTACTTCCTGCATAAACCGATGTTTGGTTCGTTTAAGTTAAGTTGAACCCACTGCAGCTTTTATCAATGGAAGAACTACGGGAGAGACGACTGACTGATCCTCGTCTTCCCAGGTAATAAAATATTTATGGTCGATAAACAATTTTTTCCTTTCCATTTGCCTTTCAATTTAGTTTAGCTGAGCTTGTACTCGTGCCTGTGTATACTGGCATTTCAATCCAATGTTATTCAAAAGTTCATTGGATATTTACAATGGATTTATTCTAATTGTCTGCCCATTTGGTTATAACAGGACTTATCGCAACAAGGTAGCCAGCAAAAACTTCGTCCCGTGGCCCATTGAGATCAGATTTTGTGAACCAAGTAACGCAACCGCCCAAACCAAGTCTCCTCCAATGTTAGTCTTCGACTCATCAAACACTGGCTCTCATTTCAAAATTTAGCTTTCAGATCTGATATGCATATTGTAATATATCCTCTAGTGTGCGTTACTGGTTCAGAGCCAAAGGGAAACTTTCAGATGACCAAGCTTTGCATAGGTACGATATCTTGTTTTGTATGCTTTTCGTTCCATATGATGCACTTGATTTAATTTGTCTAGGCTTTGCATACTTTCAAAAAGACACTATTGAACAACTGCCTTGCAGGTGTGTCGCAGCATACACGTCTGATTTGATATTTCTTTCAGTAAGCATCAATCCTAGTCGTCATCCTGGACTAACCACAACCTCAGTCAGCCTGGATCACTCGTACGTCCCACTCTGTTATTTTCTTTTCAGCTCAAATTTTCTCACTGAAACTTCATTTAGCCGCATTTTTAAAACCATTTCCTTTTTGCTCTAAATCGTTTTTAGGATATGGTTTCACAGAGATGTACAAGCCGATGATTGGATACTCTACGTGGTCCGAATCACTGGTTTCTTTTCTGCCCTTCATTTTCTTTTTCACTTCCTCGTACTGACACTAAATGGATACTTTTCAGATATTCACTCCGACATCCCATAATTCACGAGGCTTTGTCTCTGGTCATATGTTCAACAGAAAGGGCGAGGTACCTAGGCTAAAGTACATTACTTTTTTATACTCTCCCGTTAAAGGCCGGAACTGACACACACTACTACCGTATACTACTGAACAGCTTATCATGTCTTTGACGCAAGAGGGCTTAGTTAGGGCAAGATTACCGAGAGCTGATCGTAGAACCATGGCAGCCAAGATTTAAGGACTAGACAATATATACTACACCTAGGCTCCATATTTTTCATGACAGTTAGTTCGTCGGCTTAGTCATTTTTTGTAACACTTATTATATGGTACTCAGTGGTAAGTAACACTTAAATGGTACTCAATTTGATTATTCTGCTGATTGCTCAAGTTTCAAGTCCAAAATTACTGGCCTTATTTTGCTCATGTTCTTGGTTAAAAATAGGCTTATCAAAAAAAAAAGAAAGGAAAAGGTTGAATCGTGACAATCTCGGAGTTGTGAAACGGTAAGAGATTTGGGGACGGCTGGGGATGCGTCATCGGATTCGTCATCTGGGTCAGCATAAAGTTGTGAGCTTGAGGCCGAGCGAGAAAAGTTTTTGGATGACAGAAAAATAAAAAAAATTATATTTTCAATTGGATAAATATATAAAAGAACGACTGTGACCAAACCAAAACGTGACTCAAAAATTTCTGGTCTGTAAAACTGAGACTCTCGTCTTCCAAAGTTGAAACCTTTACTTGATTTGAGTTAGAGATCGGCGCGTGAAATGGAAGATCCGAAGCTTGTGGAGAAGGTGAATGGCGACAAGGCTGGGTTTCCCAAGTCTGCTTACTTCCAGATGCGTGCTCTCGTTAGGGATCTTAAGCCTAATTTTCTTGAGGTTCGTGCTCCAACTTGTGGCTGCTTCCGTTGATGATTTTGTTTGATTGACGTTTGCTTAATCTGGTTTCTGAGATTTGGCCTTTGAATTTTAAGTAGCTATTGTTTTTAAGGGTCTTGTTTTAATGTGAGATTTGGAGAGGTTCTCTGGTCTTGAGTTGAGGTCAGTTGCAGTTATAGAATTCCAAGATTGATGCCCAGTTCATTAGTTTTTATGAAGATGGTCTGATATGACTCTCGTAGTGCATAGTGTTTAGTAGATTGTAACCAATGTATAGATATGCCAACTTGGTTTGTGTGAGGACAATTTCACGATTAAAGAAATAGCTTGAAGCTGTAATCTTTCTGCAGAATTTTAGCCTCTCAAGACTTACACTGATTGGTAGGTACTGAAAATATGGTGCTTTTGGTTCAGATCAGTTGTTCGACTTCGGCGTTGAATTGAGTATTACAGATTTGTGTAACGTCTTGTTGTAGGTGTTATAATTGTGGATCCCTTTTGAAGATCTCCCGAGTATTACATATTTGGATGTTTTAACTTTTAAGAACTAAACTGCAAGGAATGCATTGCGTCGAGTACCTCAGATGATTCTTGCACATTTACATGCTGCTTGACTAAGATGTCATTGATAACAAACTCTCCATCTTAAAGCCTTTAGGTTTTCTGATTACATTCTTTGTTTCTTGAAGGTTCTCAAGGACCCAGAGTTCAAGAAGTCCAATGCTGCTCGGGAGGTCAGAGAAAGTAAGACCTTAAACCTGTTTCCTTTTCCAAGACTCATCGTGGAACACATCATAAGTTCATATCAATATTAGACATGTTCCCTTATGTACTGATATTGCTTAGTTGTACTCACTCCATGCGAAAATTATTTAAACCTAATGCGCATCTGCTCGAGCTCTTTTGAACTTGATATTTAAAACTCAAATTGAGCAATCTTAAGGGCCTTTCAAACGCCTCATTTACCATTCTTTTAATGTGAATATTGGATTTTCTTGGTGATGTGAGTTCTCATTTGGTTCCGGTATATATGTAGCTGTTAGTTGGCAGATGAGTGTGGTTTTCTAATGCTTAATACAGACTGTTAACATATCTGCTGTAAGCTGTATATGCTACTTCCGTCAGTATCTGTGTTTTACTTAATCCATGTTTAATTTACTCATCTGTTTGGCAGAGATGGATCAGTTGATGGAACTATACAAACAAGCGGTGGCAGAAACAGACATTGCCACCAAGAGCAGCGCTCCTATGGACAACAACACAACACCAAAGCAAGTCCAGGATGGGCGCACCATGATGCCACCCACAAGGCTCCCTGGGAAGCCACATTCTGAAGATTTTCGAATTCCAGGAACATATGTGGTTGGAGGGTCGGCATTCGGTTGGAATTTCATCACCTTTCCTGGAAATCAAGCTGTCTACTATGGCATGACCAAGGAAGCATTTCGGGCTACCCAAGCTATCTTTTCGTAGTATACATAAAATTCATCTCAAAATGTCATCGGTCGATAACTGTTAGTTCTAAACGCATTGCTTGTCAGTAGTGTGATAGATGGATAGTAAACCAATTTCGTAAGTAGTCGAAGGCATATTTTCTCAGCTTTTGAAACTATACGATTGTGGCAGTCCCTGGTTGTAACATGTAGTTATTCCGAAACGTGTATATATTGCAGTTTTCTGCGAAAGAAGACAACAAGGGTCCATAGCTCAGTGGTAGAGCAATTGACTGCAGATCAATAGGTCACCGGTTCGAACCCGGTTGGGCCCTACAATTTGATATTTTTTTTATACATATTTGTTGAGCTTTTCCCCTAGATACAGACGGCTTAAAATTGTACAGGTGACAGCAATTTCCAGGTGAAGCCCATTTTGTAGGCTTCAAATTTCGATAAGATTAGCCAGAATTTTAGGCTCACATTGCATATCAGCTACTTGCAGAACAAGGAAAATTTTCCAAATTGCACCAAAATTAAAATTCACTTTCAAATACTATACATTTTTTAGATTGGTTTTCCAATTTACACCAGTTTTGTAAGCCGCCGTTGCTCACAGAGTCTTAAGCCCCGTGGCATTTTTGAGCCAAAATATGCAGTCATGTGCCGTAATATTACCAAACAAGCTTAAACCGCTGTTGGTAGGAGCATTCTAATAGAACGATGAAAAGAATAACTAGGACTCGAAACTTAAGCCGCTGTTACGGACGGCATTTTAATAAAAAAAATAGATTTAAATGATCAACATCAGCTACTGACTCACATATTTTGGTGCAAAAAGTCACGGGACTTAAAACGCTGTCAACAAGAGCGTCTTAATATTAAAAAAAATAGAACTCGAAACGCTGTGAGCAATGGCGACTTACAAAACTAGTATAAATTGAAAAACATAAGACGCTGTGAGCAACGACGGCTTACAAAACTAGTGTAAATTAAAAAATCAATCTAAAAATGTATAGAACTAGAAGTGAATCTTGATTTTTGTGCAATTTGAAAAATATTCGGCAGAACAAGACATTGGGCGGCTTAACAAATGAATGTTGTTGGTCTAACAATAGTACGGAACAACAATATCATGACATTGTGGATTTCACTGACTGCATGATGACGAAGGGGTTTCCCAGTTATTACTGGGTTGATATGAAACTGCATTCTGCAGCATTACGATACCATGATTTATACATAAGATCTGTATGTATATCGGTCACATAGAACACCAATTTAAGTGTTGGTTAACAAATCATGTTTTTTACAAACAACAGTTACCAGCTGATGCTTCGCCAGGTCCGTTGAGACGATATGCATACGATGCTTTTGATCTTTCTGATGACACGGCTGTCACAAACTCACAAAGGGTAACATACAAGAGTGTTAAGCAAATGTAACTTCGTTTAGAAACATAAACATTCTTAGATAAGATGATTCCTGAAGAAATGATTCCACAACAGATAAAGTGCAGCCATAAAACCTAAGCGTTGCGTAAAAAATATGCATACCAAATTAACTGAAAGAAGACCAAACCAAAGCAATCCAGACAAGAAGTGGAGCTTTACAAGTTACAATCAATGCACTGAGAGTTGGCAGACTGATTGAGCACATACCAAAATATAAGCAAAAGTGTCCTTCAAATCTAAACAATCTCCCAAAAGACAGCCCAAGTACTAATGTGCATGCGCATCTAAGCAACAAAAAAAGAACTTCCCCGTACAGGGAGCGAAAAGTGATAATAAAAATATAGCATGTTGACAACTAGCGAATAAAGAAGCTCAAAGATCCAGCAAACCCTTCAGCTTCACTCGCGAGCAGTAGGGTTTTGCAGGTTTTACTCCTATATTATAAACATAAATAGGCACCATGGATTAAAAACACATACTCAGTATTTTAAAAAAGCAATAGGAAATTCACGATCGTTCATTTTGTGTATGATATGGATCTATTAATTGATATGCACACAAGCAATTACCAAGTCTTGCATAACCACTAAACCCTGCAGATGTTATCTAAATAATGACACATACTTCGTCAAATAAACCAGTGACACGCTAGACTCTCGTCTTATGGACCAAACCTGAAGGAACAAGCATTAGGACATTAGGTTTCTAGCCCAACTTACCATCATCATTAAAGTGGGTGCAAGTCATGCGAGGAAAGCCTATCCTTTACGAGATATAGATGGGAGTACCTTTCACAAATCTTCAACAGACTTTTGAACTCGTGTTGGGATAATCTCGATTACCCCATGTACAAACCTACCCTTATTGTTGTGCCAGCAAATCACAGCAGAAATTTACAATAGTTGATTCCATGATATTTTACTAGCCAAAAACTTTGAGGAACAGGTGGGCTCATCGAATGCAGCAGGAATTTTAGTGATACCATTGAGTTAGAAAATGGGGGTCCTTCTCAAAACTATCTTCCTTATAGTTTGTAGATCATATGCTCTCACAAGGTCCAGTGAACTAGAGTGTTTCTCTCCAAGTCTTGGGCAATGCAGCGGACACGGACATCTTCAAGAACTGGAATTACTTTAGGGATATACAATGACAAGCATAAAATAAACGCAAGGAACCGTGATTGTCAATGTGCAAGTATGCTGATGGCAGCAATGCAACTTCCTGTAGCGCAGTCTGTCATTAGCAAAAATGCTCTCAAAATTGTTACTGCAAATCTACTACATTTGCGAAATGAGCAACCATTAAGGCAATGTATATCTGCATGGAATATCATGATCACAAGCACCGAGTTTCCAATGAATTGGTGCCCTATGACATTAGAATTTTCACTTCAAAATTGAGCTTCAAATTCCTTTCCATATGAAACTGCCAGCATAAGTCCATGGGATGGCAAAGCGAGATCATTTATGCCCATTCTAGATGAGCATTAAGTTTAACATAACCATTACAGGTCGCCCGCATATGAACAAGGCTTACTCACCGATTAAAACATGATACATTGTCCAAGCATCCTTGCTCGGTTTCGACAAGAACTTGAGAACCTAATAAACTTTTTTCCATTCATTGGAGGATGCAATTGTAGATGATTTCCCATCATCCACCACACCACATGGAGCTTATGAAGAATACGAGAGATGAAAAGAAACATAACTAAACTTTCTGTTTGATGCTAACAAACTTGAACTTCCTTGCACCACAGATTATCCAACACAAAACGACAATCATGGATTGGGGATATGCAGCATGTCCTTGTAGACTTTAAGCTAAATAGTTTTCCTTCCCTTATTCAGATGTTGGGACTCATGATCAGCATTCTCTTTTGTGTGACTGGGGGCATCATAAGCACCAGAGACTTCCAAACCTTCCATGTTCTGAAGTGGCATTTTGATAAGTCAGATCTTTGACATAAATAACAGATAGATTCACAAGTCACCCCGGTAGTTCCCCTATTCCCAGGTTAGCCTACTCAGATCCCAAGACTGCCCGCTGTCTTGCATCAATAGGTCCACCAACATCCATCGCAGCACAAGGCGTGCACATCCCCATAGACATTTAGCAGACACAGTAAAATTAGAAATGAAAACTTTTAACTTTACCTCAATAATAGGGCGCAGAACCCCCGCTACCAATGTAGCTACTGCTTCCAGCACCACGGGTTGAATAAAGAGATGAGTAAGATCTGCTACTAGCCTGCAATGTAAAAACACAATATATAATATGAAAGCGTCTGCAGCACGAGCACATTAAAGAAAGTGTACGAGCATACATCAGGTCTTCTGGAAGCATAGTCACCAGCATAACTGCTAGACGGATAAGCCCCACCAACATCACTACTAGCAAAGGAACCTGAGTTCATAGAATGAAATAAAAAAATGAGTTACGAAATATATTTCAAGTCAGAGGAAGGGTGGTGACCAGTCCACGGCTCATTCCATAAGCATACCTCGACGGCTGCTATACACACCGCGCGAGTCATGATCAGACGGCAAACTTCTGCTGCTACTATATCCGATACTACTTCTACCGTGCCTGCATAAGAAATTAACACATCATGGGACGGTAAGAAAGCAAGACATGCTAGGTATTATTGTCAAGTAAAACTCACGAGAACAACAACGTAAACCAACCTATCACTGTATGCATCCCCATATTGAGAAGCACTAATCTCATAGTCTAAACGAGGCCTTGAATGTCGGACACTGCCATCAGCATAATGTGGAGGAGGCTCATCCTTGAATTATAAAGGTTGACTTGGTCAGTTTATCCAGCACACAATGACAAAACATGATGCTGAATTCAGTAAGAAATCTGTACACTATTACTAACCACTGCACTGTAAGGCCTCTTAGAACCAGATATAGAGTCATAGTCGCGGGCACGTCCTTCCCGGTAACCAGAAGGAGGACGTTCAAACCTCCGTGCATAACCATCATCAGCATAGCTTCTTCTGCCTGGGGATTGGGGTTGAGCTCTATACATATCAGGGTACCCAGACACTCGAGGAGAATACTCGTCCCTATAAGACTGTCTCCTTTCCAAAACAACTCTATGGTCATAGTCTGCAACAGGTCTACTCCTCGGCGGCAAGTCAACTCTCCTACTGTAGTCTCGAGTTGAGATACTTTTGGGATATGGAGGAACTACAAGCAACGTAGAAACATTGTGAGCTTATGAGGAAAACATTATAACTTAAGTGAATGCATAGAGTGTTATATGGGCATACCGGGTGGTCTCCTATCATATGGCCTCGGTGGGGAATAGGCAGACCTTGGTCTTGGCGGAGGAGCCAAGTCTTGACGCCTTTCTCTGATCCCAACAGGTCTTCTTATTGGTGCTGGTGGGTCACGACTGCTGATTCTTCTTACCCCGCGGCGTGGAGGACTGCTATGTGCAGGGCGGCTAAGCGGGCGCCTGTCACTTCTTATTGGGGCACGTCGGCGACTAATATCGATGTGATTCCCATGATTTCCCCTGCTTTTCTGAAGCGGTCTAGACAGTCTAGCTCTGACTTTAGCCTAATTTATACCAAAACAAATGAGCAGGGCTAATGAAAAATGATGCCTGTGCTAAATAATAAAAAAAATCAGGCACAGTATTGCATCAAGTCAAACCTTCTTATCCCCATCTCCTAGATCTGTGTTATTGATGCTTTTGGCGCATGTCACTGCTATGTCGTGATTATCAAACGTAACAAATCCAAAATCTTTTCTCTTCGCTGATGGCATATTGCGGGCAAGCTCAATCTTTTCGATCTTCCCATATTTCTGAAGAATATCACGGACTTGATCTTCATCCCACGATGGAAGCAGACCATCTACGAATACAGTTCTCACCTGAAATCCATAACAGCTTGAACAATTAATAGCGATTATGATGCTTACAATTTCAAAAGGAGCCATGCAAATTAGGCAAAAATAACCATTGTTAGTAAAAATAGGGCTAAATAAGCATCTACCTTACCGTATAATGACAAACTTAAAAAGAGCAAACATGCTATAGCACTCGAAACCAAATATGGATTCATATCACCAAGTATGGATCAGGCCCATTACCTTTGCCATGATTTCATCGCCTGGATCAATGAACGAATCAGCAAATGAAACCTTAGCAGGCCTATCGATGCCGAAAGATACATCTCTTTTCTGAAGGCGCTTAAAAGCTTCCTTGGCCTCAGAACGCGAAGAAAACTCCAAGAAGGCGAAACCACGATTCATACCCTTGTTGTCACCATCTTCAACCAGAGTTAGATCATCTGTGTTTTCTATTCCATACGCTTTCAACTTCTCTTTCAGCTGAAGCACAATGCACCGTGAAATTAAGGTGTTTAGTCAGAGAAGTACAAATAAGAGTGATAACGACAGGAGACTCTGTATATTCTTACAGCTTCCTTGGTCCATGTCTTGCATATGTTTCCAATGAAAAGAGTATCACTATCTTGGCTGGGTGAGACGCCACAAGGCTTTCCACGAACCTGAGGATGAAGCCATTGTAAAGGAGTACTGCATAGATGGTTTAGGAAATAATTGGTATGAACAAAAGGGGCAGAACTGGAAAGTAAAATACCATTGTATTTTTTAGCTCCGTAACAGCTCGTTTGGCTTGCTCTGCAGTTGCAAAACGCAAGAAAGCGAAGCCCTTATTCTTCTTAGTTTGAGGATTTATCATCAACCTAACCTCAGTCACTTCCCCAACTTTACCAAAGACCTTCTTAAGATCCTCTTCAGTTGCATCTTTATCCAAGCCCCCGACAAACACTTCAAACTCCTTTCTCTTACGCCTTTCCTTCAAAGCCTCTTGGTGATCATTTTCTTCAACATCAGCTCCCTCTGTTTGCTCCTGCCCACCATCACACCCATCATCCTCCTCACCTTCATACTCAGCAACTTCTTCAACTTCCTCTTCACCCATATCATCCATTTCTTCTTCACCTGCGTTGTCCTCTTCAATCCCACCCGATTGCTCATCACCTTGTTCCTGATACTCTTCTTGTTCAGACTCCTTCTCATCATAGTCCATCCCACAGTACTCTTCAGGCTCATATTCCTGATCATTATCATCAAGATCTAAGCGCTCATCTTTTTCATCTTCGTGGTTTGATTCTTTAACTTCCTCTTCAACAACTACACAAAAAGTTAGGATGTCATTCAGCCCACACAAAGCAACAAGTTGATTACTGACAATATATATTTTTCCAAAGAAACAAAATTTCGGAGATTACTGTTTGGAGAACTCTTCCCAGCCACAGGTTCCACCTCATTCTCTGACAGCGGCTCCAGCTTGATCTCTCGCTCAGTCTTACTCTCCTCCTCAACCCTAATCTCCGGTTGTTCCACCACGGTCTCCTCTTCAACTTTAGCAAACCTCGTCTCAGGCGGCTTCTCCTCTTCCACAGCTTTCAGACTCATCTGAACCGGGTTATCCTCTTCCACAGCCTTCGGACTAGCCTCAACCGGCTTCTCCTCTTCCACAGCGTTCACACTCGTCTCAACCAATTTCTCCTCTTCCACGTCTTTCAGATTCGTCTCAACCGGCTTCTCCTCTTCCACAACCTTCTCGACCTTCAATCCCACTTTCTCCCCATCTGCCGCCAAATCCTCAGCTTTCTTCGTCTCCTCAGCAACCTCCGGTTGATTATTCTTCCCTCTCGGCGTCCCTCGCGAACCTCTACCCCCTCGTTTCGCCCCCGGCGTGGACGAGCCTCTCCTCACAGCCTTCGGCGGCATTCTTCGATCCCTGGATCGATCGTTGCTGACAGTGACAGCGATTCGGTCCGATCGTTTACGAATCGTATGCAGATTCGCGAAGCTGAGAAGAAAAAAAACCCTAGCACCACCACCACCAGTAACTTCAATCTTCGGAAATCAATTAACAACTTCCTAATGTAATCAAACTTATTTATTTATTAATTAATTGTGATAATAAGGATCTCTCTCGGCCCACGGAAAGGGCAATCCCGGTATTTCATAAGTATTGAAGAATTCGAGCGTTGATTGAAGAATTCGAGCAATTGGGACCATTTTGTAAATATCCAACGTTGTAGGACCGAAGCAAGAGGCTCGGAAGAACATCGGAGCAAAACCGAGCGACGTTCAATCTCAATCGGAGAAGTAGTTTGGATTTTGAAATCGAAGTAGCAATGAATTGCTGCAGCGGCTCGTCGATGATGCTGCGGCGGTTCTACTGCAGCGGCTCGGTTTCGACTCAGTCGAGGAAAAAGCCGGTCGTGTTCCTCGGCTCGCCGCAGGTTTCGGTGACTGTGCTTGATGCGCTATTGAATGCTTCAGTAGCTCCAGATTCCGTGTTTGAGGTGGCAGCAATAGTGACCCAGCCTTCATCTGCAAGAGGTAGGGGAAGAAAGGTAATGCCTTGTCCAGTTGCTCAACATGCTCTTGATAGAGGCATTTCATCTGACCTAATTTATACTCCTGTGAAAGCTGGGGAGGAAACCTTCCTGTCAAAATTGAAAGCTTTACAGCCAGAAATTTGCATTACTGCAGCTTATGGAAATATTTTACCAACAAAGTTTCTTAAGATACCGACAAAAGGGACTGTGAATATACATCCTAGCTTATTACCGTTGTACCGAGGTGCTGCGCCTGTTCAAAGAGCTATAAAGGATGGTGTTAAGGAAACGGGAGTTTCATTGGCGTTTACTGTCCGCGCGTTGGATGCGGGGCCTGTGATTGGGGTTAGAAGAATGGCGATTGATGATGAAGTGAAGGCACCTGAGTTATTAGCTATGCTATTTGCTCAAGGAGCTGAACTTTTGATTGAAGAATTGCCATCTCTATTTGATGGGTCTGCGATAGTCAAAGCGAAACCGCAAGATGACTCTAAAGCTACGCATGCCCCAAAGCTCAGTACTGATGAATCATGGCTTTGTTTTGATCGAGAAGCTACTGTTTTGCATAACAAAGTTCGCGCCTTTGCAGGTTGGCCTGGTACACGAGCAAAGGTTCAAATAGGCGATGATGAAAATGGTCAAAAGAATACTGTGGAGCTTAAGATTATCACCACAAGAGTTTTTAGCACAGTTGGTGAACTGGATATTCAGACGAACACTGTCGTGTTCCATAAAGGTGCTTTAATATTCCCGTGTGCTCGGGGCACAGCCCTTCAGGTTCTGGAAGTTCAGCTGCCCGGTAAGAAAGCTGTTAATGCAGCTGCTTTCTGGAATGGTTTGAGAGGTCAGAAGCTGATACTATGTTAGAGGCAGGCGGATTGTTTTTTCAACGATTTCAACTTAAGTTAAATTTGAGGCTTCATGACTAGAGCAACGCTCTCCAAGCACATCTCGATCATGATGTGTCAGCTTACAATTATGAAGGAACAGACATTGGCAGTTAATAGTGCAAATCACGGGGATGCGCAAGTTTAAGTCTTAATGGGGCGCACTTGGTATGCTCTGGTTTTACAGTTGAAACTTTTGATCAGTTATTTGGCTACTTCTTTTCATCTTAGGTCTCCAATCCAGGAACTCATGAATCTAGCTGATAATATCAATGGTTATTTATGGACCCATGTTTTATTTTGTAAAAAAGAGAGCAAAAAAAGTGGTTTGATTTGATTTCCAGGGTTTTTAAAATAAATTTTGGGGTTTAGATGTTGCATTTGTTTGCTCTTTTTTAGGGTTTAGCTGTTCATTTTAGGTTTTGTTAGAAATGCAGATTGGGGAGATCAGCATTAGGCCAGGTTATTATACATTTGGTCGGTGTAGTGTGCTATCAGACTGGTTTAATGTGCAGCTGCGGAGGCGATGTGTGTTGATCAATGGTGTTGTATGTCTATTATGGGAAGGCATTTTGTAGTTCCCATCATTACGACTTCTTCTAGTATCATACGCATACGCCGAAATATGGAGGCTTTTGTCAGCTTGTTCAGGGCTTTTTATATAATCTATGATTGTTTTTTGCTCAACACGAAAAAATCTCGAAATTGTTTCATGCTACAATCAGTGTGCCTGAAAATGATATGCATATGCTGGTCTATCATTTTCCTTGCACTGAAAAGTCTCAAAATGTTATATGGAATTCAGCTACAGGTGGATATGATTCCTTTACTTAAAACACATTTCCTAATCGGGATTAGGTGTTTAGGAAGATGTATATAAAATTTGTTGGTGTAAGTTTATTATCTCCTCTGCATGGGTTTTAAGTGGATGATGCGTGATCAGGCTACGGTCCAAGGATGAGATGATTATACCATTGCCCCACAAGTTAATTTTTCTTGATTTCAATTACTGCACTATTTGGAGAAAAATATGAAGCTAATTTTAACGCGGGTTTTATCATTTTACTTGTGGTTCTAGGTAGTTACAAATCGCTGTGGTGTTGCAGGTTGGCATGGTCATGCTACTAACGACTGGGATATTTGGTGTTCTCCCAGGGCATGTATGTACCTGCAATTGCAGAGCTCAAGCCAGGTCCAACAAGGGAATGATGTGATAAAATACTTCATCAGCAGTGACTTTCCCTTCTTTTATGCCAACTCCATTACTGACATTGTTGCTATAGAGGCTGTGCCACTTGAACAAATCAATCCCGACTTGGTCCAGAAGGGTCTCATGGATTTAAGGCTCTAGCCTAAATCATGAGTTACACACAGCTATAACAAAGTCCTCTCAGACTAGAATCTTGGCCCTTCTATACGATCTGTAACTTATCTTTGGATGTTATGACATTATGCCGCCTGCATTTTGTTGTATAACTGGGGATTTGCTGCAAACAACCCTAAACATTTTTTAATAATTTAAGGTCAAAATCTGCCCCTTGTGTTGCATATCTTTCTCTTTGTTCTCACTGTTATTCCTGCTTCCAGATCTTGAATTATAATTAAATAGTGTAACTTTTTGTTGTAAAATTATGTAATTTATCCTATTCAAGAATCAGAAACTTATGGTGAGGGCAGAGATCATGATTTGAAAGGAGTCAAGGAGATGTTGAGCAAGAGACCAGAGCTGCTCATTTCATTTCATATATGGAAACTAAGGAAACATTTACAGCAAGAAGAAGCAAACCTTCTTCTCTACATAAAACTCATTTGCTTGGGATGAGGAAAACCAAGTCTTGCATGCTTCATTTGCTAAGCATCTACTTCCAAAGAAAAAGTGACTCCTGTACCTGATACCTAGCCCTGATCGGGGGGAGCTTGTCATAAAGTGTTACAACACCTCTTGCGTAGTTACAACAGATACAAAAGTTTGGTAACAGGGAGTTTACTGATAGAGAGATGTTTGGTCAAGTCGGTACGATTAGGATGTTGTCATGCAATGGGTATGTGTAGGTCTAGGTTGTCACTGTGTGGGTGCATTTGTTGCTGTGCAGCTTTCACTGCAGCCACTCGGGCTGCGTTGGCTGCCTTGTTAGCTGCGGTTACTGCTCTGTTCACTCTTTCATCTACCTTCGCCACATCATATGCTTTCTCTGCTGCTCTTCGCGCTTCCTGAGCCATTATACGCAATGCACGTGAGTTCAGGTGATAAGAAAAAACTGAGGACTTCTAGAATTCAATCTAGAGATCAATAAAAGGTTTATGATACTAATGGTCGAAAAAGGGAAATCATCTTAGCATCCCACGCAGTAAACAGCATGCCTAAAAATGTTGAATCGTGATGTAATGTGTGTATCTGTAGAATATGGCCTAAACTATGAAACTGATGAATTCTGCATCTTGCTATGTCAATTTAAGTCTACTCGCATATCCTTCAAAAAAAATGCAACAAGTAATAAGGAAAAATAGGAGCAAGAACTCGCCTGCACTGCATTGAGAACCTTAGAATGGTATACAGCTACTGGGGATACTGGATAAGTGCTGCTTTGGGTGCTTGGGACATCGAGGATTCCATTTTGCCAGTGACCAGACTGGGTCTCCCCGTTTCGGAAGCTGTACATCCCAAGACCTTGCCTTCTTCCCTCATGCCACGCTCCTTCATATCGATGTCCATTGGCAAAACGATAGACACCAAATCCATGCATCTTGTCAGCAAAATACTCTCCGGCATAGGTGTCTCCATTCCTGTACAGCAAAGAAAATAAAGTTCATTCAGAAACTTTCTAAGCTGTAAAATTGTCTAGAAAGTTAGACATACCTGCACGAATGAAAATTGAAGACACAACATATTAATTTCCCTTTACATTCTATGCAGGCCGTACTATAAACTAAATTCTTCAAAGCAACCGTTCGCAGCCAAAATTGACTCTCGAGATCAAACCTTATCTCTACAACTACTCATGATTCACGCCCAAATGCTTTTCTTTAGTGCAAACCCTACTGTTCAAAGAACTTCATGTAAACTACAAAATATCGTTTAAGGCCAACTGAAAAAAAGTTAACGATGCATTTATATGTTAGCAATATATTCGAGCCGAGTAAAAACTCACTAGAATATTAAATTATATACGATCGCTAATCTCAGTTCAACTTGCCAATTACAACCTGTGCATAGGACACACAATAAGTGCACTTCATAATTACAACTTCCATTGAGAGACAAGAAGGATGCAACTGAAAGATGCATGCAGCAAGATAACATATTCTGTTATCCTTAAATTAATATTATTGATCAAGCACGGACTAATATGTATACAAATAAACTGTATTTTTAAGAAGTCTCAAAAAATACACAAGACCTTTTATAACATGATGAACAATAATGATACGTAAGCAACCTTCGGCCATCAGTTAGCCAATTCGACTGTTAAGATAGACATTTTCAGTAGATAACGGAGCTAAATAGAAAGTTATAGAAGATGATAAAGTTCATCTATTATACTGAAAAATTGGGCATAATGTTCCTAAAAGTTCCAACAACGCCTGCTGTATTTTTTTTTCATATAAAATTTGTAATAAATTCTACACGAGAGCATGCATCGGAATCAAAGAAAGGATTAAGATCTAAGTGCATTTGAGTTGCTAAAGAAGAAGGTTTACCTGAAATGATAGTGTCCAAGTCCATGCTTGACGCCCCACTTGAATTCACCCACATATCGACTCCCATCCTCACAAGTATGAACTCCACAGCCGTGACTCTGACCATTAGACCACTCCCCAGCATAAACATCCCCAGTGTAAAACCTGTACACCCCAAAACCATGTCTAAGCCCTTGCGTATACTGCCCTCTATACCGACTTCCTCTCGCCCACGTCTCGACCCCATATCCATCATACTTTCCATCAACCCAATCTCCCTCGTACCTCCCACTCATATAATAGTAATACACACCACTCCCTGAACACTTTCCCTTATGAAACTCCCCCTCATACACATCTCCATTGCTATACACCTGCACCCAACACCCGGAGTTCAAAATTGTGGTCTTGTCGAATTTGGCCCTGGAGCCAATAGACCAGAATACCGGCAAATGTGATCTGGTTGGGGAGGACAAAGGGTTTAGCTTGATGGGGAAAGACCTAGCGAGAAACAATCTGATGGATGGTAACCTAGGCAAAGCTAGATTAAGCGAGAACAACAAGGCTGCTGAGAAAGCAAAGGCGGATAAGAAATCAAGGACGAAGGAATGGCTGGGGTGGGATACGAGGAAGTAGAAAAAGGGGAGGGAGACGAGGAGGACAAGGCGCAAATGCACTCTGAGCCTCCGCAGCTGCTGAAAGCGGCGGATCAAAATCCGAAAGGCAGAGGCTTTGGCCTTCAAGATAGAGGCCAAGCAGCGCTTTCTTGGCGGCGGAGCGTTCTTGACCTGGAAATGGGGATTAGGGTATTGATGCAGAGAGGATAAAGTGGGCGATTTGTTCAAGGAAGGCGGATGGGTCATCAACGGGCGCTTATGCAGCGGAGTTGGTGTCGCTGAGGATGATGGTGGGAGAGAGTTTGGAGGGAGTGGGGCATCGTTTTCGATTAGGGCAAGGAATTGGGGATGGGGTGCGGGGGAGGAGGCTGAGCGTCGATCGTCAGGTTGTTGTTGTTGTTGTTGTTGTTGGTGGTGGTGGTGGTGGAATTGGAGAGAGGGTTGTGGGTTGAAATCGGAAGAGACGCCGGTGCTTTCTTTTCCGATCTGGACTTCGGATTTCTTCTGATGCATTTACATATGGGGTGCTGCTCAGGATTGGAAAATTGAAATTTCGTTTGATTTTAGTACGGTGGTGGATTGGATTGTTTGATTTCTGGGGATTTGAAAAGATGCCAAAACTTTGTCTGCGGATTGACGATGGGACGAATTTGATGGGATTGGATGTGTCGGACTCTCTCTCTCTCTAAATTTGTAGGGTTTTGGAAATTTGGGGAGATGGATGGATTCAGTTATGAATGTAGAGAGAGGTTGTACCGGAGGGAGGGATTAGCCGCTAATTTCTGGGGCTGAATTGTTCTTGCTTCTCCGCTCTCTACGTGCTTACTTTAATGAATGGCATCAGCCATTTTTTGTTAACTTAAAATTAAGCAAACATTTCAACCCTAAATTCTTTTTCTTAAACTACTTATAATCAAGAGCATATGATAATCAACAAGTTAGGTTTATTAACAGACAAACTTGTATTGACATTACCATTTTGGGAAGGAACATGAATACATATTGAATAACACATACACCAGCTAGTTCATCCATGGGCAACATGAAAGAAAGCTCAACTTGTATTTTACTAAGAAGACCTGTTTCCTCTGGTTTGGCCTTCTAGGAGATCGATGACAGCAAAAATGCTCCGGTGAGGTAAGGGACATCAACGCGCAATGGAGGAGTCATAGCTTGTGGAGCTTGAATCCGAATACTCTGGGCACGTAACTCTGTGTTGGCTTTTGTGGCTTGAGATGTCCGTATGTCATCAGGAACATGTGAGGGAATGTTGTGCCGAAATAAGCTCCATCAATATCTACGGGTCACGTTTAGGAACATTAAAAATAAAAACAGGAACACACTCTTAGGTTTCTGACTACACAGAAACTTACTATACATGGAAATGTGTAAACATGCTGAAAGCACAAACATGAGTGACAAATGCAACGCTCCGTACCAATCGATCAATTTCCAGGAAAAACAAATGGAAGACAGTCAATGAGAGCATGCAAATAGTTCATCTCCATAATATTAGAAAGAGTATACACGCAAAGAACATGTTTACGGAGTTATTGTCTATTGACCGTGGATGCAAGCAAACACTTGGATATGTCCTATGAGATCAATAACCTCCACACACAATATGTACGCGTACACTCACAATGGGGATATAAAAGAAAAATGAAGCAAAGTAAGTGCATGAGAAGGATACTGCCTTGATACTTAGATCGGGGGTAGTAAATGTCTTCACATTTGGGGCAATAAATTTTCACAGTACTTGAACGTGGAATGTCTGATTGTCCAACAGGAAGGCATGGTTGTCCACAACAGTAAACCCGTGGGCATCTTCCAAAATCATAATTTTTATACTTCTCAAGCTGTAAAAATTCAATGTTAAAACCACAAGACATGAATGAACAAATGGTGCGCTGACCGCTGAAGATGTCTTACCATTGCTGCCATTCCTTTGGTAGTTAAAATGTATCTGACATGAATCAGACCATAGAGCATCTCTGCTGCTGATTCTACCAATTCATTTTGCTCCTCAGTAAACATATCACCTGCACATTTAAATGGCCATGTGACTTCAGGTTACCTGGACTGTATATGATATAAAAATTTATGTAATTCATCATAGTTAGATGTAAACGGGATAGGGACATCGCAATGAACAGATTTTGAACAAATATGTAACCAGTCCCCTAAAGCTAGTTCACTACCTTAAGTAAATACAAGTACTTTTTAATGAAGAGAAATTATATGGGTGTTGACTAAATAATTGCTTGGCGCCAAATACCAGTTCTACAATAGTTGCTGGTAAATGACACATACGTTTTTTATGAAGAAATAATCATTTGTCACTCCAATGTAACACATTTTCCCACTGGTTACGTCTCCTAATATTGCATCATAAGTGCATATATGAAGAGGCTGAGCTCTAACACTTTAGCAGTTGCCAGAAAACACTAAGCTGAACCATTATTTAAGCAAAAACCACTGAAGTCTCTATGTCTGCTTATAACGAACGTTCTACTTCACATTTACTTAACATTGTAAGTGTTGACAGCCTGGAATACAAGAAGCAATTCCATACAGCAGAGTTCAGCTTCACTAAAACTTTCAAAGTAAATCTTCATCTCATCAGAACTTTGTAGCACATATACAGGCTTCTTCTTTTTTTTTTGATAATCATATACAGGCTTCTTGATAAATATTAAATAGGTTTTAAGCAAATGGAATAAATAAAGCTTTTCAAAACCAACAATATTTGAAGTTCAGACTCTATAAGATAGTAAAAATCATTGGTCAGATGCACATATCGTAAATTAAAGAATCTCCTTACTTCTATTCTACGTGAAGCTTGTGGTTGTTTCTAAGCATTTCTGATACCTTATTTTATAAAAACTACAAGGGACAATCTGAAAAACCAACAAAAATAAGCAAAGAACAAAATTTTGAAGAACTTCATTTGTGACCAACTGTAGCAATTCGATACCAAAGGTTCCACTTTACGCAGTGAAAAATGCAAATCTTCAAAGAAACAACAAATTCCAGGTCTTTCATATCCCTGGGCAGGATACTGCAAGCAAAGAGAGAAACATACCATGAGAAGACTCGACATCCAATATCAAGTCAAGAGCATAATCATAATACGGAACTTGACTGCTCAGCCCACAAAGATTGAAATCATCTTGGATGTAATCATCATCAACTTCACAAAAAAATTCATTCCCTCGCAAATTGCAGAACCATGATATCCAAGATATGTCATCCACATCGGAACCACTAACATCTGACTCTTCTTCGCTGTCCGTTTCAGATTCCTCTGCAATCCAATGCAAATATGAACATTGATCAGTTTCCACTTCCACAATCAAATGTAAATTTACAGCAGATACAAACTAATCATATACTAACCATCCGACAACTTATTCTTCTCAGGAAGCGGCGCACCACCAGCAGTCCGAGCCTTCCCCGACGAGGTAGACGGCACAACCAACCTCTCCTTATCCTTACTACCACTCGCCATAGCCAGCACTTTCGAGGAAGACGGTGACGACTTCTCTAAATGTTTATCCAGAGCATCAGTGATGCGTTTCCGATCCAAATCCATATTTGAAGACCCAGCAGCGCCGCCACCTCGACCTCTGTACATGTCAAAATCGAAATTTAAACTCAGATCGTAACACAGCACACAACACCGCGCTACCAGATTGCTTTTCAGATGCGTCAAGCTCTCGTCTTTGAGCACCGATACAAAAAAAGAAAACCTAAAAACCGATGACGGTGGTGGAGTAGAGGGATTGGAATGGAATTGAAATGAAATGAAGTAGCGATTTACAGAAGGAAGATGACGGTTGGGGATATTTGTTGAAAGGGATTGGAGCGGTGAAAACTAGGGCTTTTTACTTGAGGGAAAGGTAAAGGAAGGCACGCGAGCTCGCCTGAGCTCTCTTCTTCTTCGTTTTTTTTTTTTGGGTTTTTTTTATTCATTTATCACCAGTTTATATGCACAACAGAACATTGTTTTTCCCATTGTGTAATTGACATTGTATTAAGGCTCTCGGGGAAAAAAAGTCCTTTGTTGTGGCGAAATTGGAAATAATTAATGTTTAAAGTGTGAAAAGATCCAGACAAAACAATAAAAAAGGTGTGAAAAAAATCCATTTAGAGAAAATTAAACAAAATAAAACTGTACACAATAATAATAAAAATTTCTTTTGAGCGGAACTCAGTTAAGCTTACCACTTAGAGTTTTTTTTTTGATATAAAAAGTAGGGCTGGGTTTTTGTACCGAAATCGAACCGATCTCAAATCGAATCGAATTTCGGTTTATCATACCGAACCGATATAAATCGGTTCGGTTTCGGTTTTCATTTTGAGAATGTCGGTAAAACCGAACCGCATATTGTTTTCCATGGACCTTTGCGACGTATTTTGCATGCCCAGAGCCCATACGGTGTCCAAATGAGTCGAAATTTAGCTTGTTGGAAAGTTAATTCAACGGGCTACAACTTTATAGTTGACACCAAGAGCAGATTCGAAGGTTTAGACCTCCAAAAGGGCAACGGAAGTCAGGTTTACCGACAAAACCGAACCAAAACCGACAAAACCGAAACCGAACTGATTATATCGGTTTACCGACAAATCGGTTCGGTTTTCGGTTCTGATTTTGGCAAAACCAAAAAATCGGTTCGGTTCGGTAAATGTCGGTTCGGTTTGGTTTTTTAACCGAACCCGGCACTAATAAAAAGTGGCATACTAAGACTTTGAGAAAAGGTAAAAACAACAACAGCACAGCAATTGATCAATGATTACAGGAACAGAGCATCCAAACATGAATAGTAATCTATGCAAAGTTAGTTAATCCAGTTGCAGCTATGTTATCTCCACACAGTAAATGCTCCAAGGATCAATCCATGTCAAACAGGCCAAACAGAGGAAGTGACTAAGGGTCTGTCCACTTTGACTGAAATTTAACTGATCTTAAATGATCTTAACTGATCTTAACTTATCTTAACTGATATTAACTTATCTTAACTTAACTGAAACTTATATTGACTAATGAATAGTAATATTATGATGATGGTGAATAGTATGATGACGATGTTATGATGAATAGTAATTTTATGATGATGGTGAATAGTAATATTATGATGATGGTATGATGAATAGTATGATGATGATGGTATGATGAATAGTAATATGATGATGATGAATAGTAATTTTATGATGATGAATAGTAATATTATTATGATGATGAATAGTAATATTATGATGATGATGGTGATGAATAGTAATTTTATGATGATGAATAGTAATATACTGATGATGATGATGGGGGGGTGATGATGGTGATGAATAGTAATTTTATGATGATGAATAGTATGATGGTATGATGAATAGTATGATGGTATGATGATGAATAGTATGAGGATGGTATGATGATGATAGTATGATGATGATGGTATGATGATGAATAGTGTGATGGTATGATGATGGTATGATGAATAGTATGATGGTATGATGAATAGTATGATGATGATGGTATGAAGATGAATAGTGTGATGGTATGATGATGATGATGGTATGATGAATAGTATGATGGTATGATGATTGTGAATAGTATGATGATGATGATGATGATGATGAATAGTATGATGATGATGGTATGATGATGGTGAATAGTATGATGGTATGATAAATAGTATGGTGGTATGTTAAAAGTAACTTAACTTATCTTAACTGATTTTAACTGATATTAACTTATCTTAACTGATCTTAACTTATCTTAACTGATATTAACTTATCTTAACTTACGAGTCAAAAAAATAAGTCAAAGTGGACAGGGCCTAAGCAGCCAACTCCGAAGCGACAATGAAGCTCTGGCCAGATTTTCACTGAAAACTGGATACGGCGACACTTGTAATCTATATAAACTGGCTTCCTGTCAATGGTAGCATGTCATCTGAACTCCTTAAAGGGCAACAAAGAGGACTTAAAAGCTAGGACAAGTTAACTAGCCGGAAACAAAGAGATGTTCCACTTCGCCTCACGTCAAGGGAGATGACCAGACCACCGACGACAGAAAAACTGCATGTGTAACAAGTGCAGCCGAATAAAACCAAAACACAAGACAAACATGAAAAGGAGAACCGAAAACCAAGATAAAACCCTATGAACATCTCCAAACAAACACCGGCAACACACCCACGCCCCTAGCCCATGGCAGTCTCGATGAAATACATCTGTCAAAACGGAGGCCAGAACCACCACCATTGAACCCACATCACCACAAACGTCAACAACCCAACCATCCTACCATCACCAATCAACTCTAAGTGGCTTACCACTTAGAGTTGATTTGAGATTTGTTGTATATTGGATAAGTTCTTGAAAGAATGTCGTGAGTTTGAAGTGTTATATAGGATTTGTCACGAATTGCATTAGTCATTTATATTGAAATAAGAACAAATGACTTGGACAATTTTAATGCAAGGAGTAGATTTTAAATATGAAGAGACTTAATTTATAGCATTCGGACAATTGATCATGTATATCTCTTATTCTAAAGTACTTATAACTGACATGATTTATCACATGTATGGATCTAGAAATATTTGAACCGTCAACTTGTTGATCACTCGACAAAAAATTACAACTATTTTTAGCTCGCAAAATAAATAGTCCACCACCGTTGGCAAACATATTTTTAACTCTATTCCTGAACACAATAGGAGTTCTAGAACTTTCTTGAACATTTATGTCACGTTGTCTGAAGTTAAAAACAAGTTACTTGCATTAATGAAGAGCATGGGTAATACCATCACAAGTGTCAGCAAGCAGTAGCTCAAGTAACATGACATGACATTACATTTTGCTACCACCACTAACTATGTTTTGGTAGTTGGATGAACTTCTGTCACGTTTCAGATTTCGACACATTCCAGAGAAATAAATGTACATGTGTCCTTTATAAATTTAGCAATTTTTTTGTTGAAACCATAAATTTAGTCAATTATGAGTTTAAGTTTTGGACAATCATATAAGCACACATGGTTTGTGCTAATAGTTTTTTTCTTCTTCCTTTTTTTTAATGACAATCGGTTGTGCTAATAGTTGGATATTCGACTTATGATTATTGTTTATTGAGAAAACGATCTATTAGTAAGAGCAATTATAAGAAATGAGTACAGTGTTCGACTTGTCAGGAGTATTCAAATAAGTATTTTTTTTATTTGAGAATATTATTTGTACTTTTAGAAGTGTTTGACAAGTGGTTGTAGAGATGATTTGATTTTGTTAGTGGAACATGTATAAGCATCCAGCGATTCGATTGTACTTTTTAAAAAAGAATGAAGTTTTCTAGTTCTTGAAATATACAAGAATTCTCAAATAATCGCTCTCCAATCCAACTTAATGTAATTATTTTATCTAAATATGTTAATATATCAATGAAAGTGTTAAAATTTTAAATTAAAGATGGTACATAAGGAAAGAATCCGTTATTGCGAGCACAAAAATTACGTCATGTCAATAAAACAAAATGACACCTTGTTAGTTAAAATAATATTACTTTTTTTTGATACAGTTAAAATAATACGTATTACTTTTGTGCACCAAAAATAATCTTTGATTGTGCAGCACCAAACAAAAATTCCGAAAAATCGGGCTATTGATCTTGGACACCAGTCAACCGTCAAACAAAAAGCAGCCGAGACCATTTAAGCCTTTAAGGCCCATTTTCTCGTCTCTCAAGTCTCAACCGAACTCCCGAGTCCAAACTTCATTGGATCCGCCATTGAGTATTAGGCTACCGGCTCCAACCTCATTTTGTTTCTACACTACAAGACAAAATACAGATATATGTCATGTGTCTTTTTTTTTTCTTTTTTTTTGGATAAAATATGTCATGCAAAAATTAACTAATGTACTAATAGTCGGGATGGACCCCGAAAAATCGATGGTGCAGTTGCAGCCTGCAGGTACTGTAAATGTATTTGCATGGACTTTTTAGTCAATCACAATTTGACTGCAGTTAATAATTGGCCAATCAGTTCGGAAGGTTCAATTCGGTCCCCATTCAACTACTGTTCACCATTGCCAAAGGAGTTGTTAAATTCTTTGCTTTTCTTTTTTTGATGGGAAACTTGTTAAATTCTTGATTTATAATTAAAATTTTAAGAGTTCTAATTTTTTCGAGCATTATATCTTCTATCTAAACCAGGGTAAAAAATTTCTAATTCTGAGTAGCATATTATGTAGGATATTGAGTTAGTTATTCGTGAAATTCACGACGCACTGTGTACCTTAAATTTTTGAAAATCTGCTTCAAAGTTAAGATGGATAGCATGTGTTATATATATATATATATAGATAGTCTATGCTTCAGTTACTTTTGATATATGTGTTATACATCTACTGGATGACTTAACTCATGCCATAAATCTCTCAACAAGAATTAACAATTAGATATTACCTTCAGACATTGTAGATCAAGTTTTGTTGGATTTGTTGCTTGAATCAAAATGCTTCTATCCTGATTTCGTCCTTATCTGAATGCTTGATGGAATTTCGTTGTTACGTGACTATCAGAGTAAAAATAGGATAGGGCTTTTGAAGACTTCATCTGTATTTATAGTGACTTCCATCAAGTCACGAATAGGTACCTTTTTAATCTAACGGACATACCCTTTTGTTTCTAACAGACACACCTTTTCAATTAAATCATGTGAACCATATAATATTGAGATATATATATCTAACATTCTCCCACTTGGTTCACATATTTTGGTGTGCTAACTTTATATGGCCATACGTGTGTTAGAAATACATATTGTTATGTTAGAACCGAAATACATGTGTTCAAAACAATAATCCATACATGAATCATAGCGGGCATATATACTATATAAATGTATAATTCCTTCTACAATCACATGCAAAAATATTTTATTAAAAACACAATTTTACGAATGAACTTTCAATAAGTCATTCAAGTCTTCGAAATAATTCAAATGAATTAATGTGGAAACTTTAGTGCACAATATCATGTTTACAAATAACATAATATAATCCACAAAATACGTACATGTACATTCTAGATCTAATCTCACAATAAAAGACTAGCTAATTTACCAAACCCATATTATCCACATGACTTTTGTACAAATAAGCCGGCAAACCCTTAGTCATTGGATCAGCAATGTTTTGTTTGGTATTTATGTGATCAATGATCACCTTTTGATCTTTCACATATTGTAAGACAATCAAAAATTTGATATCAATATGTCTTACGCGACTCCCACTTTTCTGATTCTTAGAAAAGAATACTGCTGCTGCATTGTCGCAATATATCCTTAAGGGTCTCTCTATCGAATCCATAATTTTTAGACCACTTATGAAATTCCTCAACCATATCGCTTGTGAACTGGCTCCATAGCAACCGATAAATTCCGCCTCCATTGTGGATGAAGCAATAATCGTTTGTTTAGAACTGCTCCAAGAAATAGCACCTTCAGCAAGAAGGAAAATATACCCCGAAGTGGACTTTCTTGAGTCACAGCATCCAGCAAAATCAGAGTCCGAATATCCAACCACTTCAAGATTATCAGTGTGTTTATATGTAAGCTTGTAATCTTTTGTTCCCTGAAGATACCTCATAACCTTTTTAGCAGCCTTCCAGTGTTCCAAACCAGGATTGCTTTGATATCTGCCTAAGACTCCCACTGCAAAAGCAATGTCTGGTCGAGTGCAGACTAAAGCGTACATCAAGCTGCCTACAGCGGAAGCATAAGGTACTCCCTCCATTTGTTTCCTTTCCAATTCATTTTGTGGACATTGATTTTTACTAAATTTATCCCCTTTGATAATGGGTGCGACCGAGGACGCACAATCTTTCATTCTGAATCTTTCTAAAATTCTTTCAATGTAGGCTTTCTGAGATAGTCCTAAAGTCCTGTTGAATCTATCTCTGTGAATCTCTATGCCAATAACATATGAGGCTTCACCCATATCCTTCATTTCAAAATTTTGTGCAAGAAAGACTTTTGTATCATGTAGCAGACCCATATCATTACTTGCAAGCAATATATCGTCTACATAGAGGATTAAAATAATATACTTGCTCCCACTGATCTTAAGATATATACATTGATCAATGATATTTTCTGTAAATCCAAATGAAGTAATGACTGTATGGAACTTTAAATACCATTGTCTGGAAGCTTGTTTTAATCCATATATAGACTTTCTTAATTTGCAAACAAGTTTCTCATCTTGAATGAAACCTTCAGGTTGTCTCATATATACTTCCTCCTTAAGATCCCCATTTAGAAAAGCCGTTTTCACGTCCATTTGATGTAACTCCAAGTCAAAATGAGCTACTAATGCCATGATAATTCTAAGAGAATCTTTCTTTGAAACGGGAGAAAATGTTTCATGATAATTAATGCCTTCTTTTTGATTAAAATCCTTGGCTACGAATCTCGCTTTATATCGTTCAATGTTACCACTAGCATTCCTTTTGGTTTTGAATATCCATTTACAACCAATAACAGATTGACCAACTGGTAATTCCACGAGATCCCAAACTTTATTTTTAGCCATAGATTCTAATTCTTCTTTCATGGCATTAAACCATATATCTGAATTTTCTCCTTTCATTGCTTGTGAAAATGTGCAAGGATCATTTTCAATATTCATATAGGAGTCAGTATCCTGTAAATACACAACATAATCGCTAGAAATAGCAGATCTCCTGATTCTTGTGGATCTTCTCAATTCTTCTACTACATTCTCATTATCATTTTGAATTGTAGCATCATCATGCATGTCATCAGCTACAACCTCATTTTCAATTGGTTGAAAAGAGTTAGTAGCTATATCATGATTTTCATTTAAAGGTAGTGGTTCTGCCTGAACATTATCACTAGAATTCATAATATTCCGATGAATAGGAATAAAAATTCTTGACTGAATTGGCAAATTAGGGTTTAAAGTTTCCGTTTCTTCACGAAATTCAAAATTCCTTGGAAACTCACTCCCACTGACCTCATGATCCTCAAGAAATTTTGCATTTCTAGCTTCCACAGTTTTAGTGGTATGTGAAGGACAATAAAATCGATAACCCTTAGAATTTAAAGGATAGCCGATGAAAAAACCGCTTATTGTTCTTGGGTCCAACTTTCTTAATTGAGGATTATAAATTTTCACCTCAACTGGACATCCCCATACATGCAAGTGTCTTAAACTAGGTTTCCAACCATTCCATAACTCAAAAGGAGTTTTGGGAACTGCTTTAGATGGAACTCTATTCAAGATATACACGGCGGTTTTTAATGCTTCACTCCATAAATTTAGAGGAACAGTTGAATTGCTCATCATGCTTCTTACCATGTCCATCAAAGTCCTATTTCTCCGTTCAGCAACACCATTTTGTTGTGGCGTGCCTGGCATTGTATATTGTGCAATAATGCCTTCTTCTTGGAGAAATCTAGCAAATGGACCTGGTACTTGCCCCTTTTCAGTAAACCTACCGTAATATTCTCCACCCCTATCAGATCGAACAATTTTAATTTTTTGTTCTCTTTGTTTCTCTACCTCAGCTTTAAAAATTTTAAAAGCATCAAGTGCTTCGTCCTTATGATTAATGAGAAACAAATACATATATCTTGTATGATCATCTATAAAGGTAATAAAATACCTTTGACCACCAAGACAAGAAGAATATGGTCCACTGATATCTGTATGTATGATTTCAAGGATTTGTGAACTTCTTGTAGCACCCTTAGAATTCTTATTTGGTAATTTACCCTTTATACAACTTCTACAAGTCTCATGATCTGAAAAATCAAGAGTATGTAAAATTCCGTCATTTACCAATCTCTTAATTCTTTCTATAGAGATATGTCCCAATCTCTTGTGCCATAATTTATAAGAATTTTCCTTAATCATACAACGCTTTATACCAATATTATGCGTAATTGAAAAATTACTTTCATACATGGGATCTAGACTAAACTTATATAATCCATCCACAAGATTGCCATTGCCAACAATCGCACCATCCAAATATATATTAAAATATAAGTCTTCAAATACAAATTTGTATCCAAAAGGTACAAGTCTAGCAATAGAAATCAAATTTCTCGAAAATGATGGAATATAAAATGTATTCTGCAATCTTAACTTAAAACCAGAATTTAAAACTAGTTCATAATTTCCCACTCCTTCGACTTTAGAGCTCATCCTATTTCCTGAATAGATGAATTTCTCCCCATCATTTGGCTTCCTTAGATTCAGGAACCCCTGCATAATATTAGTAATGTGAATTGTTGCACCCGAATCAATCCACCATGTATTATTAGGAGCATCAACAAAATTGGATTCATGACAAACATAAATCAATGGAATACCTTTCTTGTCGATCCATTTTCTGTACTTTAGGCAATCTTTCTTCATATGACCCTTCTTTTTACAAAAGAAGCATTTAACGTCTTTTCCCTTAAGAGCAGTGAAACTCTTCTTTCCCTTATGATTGCTTTTTCCTTTAACACCACTTGAGTCAGGATGCGATGCAAAATTAGCATACTCCATTTTATCACTATTAATTCTTTCCTCTTCTTGCACACACATAGTAAGGAGTTCAGTTACAGTCCATTTATCTTTATGTGTATTATAGGCAATCTTAAATGGACCATACTCCCGAGGAAGAGAATTCATGATCAAGTGGACCAGAAAAGAATCAGATATTTCAATATCTAAATTTACAAGTTGAGAGGCGATGTCCTTCATCTCCATGATATGCCCACGCACACCTTTCGAACTGTCATGTTTCATGCTTGACAACCTTTTCATCAATGTACTGGCTCTAGCTTTATCAGAACTTACAAATTGCTCCTCTACTGCCTTTAGAAAATCCTTAGCTTTATCACAACTTGGAATCGACCTCCTTATGCTTTTGCTTATATAAGTCTTCATATAATTGAGACTTAAGCGATTAGATCTTTCCCAAGATTGATAAGTAGCAACCTCATTTGGCGTACTTGTTTCCGTGAGAACAGGCGGCTGTTCAACACGAAGAGCCAAATCTAGGTCCAAACACCCAAGGGCAAGAAGGAGCTTATCTTTCCAATCATAAAAGTTGTCATCAATGAGAATTGGAACATTACTGAACACGTTTGAAACAACTGCACATACAAATAGTTACAACAAGCCACAAATTAATGCTGTGAACACAAAATGAGTATGAATCAACTAATATAAACCTTGTCACAATGATGAATTGTAATCTCCCTTTGGGCAAAGATTTCAACTATGTACAGAATTCATCAATCTTCATAATTAGTTTATAAACCATATGATTCATAACATACAACAAATTTCTATACCTGTGGGCCTAAGAAATTTAACGGATAAATATCTATACACCTTAATTTATTAACAAAATTATTTCCCTGTGGGGTAAAATAATTATGCTAATAAATTGTTCAAATACGGTTAATAAAGCAATATTCAGCAATCATAAACATATTAGTATAACTAAGAATGCTATGGCTAATTCTCAGTTATATTAATATTTAACAACAGTCACATACCATTTCAAGTATCAATCAGATATATCATGAACATGAAGATATATACCCAATTTTCAGATTTTCGAAAAAACAATAGGTAAAATATGATTGCTTCAGTTTTCGAAACAGCAGAGTTACTTCAGATATTTAATTTCATCAGATGTGCAAATAACAGATAGATATGCTTTAGAAAAGAAATTTCCAGATTTTTCTAAACAGCAGATTTATCTAATTTCGAAATTTCAAACAACTCATAATGAATTCACATATCAACCATTCAGATTTTCAAATTATCAAAAAAAAAACAACAGATAAATCTGAGTATTCATCTACATGGCAAATCTTCTGTTTCCTATTTCGAATCTTCAATTTATTTACAATTATTTCTCAAATAATAAAATAACCTTCATATCAGTACGTCCAAGTTTCAAGGAAAAGGAAAGCAAGCAGAAAATATTAACATGTTCTGTTACATAAATTTGACTGGAAAAATTAAGTATTTCCGAATGATTATCCAAACAACAAAATCTCAATTCAATATGCTGAAAAACATGTCTAAAGGTTGGCTCTTGATACCACATGTTATACATCTACTGGATGACTTAACTCATGCCATAAATCTCTCAACAAGAATTAACAATTAGATATTACCTTCAGACATTGTAGATCAAGTTTTGTTGGATTTGTTGCTTGAATCAAAATGCTTCTATCCTGATTTCGTCCTTATCTGAATGCTTGATGGAATTTCGTTGTTACGTGACTATCAGAGTAAAAATAGGATAGGGCTTTTGAAGACTTCATCTGTATTTATAGTGACTTCCATCAAGTCACGAATAGGTACCTTTTTAATCTAACGGACATACCCTTTTGTTTCTAACAGACACACCTTTTTATTAAATCATGTGAACCATATAATATTGAGATATATATATCTAACAATATGTACTATATGATAAGTCCTAGAAATGTAAATTTAACAATCTTATACAAATTGTAACTCATCAATTAAAAAATGTAGCTTTTATCGTTTTGTTATCACTGGTAATGGTGATCCGATGGTCAAAGCATCAAATACCACTATAATTAAGCATGAGCGTATGAAGATTGTCCTGTCCATAAAAAAAATATACAAATTACCGTTTTAGTTTTAATGTACCGATATTAATCACATCATCGAGTTATATTGTTTTATTATTCTTCTTATCGAGTTATATTGCTGGCCATATAGTTTTCTAGCTATAATAAGTAATTTATTCAATATGATTAAATTAAAGGGTAATGTTAAAAGGTGTTCATTGTCCGAATTACAAGCAAATAATGTGGCGCCATGAGCAAGAACTAGGGGAACATGTGACATGTCCAGTTACATTCTTTGGGTTTGTAGTCGTGTATAGATTTTAAGGTTGGAGTTGGTTCACCAAACGCATTAAATCCTCGACTGTGTCATTCCGTGCGTGGTTTGATCAACATGTATCATTGATGACATATGGATCGTATTTACACACACCAAATTTTCACTAGTCCAAAATTCTAATCTCAACGTTCACGCTTTCACACTATAATCTACATTTGACCTATACCAATGGTCAATTCAAACATTTTCTTATAATTGATTATACGGAAGATTGAATAAAACATACGAGGGCAAGAATAATAAAAAAAGATGATAAATAGTCATGTGATTTTAAACATTAAACGAGAAACTTAAAATTTCTATAAGGTTAATACAATTATTATTTGAACTGTTTATTTGCAATCTAATTTTTTTTATGGGGTTAGTGGGTTATAGTTAATATCTGCTCATTTTGAACTGATGAGGACTTGAACCCTGGGTCTCGTGGATACGCAGGAGGGACGCTCACCACTGAGCCACCCGCTTTGCCTCCATTTGCAATCTAATTACTTGTGAGTATTAGCATGTTTTATATCTATACTATACCAGCTCTTAAACCCATCAACTTTCACACCTCATAGACCTTATTTGATTTTTGGACTTAAATCATTTACATTTACATTAAATAATATTACTCGACCTTTCTTCCATTCTTTCCTGTTAAATGATTTACATTTCACTTCAAAAAAAAAAGACTTACATTTAATTTCTACTAAATTCCACTATTAATAAATAAAAAGTGGGCCTTTAATAATGTCTGACCAACTTTTTATAAATACGTTAAAATCATAAACGGAGCTTCCTATGCTTGACCTGGCGCCTAACAATCACATCACGGCTACAAGCATAGACTATAAGTAAATACGTAACGCATTTACATCCAATTAATAAAATTATTATATTGAGCAGAAAGTACCTGTAAATACTCCAACAGAAAATTGACTTTATTTTAAATTAATATTTTTAGACAAAATAAAATGAATAAAGGTCGTCACTTTATCTTCATCTCCTCCTTCCCCATTGATTTTCTCTCTCAAAATTTTCTCATCAATTTCTGCTTGCGTCGCCGACCGATCTCCTGATGCTCGGTGGCTCGCTTTCTCGCTACGCCAATTCAATCTTCTTCTCATCTTTATCTCAATCCCTTTCCACACATATATAAACACATTTAGGTTTGTGTATAACACACTGCGTGGAACTGTAGAGAAATTGATCCTCAGGAATCAGGACTGAAGCTTAACCATGTCTTCAACAGCAGCTCCGCCGCCTCCGGTTACGTATTCAGGTTTTTTTGGCGGATATGGTAACAATGACGTTTATGATGTTTCTGATGCGCCGCCGTTGGCGGAGGCAGCTTCGCCGAGTTCCCCGACGGGAGTGAGCAACAGCGTTGTCATCATTGTAATCGTATTTTCCATCACTGTGATTGTTTCGATTTCGCTTTGCTTCATCATCCGCATCCTCAGCGGTCGATGTAATCGTCGCTCGCAAATCGACGTGGAATCAGGTAGTCGTGGCGGATCCAGCCGCGTAATGGCAAGCCGACGCGTTCAACCAGTCGACGAGGAATATCATCAAGCTCTTCCGATCTTGAATTTCGAGTCTGTGAAAAGAGGTAGCGGCGGAGGCGAGAAGAGTAAATCGGTCTCAGGCGGCGACTGCCCGATCTGCTTATCTAAATTCGAGCCAAAGGACGCCCTCCGCCTCCTCCCGATCTGCTGCCACGCCTTCCACGCTGAGTGCGTCGACGTCTGGCTCGAGTCAAATCAGTCATGCCCACTTTGCCGATCAGCCATCGTCGCATCCGAAGCCGAAATTCTCCAAAAAGTTCTAACCGCCTCTACCACTCAAACCCTTCGCCCCGACCCTGGCCCAACCCGATCCTTCATCGACCAACAGACTCAATCCTCGGTTCAACCAGTCTCACTGGTCCGAGCCGAGTCAGAAAACAAAATAGACCATCCGAACCACGACCTCAATGCTGAGATCGGAGCAAACAGAAGCTGGCTACGAGACTACATGGACACCTTATCGTCCAGAACGGTCTCCCTTCGAAGCTCGACCCGATACTTCACAGGCAGCAGTCGTCGCAGCTTGGCAGTGCCCGGGGACGGATACTGGGACATCGAGGCGAGTCGAGCTGGTGAAGAGATAAGTGAAATGTTCAGATGGTTTTCCGGGATTTGATCAACAAGTTTTACATCATGTCTTACGGTTTCCATTTCAGAAATCATGTACAAAATTTCAGATTAGGAGATTCAGTTTCAGGTGCCTGAGATTGTCACATTTTTTTTTTCAAATCAAAATTGAGGTTGTTGGGAATTCAGATTGCGAAAAATGAAACTGTGATTCGATTTCAGCTTTACACTATTCAGAGATTTCTTGCTTCAAGACTTAAATTAAGGTTTCCTGCTTTAATTGGGTCACAAGAATTCAAAGAAACCGGTCAAGGACGATGCATGAAAATTGCTTTAATTGGTCATACCTTAACTTCGACACGTTGCATGAAAATTGATATTGTTGAGGATTTGGTGCAAGACTCGACCTTTTCAGTATTCACCGTTAATGCCACATCCAATCCACGTCAAGTCATCTCCTTATCCACGTAACACATTTTATCGTATGCGTCCAAAGTATTTGGTTAACTTGCTATTTAGTATTATTATAATGTTTTTTTATGAATGGGTACAACAATATATTTCAATACATATATCTAATACATATATATTGCATCTAGTCCAGATCCTGAAATTATTGGTACATATATATCCGTCGATTGAAACACATGTCAGGTCTGACACCTTTACCATGAATCTGCTCACATCTATCTCGTAGTCGCTGGTATTTTTCTCGACATTTGAAGCACAGGCCACATTGGCACCTCTACCATTGCAAACACGTCCATCATGAGGGACACAAAGGACCTTCATAGGGGAGGAACAACATCCACGCGCGAGGCGTTGAAGAGGAAGGCATCCGCGAGGGATGAAAGAAGCATCCACGCAGGACGAGAAAAATGGAAAGAAAATTAAAGAAAATTTGAGAAAATGGTGGCCCCATGAATGAATATTAGTATAATGTTAAATATAATCAATTAGACATAATCTATCCAGTGTTCAAGAAAACGGCCGCCTAGACCGCCTAGGCGGCCATTTTCTTTAATCCGTTCCGATTTGTTCAATTAATCGGCGATGGGAATAGTTAGTTGTGTTTTTGAGTTTGTTTCGCCCAAATCGTCGAACAAATTGCGTGTTTGAAGATGAAATGCTTGGCTGCTTCAATGATGCTTGTTGTAGTGAAACCCTAAAACCGAAGAGATGATAAACAGTAATTTCCGATTATTTTAATAATTGTTTAATTAGAAAAAAACAGTCAGATCTATGTGTTACATTGGCCCAATTACAGCCCATCAAGTTTGAACTAACAAAATACTTGCCATTATTCAGCCCTTTATTTTAAGTTTTAAAGTTTTACTATCAAAACTCAAACTAATATGGATAACAATAAAAAACTCAAACTAATATATAAAATTGACCCTATTAACTTAAAATAACGTTTTAAACTTATCCTCCAATGTATTAAAATTATTAAAATCAAGTTAAATCAAATTAGAATAAAATTAGATAATATTTAATACATATATATTTAAAAAATATATAAATTCCAAACCGATTAATCCCCGCCTAAGCCCCGATTAATCCTTAGCAACCCTCGTCAGCCCGATGCCCGCCTAGCATTTTCTTGAACACTGAATCTATCTACTAGTGTTATATGGGTATACACCAAAAAATATTGACACTAACAATTTGAGTCTTAAATTTACTCTTATTTCGAACAATTTATAACTAATAGGGTCAAGATCAGGTACAAAGTTAATTTTTGGTAAAAAATACAAAATTCGTCAAAATCATTTTATAGTTCGTCAGTTTATTTTATAGTTCGTCACTTTTTTAACCGAAAAATGAAAAAGACGAGCCGAAAAATGAAAAAGTCGACAGTTCGTTAGTTTCATTTTATACACCCTAGAGGTGAAGTAATAAGTTTTAGTAAATAGAATCTTCTTAATTAGTTTTAAGAAACTATTCTCAACATCTACAAAATATATAAACAAAGAGAAATGAGCAGGTACAAAATATAATATTCGTGAAAATTAACTTACAATTCGTTGCCGAGAAACCAACATTATGATATAGTTCGTCAAAGTGGTTGACAGCACGTCGTTATGCGCTGCAAAATTTACATTTATAGTTCCACTACTCGTGGCTCACTATTGGATTAACAAGCGGTAAGTAGGGGTCGAACCCAAGAGAGTCAGTGTGGATTAGTTGTTCTTTAAAAAGAAAGAAAATGAAAGTAAATACAGGTTGGGTTTGAGTGAGTTTTAGACAGAAAGTAAATGACAGAAAGTAAAGTGCTGAAATTAAAGTGCGAGAAAGTAAATTGCGTAAAGTAAGTGCGAGAACAACCGAGTTCAATATCAACCATACAACATACGTTTTGGTTTGTCGCACGCTGTGTTTCAAGCGCAATACGTACCAAAATGTTATGTTTGATTGATGTTGAAAACTGTTGTAATGAAAGTAAAAGTGCGAAAAGTAAAGTAAGTGAAAGTAAGGTGCTGAAAGTAAGAACTGAATTTAAATGACAGAAAAGTAAAGTGCGTATAAGTAAGGATGAAAGATATCCAGTCTAGGGTCTCACATTGTGACACTTCCATCATAGACTTACTTTGTGTTCATAAGTGTGGGTTTATTCCATTTCAAGATATAAACCCTTAAGTAAAGCCATTTCAAGCACTTACACCACAATCTACTCCAAAATCAAGACATAGACGTCTAGTTCTAAAGTGCAGCCACTTGATCTCTCATTTCTGATCAACCATGCGACTTAAAGGGAGAGTAAACTACTCGGCTAAGCTTTGCCCTTTCAAGCATCCACTTAGCCTTGTTGTCTACTCAAGATTGAACCACTCGGCTAAGCTTTGCCATTTCAAGCATCCACTTAGCCTTGTTGTTCAACCGAATAATGGCACTGAACTAGTTGACACACAAAATAGCATTAAGTTCTAGTCTCAAGATGCATACACAAGTATGAACACCCCTTGACCGAATATGCTTTAGCTACTTGTATTCATGGCAAGGAATACAAGCACCATACTTACAAAAGTAAAGGAAATCAAGAAAAGTAAAGGAGAAGAGCTCCAAAACAAGAACAAGACATAAAAGTAAAGAGAGCTTGCTGGAAAATAAGAGCTTTGGAGCTCAAGAACAAGTGAAGAAAGCTTTGGAAATCAAGAACAAAAGCAAGAACAAGTAGAGAGCAAATTGTGTTTGTGTTGAAAATGAAGAGAAGAGAGTTAAGCTCTCTTCTCTCTAAGGACTTGGGATTTCGAAGCACTAGGACAAGGATACATTTCTAAGGGCATGCCCTTCTATTTGTAGGCAAGGGAAGACTTGGGGGCTAAGTTTTGGATTGGAAATGTCCCAAAAGCAGTTCATTTTGATTGCTTTAGCCAAAAGCCATCCACATGCCTTGCACTTGCCTTCCAACCGACTTGAGCTTGGCTCAACTCAAAGGGCAACTAGCTTGGTTTGGTTGAGGCCAACCGGAATGAATAGCAAAGCTAACCGGAAAAGAAGTGGCCAACCGGAATAGTAATAGTTCGATTTTGGTTTTGGTTGGACTTCGCCGGAATTTGACCGGAGTGAGGTTATGACTGGCTGGAGTCTTGGCTGTGACTGCTCAAAGCTAGGCCGGAGGTTCGTCGGAGGTCACCAGAGCTTGCCGGAATTTTGGCTGGAATCTGGCCAAAGTTTTGGCCGGCGGTCCTTGGCTTTTGGACAGTGGATTCTGAACGACAAAGTCATTCTAAGACGATCTCAAGAAGAGTGCTAAGCCAGATTCTGCCCGGAGCATGGTCGAAATCCCAAAACGGCCGAAATTGCCCTAGTTTGGCCTTGATCGGGCTTGAGCTGGTTCCACTTGGGCATTTTGTCTGCAAAAGTGAGATTGTCCAAGTCGTTGGGCATTTCAAACAACTTGGACTAGCCATATTTGCCAGATTCCATGGTTTGGTCGAGCGACTTGGTTTCGGTGCCTATGCGCGCGGGGCCTTTGCTTTGGAACTGGGCCAATTGCCAATCTGCCCAAGCATTCTCCTTGGTTTTCCGACATTGTCCCCCTTATTTTCCATTTTGATCACTTTGCTTGAGGTGGATTCGTCAGATCAGCTCGTTTTCCCGGGCAACTTGAATTAAGTGCTAGACAGCTCGTGCGTGGCCTGGGCGATGCCTGGGCACGGCCTGGGCGATGCCTGGGCACGGCCTGGGCGATGCCTGGGCACGGCCTGGGCGATGCTCGGGCGGGGACCTGGGTGATGCCTGGGCGTGGCCTGGGCGATGCTCGGGCCCTGGTTGCGACTTCTTGGCCAGAAATGCTCGGTGTGCTTTTTGGTCACAAATCTCCCTTTTTAAGCGTGTTTCCTCTTTAGACCCCAAAAATGCCTGTATACACAAAATGACTTTAACAAGCACTTGTTCGTATGACCAAATGTCTTATTTGGTGGATTTAGTAGTACTTGATGAATCATATAAATACGCGACATCAATGGTATATAATTTATCTCAAAAACCAATCATACAACGCATTATTTTATCACATCTTAAGGGTCGTCATTTAGTTCGCTATGAATCTTTACACCCCGGGTTCGAGTCATGAGGACGTGGTGTGTCTTGCTATACTAAAGATGCACGATGTGGCCGGTGCTTAAATGTCAAAGAATGTAACAATGATTCGGAGGTAGATGCATGTACGTGGATCCATGGTAAATGTGTCAAGACATGGCCTCCGCTTCAAGATGCGCATACATGTATCAATGATTTCGGGATCTGCTCAAGATGTCTTGATAGAGATTATAATATTGATATATATATATAGGGGGGCGTTCAAATGTTATGTGTTGTTATTGTGTTATGTGTTACATGATTGTGGGCGCGACACGTGGCAAAATGATTGGCTCATATTGCGCCACCTCAAAAGCATGGGGGTAGTGGACATGTGCTTGCATGTGCCATGAATAGTGGCTTACGTGGCGCATTTTGATTGGCTGGAGGTGTAACATTTGAACGCCCATATATATATATATATATAGGGGCGCGCTCAAATGTTACACCCTACTAATGTGTTATGTGTTATGAGATTTTGAGCCACACATCAAGTTTCATCTAATGGCTCAAATGGTGCCACCTCAAAAGCATGGGGGGATTTGGACATGTGCCTTGCATGTGCTTGTGAATAGTGGGTACGTGGCGCGTTTTGATTGGTTAAAGGTGTAACATTTGAGCGCTCCTCTATATATATATATATATATAGAGGAGCGCTCAAATGTTATGGCCAAATTAGAGTGTTATGTGTTACGGAGCTTCTGATTGGTTAATGAAAAATAAGGAACCAATCAGAAGCGAGGAACACCGTAACTACGGTGCACCCTCACCCATAAACCCCCCCGTGCTTGTGAGGTGCACCATAAGAACCGTGTTCCTCGCCTCTGATTGGTTCCTTGTTTTAAATGATTGGCTAAGAATCATGTAACACATAACACATTAGTAAACCATAACATTTGAGCGCGCCCCTATATATATATATATATAGGGGCGCGCTCAAATGAGAACTCTTCTTAGGCTAAGAACATGAGAATCATTTTGCACCTTTGGATCAAATGATCTAAGGGTATAGATTGATTCTGTACTTTTGTCTTTTAGGTAAAAGACAAAAGTGCAGAATAGTAAAAGCAGAAATGCATAGTAAAAAGCAGAAAGTGCATAGTAGATGACGTGGTGCATTTTGGACCACTCATTTCAACAAAATGAGTAGCTGAGAATGATTCTCATGTTCTTAGACTAAGAGGGTGTTCTCATTTGAGCGCATCTCTATATATATATACTAGATGATTAAGGCTATCACAATATGTGTTAAAACTGTGTACCCTTTCATCAAAAAAAAATAGAATTATTCACAATTGTCAATTCACGTGAAATTATTACAATTATATGGTTTATTAATTTAGCTAACCAAATGGTAATAAATAAAGCTAATCAAATCATGGCAACATTCTATTGGAAATTGGATGGTACTGAAATAGCTATAGATAAGACATAATCAGATGATCTATCTTTTTTTGATGAGGGGTACAATCCATAACATACATAGATAGCCTCGATCATCTAGTATATATATATTAATTTTAGAAACTCCATCAAGACATCTCGAGCAGATTCTGAAATCACGGGTATACATTTTCACATCTTGAAGCACATGCCAAGTTCGTCACCTTTACCATGGATCCGCGCACATCTACCCCGAAACTGCTGGTACATTCTTCAACATTTGAGCACAGGCCACATCGAGCACCTTTACCATTGCAAGACACGCCATGTCAATCATGGCGGTCGAATACCACTTCCATTGGAGGGCAACAACACATCCATGCACGAGGTGGGAAGAGGAAGGCATTCGCAAAGGATGTAGGAAGTATCACGCGCGAGGCGGGACGAGGAAAGCATCCGCGAAGGATGTAGAAAGCGGGAAAGGAAAAAGAAGAGAAAATAAGAAAATTGATGTCCCCAGGATTCGAACCCGAAATTTAAGGATCCATGATAAACTCCTTAACCAACATGGCACCACCCTGGCATCAGATAATCTATATTTGACATTTTGGTAAAATTAGCAAGTAATAAAAAGAGGTTCATGCATTATATTTATTGTGTAGGAAGAATATCTCGGAATTGAGCAGTCTATTTGCTATCTTAATTACTATGAATTCAATCATTTAATGCAGTTACATAGCTGAGCAAAAACCATACAATTAGCCAAACACGATCTTCATCTACATCTCATAATTTCTCCATCTTTTCCAATTTCGTGCCAACAATCTTCATCTACCTCTCATAATTTCTCCTTCTTCTTTTTTTTATTACCAATTTGTGCTTTGATTTGCAGAAGTCATCCGTTACAAATTCATCTCCCATTAATTATTTCCATTTTTATTTTATTTTAATCACTTTTATATCCACAAATTTGATGATATTGAAAACCCGGAAATTACCAAACACATTCAAATCTAATCGTGATTTCCTCCTATTACGGGTGCTTAAATTGATCCATTTACCTAAAGTGTTAAAAAATAATTACACTGAGATTATTCCCAAATTCATGAAATATTGAAATTACGTACTCAATTATTCCATAATCATAATGATTTCAAGTCAAACCCGAAATTAAATCAATTAGTCAAACTGAGAAACTAATCAAATCCCAATATCCCATTTCGCCTCCACACATTCCCATATATAAATCACTCATCACTTTGCCTTAAACCCTAATTCAAACAGAACCATACAACAGTCGCCGTTGAGAGACTAATTTGTCAGAGTCCAATAATGGCGTCCTTGTCTAATCTCCTCCTCACCCTCATTCTCTCCGCTTCCCTGGCTCATTGCAGAGTGTTCAACGTCGTTGACTATGGCGCCGTTGGCGACGGTCGGACCGACAGCCAACGCGTAAGTACAAAGCTGTCTTCCTCTTCGTTTTCTCGATGTTTATGTGTTTAACATTTTGACGATGTTTTTCAGGCGTTTTTAGAAGCGTGGGAGGACGCGTGCGACTACAATGGACAGAGGAGCGTTGTCCTTGTTCCGGAGGGTACTTACACTTTCAAGCATGCACTGCTCGCAGGACCCTGCCAGGCGAAAAACATTGTTTTCCAGTTGAACGGAAATCTGAGAGCTTATCAGGGTTACTACGGGAAGGACCACTGGTTGAGTTTTCAGTATATCGATGGCTTGATTGTCACTGGTGGCGGTAAGCTCGACGGCCAGGGCCACACCACTTGGCAACATAATGACTGCAAAACCAATCCCAATTGCGGCCCTTTCCCTACCGTAAGTCTCCCCTTCGTCAACCCAGTTTCAACTCTTAGTCAACTATAGTCAACCCATGGTCAACTGATGTTTTTTGTTTTGTTTGTGTGTGACAGAATCTGAGATTTGATTTTATCAATAATTCTGTCATTAAAGACATCACGTCAATCAACAGCAAGGCGACCCACATAAATATATTCGGCTCCCAAAACGTGAACCTCACCGACATCAAAATCTTTGCTCCGGCGGACAGTCCAAACACCGACGGAATCCATCTCGGGATGGTGAAGCGTATCCGCATCACCGACAGCAACATAGCGACCGGAGACGACTGCATTTCCTTAAGCCCAGGCTCCCACGTTGTTGGAATCCATCGTGTCGTGTGTGGTCCCGGACACGGGATCAGCATTGGGAGCCTCGGAGGGAATGATGGTGAGGTCGTTTCGAGGATTCGGGTCAAGGATAGTACGTTTGTGAATACCGATAATGGCGTTCGGGTCAAAACATGGCCCGATTCGAAAAGCGGTCTGGTGGATACTTTAATATTTGAAAACATCGGCATGAAGAATGTGGCTAATCCGATCATCATTGATCAGGAGTATTGTCCTACTTCTTGCAACTCTCAGGTTCGCTAAAACCCTAATTTCGTTTTTCTAATCGTTTTTTAGTCCGATCATCAGAAATCGAACCTGATATTTATAATATGTAGGTTCCGTCGAATGTACAAGTGCGAAATGTTATATTCAACAACATATACGGATCATCGAGCACGAAGATAGCTGTGAATTTGAAATGCAGTAAGAGCCACCCGTGCAAGAATGTGCAGCTTCGAGATATTAATCTGAAATACAACCAGGAGGATTACAAGTCAGTGATGCAATGCCTTAATGTGAATGGGGATTCGGAAGGCCATATGAATCCTCGGAGCTGCTTATAATTTGGGTCTCAATTTTAACTGAGCTAGGGTTTTCTGCTAGGCCAGATTTTATTGTAAAATTGTTTTAAGTGTTTTATGTTTTTGTTTTAAGTTGAATAATGTTTGACGCCCTTTTAGATAAGTGGCGATTTGGAGCAGCTCTGGCCTCTGTGCCCTTTATAAAGTGATCTCTCCTAGTTTGGTTTTTTGCAAATGTTTGGTTGATTGGAAAATATTTAGTACTATATTTGTAATATTCACTTTTATGATACTGCACTGCAATAGTCCAAAAGTCTGAGTACATAAGAAGATATTTAGAGATTCTTTGGCATTAAATTCCTTTAATTGAGAAAATATCTAACCAATTTGTAAACTTATTATAAACTGTAATCCAATTTACGAACCTAAAATGTAAAGTATTTGACAATATCACTAAAAAATAATACTCATCGACAATATCACTAAGAATTTTCTAATTAATAAATAAATTTATTCGAGGCAAAGAGATTAGTTCAGTGCAAGGGCGTCCCCTGGCCCCAAAATGGCCAGGGTTCAAGTCCTCACCAGCTCAAAATGAACAGATACTAACTTTAACCCACTAACTCCATCAAAATAAATAAATAAATTTATTCAAAACGTTAGAATAATTAATAATGAAGAAAGATATACAGATCTCGAAAGTCCAGCTCTCCCCAAATTCATGGATAAGAATGAACCATAAGTTAATTTATGGATGAAATTTGAATCGTATTTTATCATAATGACTATTTAATACTTGGGTGTGAATTTGCATGAAGCTATTTTGTATAGGTAAACTAAATGGACCACAACATCAATTCCACAGCTATTAATTAAAGTTTTCACACACTATGAACTGGGCCAGGGTTGGATGGGCCCACATCTCATCCAGAATCTGACGTGGTCCAGTTACTGTAAATTACTTAGAATTTTAAATAACGGAAAATAAATAATAATTTAAAAAGAGTCTTTATGAGGGTAACTTTGGAAATAGATGATATACATTAGTTCGCGTCTGACCGTGGATTTTAATCCTTGGATAAATCAACGGATGGGATTGTCTTCAGAATTTTGCGGGCTTCCGCGATCTGATTCCACTCAGTGATGATGACGTCGACATCGTCGCCTTGACCGGAACCCTAAGCTCGCCGGAGAACGAACCGAATGCTGTGTCTGACGTGTATCTTTTATGGCTATGTAGACGGATTGGACTCGGCTGTATTATTGGGCTCAGTCCGAAGATCATCCCCGTGAAGTTCGTAGTGGATTTAATGCGACGACTAGAGGCGGAGCTGTTTGATTTCTTTTTCCATGGATGTCCGCTTGGAGTGTCGAAGGAGGTGCGGCTGGGTGATATTCCGATGCGTTGGTTGTTCGAATTTGGAGTTTGATCTGGCGTGGATTGTTCGAATTTGGACTTTCGGCGGAGGGAAGGGAACCACCTCGGCGTGGAGACGGAGATGGAAGTTGGGGAAGCGATTTTATCTTCCTTGTTTAATTTCTGTGATTTGGATTTGAACAGCTTCGTGATGACGGCGAATTTGCTGGCGGTGGTGGTGGTGGTTGTGGTGTGCTCCTTCATCGACTTGCTCGCGGATGTGATTTGATACTGCGGTGTGCTGAAGAATCTCCGATCGGGTAGCATCCATCGATGCTTAGCTTCAACGTTGTCGAGATCGCGTTTGAAGGTATACGGCGAGACGGAGCGCGGGAAGAGAAGCGGAGGTGGAGGATGCGAGTGTTGTTTTTGGCGATTTTCAAAAGCCGCGAAACTCATATGCGCTTCAGCGTCGATCATATCAGAAAGCCGTTCGCGGAGGCATGATGCGCAGACGCCGACACAGCTGCTAACGTCATAAAGATGGTTCCTACACCTCATTTCTTCAACAGGTAGTTTTCACTTGCAAAGCCTCTGCTGAATGTTGATCTTTGTTTATGCAAATTGCATGAGTTTCGTGCAGTGGTGGTAGTTTTGTAGTCAGTCAATATCTATAGTTCAAGTTAGGTCTATGCCGCGGCCAGTGATGTGGCTGGTATGTTGCCACTGTTTGTGGTGGTGGAGCCACCGGCTAGTGTGGAAATCCAATTTGAAGACTTTTGTTTTCTTCTTGGTGTGGTGTTTTAGGGGAAGTTGGAAGTGGTTGGTGTGTTTGAAATACTGATGGGGTTTAGGAAATGGCAGGAGGTCATTGTTATAAAGGAATGCTTATGGAGAGAAGGGCAGAGAGTCAAATGTCAAACATGTTGTCTATAAAAGAATCAATTAGTCAACCCACACTGCAGGCTATAATTAGTCTGGATTAAGTGAAAGTGATGGCATGATGATCCTATCTTCACTTGAGGTTGGGGACTACATGTTGGAGAGGTATATGACCTTTAGCTAATGCTTGTTATTAACATGTTGACCATTTACATGAACCATATGTTTCCATGTGTCTGGTCTTCCAATGGTTTTGTATCATTGTTTTGGTATTTTGTTTTCAAGTTGAGAGCTTAGACAAATAGGCTTTAGAATGTTTGCTTGGTAGTTTGGAGAAATATGTTTGTGTCCTGCCCTAGGGAAGAATTTTGCACATGCTAACTATATTTGCCCATTAGAAGGATCTGTACACATGAAGACATTGTGGAGTTCAAATGACTAATGTATTTTCCTTACTTCTTGGTACCATGTGTATGTGAGTTTTCACTTTTCAGTCAGGTCGTTAGCAGCGGATTTGCTAGTAGTCACAACATTGTCTACTATTATGGTTAACTACATCTAACTACTTGAACTGTGATCCTCAGAAATGAAGAGTGGTCACCATCCTTCTTCAACCTAGATGCCCAGAGTCTCTTACAAGATCTTTGAATAGTGGAAGACCATATCAGCTGTCCTCTGGTACATTCAGTTAAATGTCTGTATCAACTACTTCACATTTCATCTTCTGTTGTCTGCTTGCATTTTCAACCCCTTTGTGTATTTAGTTCGAAACTAGAAATCATTTTAAGGCTTTTTGCCTGAGTTGGTATTTTGTTGCTTATACTTAACTCAGAATGCATGCCATGAATTACAAAAATGGGGAATGCTTGTGAAATGGTGACTATGTGACATTAAATACATACCCCCATTGCTTTGTTATTGAACTTTGGACATACGGGAGAACTGGCTTATCGACTTTCAGAGACTCCGTCTGATACTCTCTTTCCCAAAACTCTGTATGTTAAGGTTTTGACGAATATATTTTCCCACTATTTGCAGGAAAATGCTCCCATTTCTGAAAACAAAATGAAGACAACCTTGGACGCAGTACATTGAATTTACAGTACCATTCTTCATGAAAACTCTGTATTGGTTCTTCTCTCCCTTCATCATTGATCATGTTGGGTAGCTATTAGTATCAGAATCATCTAGAGGGTATGATTCATTTACTCCCCCCCTATTCATTAGCATTCGTAAGTTCTTGTCACGAAACATGTGACCCTTACATTGATTTCCAACATTTTAAATTTCGAACTCATTTGCAGGGGTTTTAAATTAATCATCTCATGGCGGGTGAATGTCCCCGGTGACAACTGTCCCTTCTCCAGAAAGCCCAGCGCTGCCTGTTCATAAAGAGTGATGGTTTTACCACAATATTGTATCAGGGCAATGAAAACAGGTATCAAATGCTATCTCACATAATAGCAACATGTCCTGGGACCTGGTGATAGCATACAAGCCATATATAAGTCAGAAGACTTGGGGTGTTTATTATTGTTATACAACACTTGGTCGATTACACATATTATGACTAACCACTGATAAAGATCAGATACAGATAGATGTAGGCTATGCTTAATTGTAGAGTTACATAGCTCTAAACAGGCAGACACTAGTATTCATTGAGTTTGATACATGGAATATTTATTTGAATTTCAGGCAGATTTTGACTTGAGAGGCTGAAATCCATGGCGAAGAGTAGCTTGCCAAACTTTCTCAGTGTCCATCATGCCGCGTCCACATTCATGCTCACTCCATCCTTCCAAGGCATGTACTATGCCTGCCACTCGCCAAGCACTCATCACCCTCCTTGGCAGCCAGTTCTGTCACAATAACAAAATAGTCAGCAAAGAGAAATTACGATATGCTGACAGATTGTATCAAAGGAAACAGAGAATGGTTTTTCCACAAACCTCGCATGAGTCAACATTCTCGATTGTAGAAGGCGAGGACAAGGCAGGGGTGGGCAGGTAGAAGCAGTCACGACGGAACTTTCTTGGAGGGATTTGAGAGAATGGAATGAAGACTGTCCCCTTAGGCGCCTTGCGTTGCTCTTCCTCACTTAATCCGTCTCCAACCAGCCAAGTATTGGTCTGCGCCAAAACATAAAGTGCATCATACATCAATCAAACTGATCAGCACCATTCCAGAAAGTTTCTCATTGGTAGATATACATACCTTGGAAGCGGCACCCCTGGAGAAGGCCAAGTTACTAACAGAGTCAGAATTGAGCCAAGTCTTGAGCTTATCATACTCAGTCTCACGCGTCATCACAACCTTGACAAGTTTTACACAGATCAGCACCATTCATAACTGGCAGTAATCTTCTAAGCTCAAAATGGATGCAGATCAAAATTATATTACCTGAACTCCGTTTTGGCACAGAGCATCCGCAACATAGTATGCAACCTTGGTCAAGTGGCCCCTCATAAGGATTTGAGTTGCCCCTTGAGGAATGCTGTTTAGGACAACAGCCACTGCTAAGCTGCTTCCATCCACCAACTTCAACTTCAGCTTTGGAAACTTTTGAACGTACAAGTCACCGTTTTTGTTCAGCTCCTCACCCTGCATGTCCATTTTGCCCAAAGTGTTAATAACTCATCGGTCAAGGTAGTAGTACCAAAGCATCAGCTGGTTCCACTCACCTGATTCAAAAGACCTAAGCTCAGCACCTTGGCTCCCTTCTCCTCTGCATCGAGTATGGCCTCCTCGATCAAGTTATTGATCGACTCCCTCTGCCATTCCAAGAAGTACTGCACAAACACAACACACAATGTTGACCAATCAAGAGTATTTTCCAGTCCAGTGTGTTAATTTACCCAAGTTTGTAGTCTCTCTCTCGTTACCTGAATTTTATACTTGGGAATAGCCCATGTCTGCAGTTTGAGGTGTCCACACTGATTCCTCTCGACGGTAAAAGTCTTACCATAGACCCAAGTCAAAACCATGGACCAGACTGTAACAGGCCACATAGCCCACAAGTACCACCTAGACTTGTAAGGCTTGGAAGCCAGAGAGGCGAATCCAAGCCTCATATGGTAGATGGACTCGGGCGTAGTCAAGTGAGTCAAGTGCACCACGTCTGGGGCCTCGTCCTTCCTCTCCAACGAAGCCTTGTGCAGCTCGTCCGAGGACTTGTCCGTGGTGCCGTACACATAGTCGTAGAATGGCATGAACAGTGAATAGTTTGTCCTAAACTTTGTATGGTGCAACGAGTGAAACCTACATGCATCACAATTTTAATTACATCATTTTACTCGTGTGTTTTGAATTTCAAAAAAGTACCATAATTTATTATGAATTAACATACATAATGTTATGCATAATCCTTTGAAAAGCTACGAATAATATAAATTAATTCTATTTAATCCTAATCATTAATTACAAAAATGAATGAATGAGATTAGTTCTGATGTCACTTATCATGTGATCTTTATTCTACAACATGGGGCTTGGCTAGGGATTTTGGTGAAACTCCACGTGATTCATTCGAAGTAGCAATCAGAAAAGTTTCAAAGGAGAAGGTCGTAGCTTGATCGCCTCAAGAAATCCTACTTAAAGGAGCTGGAGACGACTAATAAGCCCGTTTTTCTGGAAGAAGATAGTCACGGAGAGTTGGAAGGGAATTATTTAGCTGAAGAAGAGAGAAGAGCTATTCAGAGGAAGAAGGCAGAGGATACTGTCAAGATTGCCAAGGCTTTAGGGATGAAACCTAGTTTACCGGATGATGAAGTAGTGTAGATTTTCATTAACAGGGATGAGGATCGGAGAAGAGAAGAAGAGAAGGAGGATAGAAGATATAGAGAGGAGCGTCGTAGGTGAGTGCTACTGGCTCCAGTAGTTCTCCCTTTCCTGATAGTGCAAGGTGGCCGGTTTTGGTATCCTTTTTTGAGAGTAGTGTTGTTTGCAGGCTGGTTGGGAGGTTCGATGTAGGTTGGCGAGAGTTGTTAGTCCTAGTGTGTAGTCTTGGGTGTGTCAGTAGTGTGCTGTTGGTGTTTGTCTTTCGGGATAGTGCTCAGTGCTTTTGTGAGAGTTCTCTTGGTAGCGTGTTGTTTGTGGGTGGTCCTCTAGCCCTCAGTGTGTCCGTCTGTTCCAGTGTTTGGCCTTTGGGTCTCGGTGTTTCCTGTTCGATCCTTCGGGTTCGGTTTTTTTGGTGGCTAATATCCACTAAGTATAAAAAAACAGTTACTTGTCACTTACTTCATTTAATTATTTCGTTATTATATCTCTCATATCACATGCAATTAAATTGAAACGGGCGGTGCCATAAATTTCGTGTAGGACCACCAACATGCAAAAGTTCGGCAACAACAATTTTTTTTTGATTACAGGTGTTAGAATGTGAGGCGTTAATTGTTAGTTGTTAGATGTTAGGGTAAGGAATCGAATCCGAGCACCAGTAGGTGTCGGGTGAGCAGGCAACAACAAATTAATTAGGCGAACAGCTGCTACAAAATAACTATCTCTATCTCTCTTTTATTTATTTATTTGTTTATGTAAAAAGAATAAAAAGTGTTTAAAAAAAGGAAGCAGAGGAGGATGGAGGAACTTACGAGGGGGTGTACATGAGGTACTTGAGAGGAGGAAACACAGAGAAGAGCCAATTAGGAATGAGCTCAAAATTGCAGTGTCCCATGTTGTTCATGAAGTCAATATAGGTCTCGTAGATCGCAAATGACACGATGGAGGCCGTGCACATCCGGATCGTTGTGTACAACGGTATAGCAAACAAGAAGAAGTAGGCTATGTGTTCCGCAAATGGATGAATCACAGCTGCATACGTACACCAAAATTAAAATTAAAATTAAAATTGAGAGAATGAATTATATATGATATGATATGATATTGGGGAGATAATGGTCGTTACATGTGATTGGCTCGGTGGCGATGGAGGAGTGGTGGTGGGAGTGGTAGCGGGAGTAGAGGAAGTGGTGGTGGAGAGCTCTGTGTAGCCAGTAGTACAAGAACTCAACCGGGCCGGCGTGTAGAAGTGCTGTTATGATGCATCCATCCAGCCTGAAAAATGGGATGTTTTTCGCATTCGGAACGTATTCTCTTCCCAAGAAGAAGAGTAATCCGTTGAATATCACTTGATCATCCCTGCATGAGAGCATCAACCAAATTATATACATACTAGTATTACACAACACATTATATATTAAAGTACCACACATCCAACTAACTAAACTTTATATAATTAATTAACTAGTAATTAAACTGACCAATCTCTCTCTCTATCAACTTGCTCAAAATCAATGCTTTTGTCTACTATTCTGTTGCTTCCTTTGGCTGTCTTGTATCGAGACAGAGAGATCCATAGCTGGTTGTGAAGCATACGGAACAGGAGGAACGGGAAGATGAGGAAACTCGATAAGTCCCTCTCCTCCTTGTCTGCTGTGATGAACGAATACGTGTTGTGAATAGCCCATGGCGCAATCACCACATACTTCCACAACCACACAATAAAACAACGTTAATTATAAAAACACAGCAAACATCAATCACAAACCATGTTATGGGTAAAAAGTGAGAAGCAGGCATGCACTGAATTAATAGAGAATAATATACCTTGAAAACTCCGAGACGCTTCCATGGCCAATCAGTGAGAATGCCAGGTCTTGAAGCCATTGAAGGAATGAGAATCTCTAGCTACCTTCAAATCTGATTATAAAACTTTGTATAACAAAGTGAAGACGATCGACACTGAGGTAGAGAGAGAGAGAGAGCAGTAGATCAGATCTCTCCTAGCTAGCTACTACACAAATATTAGCTCCTCTCTCCAATGGGGCGGAAAGCATTCTCATTTATAACAGTACTCTCCAGACTTTTGATCTGTTAACAGTCTTTTATCAAGCTACGGATTAATTATGGAAGTACGCGTACACATATACCAAATTAAAGACACAGCAGCTATTGTATTTAGTATTACTAATTAAGACCAACAGACTTATGTTTTTAGATCAATAACTCATTAATTGCAAGTTTACGTGTGTGTCTGGTCAATCAAAGTAGTTACGGTTTTTTAATTGAATGATATATGTTATAATTTATATGCCCCATGGGCTGGATATGGTTGGGACTTGTTTATCCAACACATATTCAAACAAAGTCTGTAGGCATGCACTTCAACCATTTCTCAAGACAACTTGATAATCATATGGGCTGCATCTCATATGGTTAACATGTTACATTAAGGTACATGTTAAAGGGTGTGTTGGGTGTTCAATACCCACCACCAACAACCGGCAATGATCCCCAATTAAATTACATAAATGGACATTGAGATAAGGTTGGAGTACATGCGTGCAGGCTTTGTTTCGAGGTTAACCTTGTCTGGAAAACATGGTCCTATCTAGCGGGCTCCTCATATATTTCAACAATATATACTTGTCGATCGAGCATAGTTGGATCAGTGTGCATGGCTCAGAAATTAGCCACGACGGTTTGCTGTGTTTATGATGGCAGCCTGTGTGATGATCATTTGAGACCCAGCTTAAAAATAATATGAAACACAGTGAACTAACAAAAACAGCGAAGCAGATATTTTTAGCTTTTGTATTGATGTATGTATTTATTGAACCTCAGCTACTAGAAGTTTCGGGTACAGTTGAGAGGTCATTGAGCGTAATTATTGTCTGTCAATGGTCGACCCAATTAGTGTATGTATGGTGTGATATACTAAATGAGGAGGAGAGTGGGGATATATATATGATCACTTTGGCTTCAGAAAGATCGATCAATCTATATATATGTGGGTCGTGTAATCCAGGGCCTGCTTGTGCATTGAATTCATGGGAGGCTAATTATAGGCCTGGGCGTCCAGACCCGAAAACCCGAAGACCGAACCGAACCGAAAAAAGTCCGAACGGATCGGTTCTTCTCGGACCGAAAACCGAACCGAACCGAATGCTTAATGGATTGCCACTTGTCAGCATATGATTGGTCAATAAAAAAACCCTAATTCGAGTGTCTCGCTCTCGCCTCACTAACTCACTTCATTTCGTTCAACGGCAACCAGACACCAGAGCTCTCTCGCCTCTTCAGTCTTCAGCCTCCAAATCGCCAACCAGAGCTCTCTCAGGCGTCGCCGACCCGAGCCCAGGTGTCTCTGGCTCTCCGTCTCCGGCTCTCCGACCCGATCCCAGGCGTCGCCTGCTTTCTCCGACCCGAGCGAAGGCGTGGTGGTCGTCTCCGGATTCGAGTTCAAGGCTTCAAGCCTTTAAGGTACTGTTTATCCTCTCAGAGTCTCAGTCCTGAATTGCAGTGAATTCAGTGAATTCGAATCCTTTTGATTGTTTTGAATATTGATCAAGTCTTTGGTTCATGCTTGCTGACTTGCTGTATTGTGTATTCGGTTCAATTTGTTGAATCCATTTGTTCATTCAGTGATTTGAATATTGTGCAGAGATGGATGCATCACAATATTCGAGCTCCAATTCAGATTCGGATTCAAATTTGGGTGCGGATGCTTAAAAAAATGTTCTGACATTTGATAGTACCGCTACCGGAGGCTCTGGAATTAAAAGGAAGCGTCCTTCTTCAGTAGCACTGCAGAACATTGGTGAAGCTGAACAATTTGAAGAAGCTGAAGAAGTTGGTGAACCTGCCGAAGCGCCAGAAGCTGCTGAAAAGCCTGATGGAAGATTGTGGGTTTGGGGGCACTTCAAGAAGATTAAAAAGCCAGTATATGGGATGAAGAATGGTAAGAGGGTGCAAACTCATGAAGTGGTTAGAGCTAAGTGTAACTACTGTGCTAAGGATTTAGCTTGCGATACGTATGAGAATGGGACTAGTAGTCTACAGCGACATATCGATAATGTTTGCAAGAAATATCCATGGAGAGTGAAGATAAATGATGGGCAGCAAAAACTCACTTCTACTGGCCGTACTGGGGCTAAAGAGTTGAAGACTGTTAAGTGGAGTGATCAAGAGTGTAGAGAAGCAGCTGTGAAGATGATAGTCATGGATGAACTTCCGTTTAGCTTCATCGAGAAAGAAGGGTTTAGATATTTTTGCAGGTATATTGTCACATTGATGAAGTGTGAACTTGTATGAATTGTTTTTTAACTTTTTATGCTTGGACTGAACATGTTTATATGTTGTTGGACTGAATTGTATGTTGTTGGACTGAATTATATGTTGTTGGACTGAATTGGACTAAATTGTTTTTTCAGGTATGTTGTGCCTGATTGGCATGTACCTTCGAGGAGGGTGATTTGCAAGCAGTTTTTGAAGATGTATGCTGCTGAAAAGGCGAAGTTGACGAAAGAGCTTAAGGGTCATTGCTTGTGCTTAACCACCGATACTTGGACATCGGTGCAGAACATCAACTACATGGTGGTGACTGCCCATTTTGTTGATTCAGCTTGGAAAATGCAGAAGAGGATTCTTAGTTTTAAAGTGATTCCTAACCATCGTGGAGAAAGCATAGGGTGTTTGTTGGAGGATTGTTTGCTAGAATGGGGAGTGGATAGAGTGTTGACCATATCAGTTGATAATGCTAGCGCCAACAAGGTGGCGATTGATTACATCAGGGAGAGGATGTTAGGGTGGGAGATATCACCTTTGGTTGGTGGGATTTATTTGCATATCAAGTGCTTTGCACACACTCTGAATCTCATTGTCCGAGCTGGTCTTTTGATAATGGAAAATTCAGTTGGTTCAATTAGGAATGCTGTGAGATATGTGAGGAGCAGTGGGGCAAGACTTCAGCAGTTCAAAAAGTGTATGGAGAAAGAGAAGGTGGAGTGTAAGAAGGTGTGCATCCTCGATGTGCCAACAAGGTGGAACTCCACCTATCTAATGCTATCAACTGCATTAGAACTCAGAAAGGCTTTTGATAGATTGGCAAGGGAAGAAGGCACGAAGTACAGGAGTTACTTTGAGGAGGATGAAGACCTTGAATTCGAAGAAGACTTGGTGCTTGGGTTGGGAGAAGTGAATTTGACTGGTGATGTAAGTAATGCAGCAGAGGGAACTCAGGCAAGGAAGAAAGGGAAGGGGAAAAGAGTAGGACCACCGGTTACACATGATTGGGAGAAGGCTGAAACTTTTGTGAGGTTTCTGAAGATATTCTACGATGTGACAATGAGGATCAGCGCCTCAACCAAACCAACATCGTGGAAAGCTTTTCATGATATTGTGTGTATCAGAGCTGAGATTGATGGACTATTTCCTCAGGAGGGAATGAGCACCGGGTCGGAGACTGAAATGTTTTTAATGGATATGGCAGTAAGTATGAAGAGGAAGTATGAGAAATACTTTGCCACCTTAGAGGACTGCAATCAGCTTTTGTTGATTGCCTTGGTGTTAAACCCAAGGTACAAGCTCAGAAACTTCGAATCTACATGCAAGAAATGGCTGAAGATGGAGATTGATGATATTAGAAAGAAGTCAGCTGAGCTTAAAGATCTTCTGATTCAGCTTTGTGATGCTTACAACTCCATGATTGTTGAGGCATCCTCCAAGGTAACAAAATCTCGGAGTGGAGATAGCCAAGGGAACAAATCCTCATCTAAAAAGAGGACTATAGAGCCTACTGGAATTATGAAGGACATGGAAGAAGATTGGGAGAGAGAATTGGAAGACTCTGATGAGGGAGTTGTAGGACATGAAGTGGACATGTATCTTCTAGACCCGATTGTGAAGGTTGTAAACCCTTTAGATTATGACATATTGGAATGGTGGAAGACAAATGATGACAAGTATCCTAGCCTTGCTGCTCTTACCAAAGATATTATGGCAATTCAAGTGAGTACAGTAGCAAGCGAGTCTTCATTTAGCACCAGCAGAAGGGTCATTGATCCATTTCGGAGCTCTCTATCTCCTAAAACCGTGGAAGCATTAATCTGCTACCAAAACTGAATACGGTCTGAAAGTATCCATAACCTTCAATACATTCCAACTGTTGAGGACATTGAGTTTTATGAAGCTTTGGAGGAAGGTAATTAACTTGTTATCTGAATTTTGTTTATATTTGAGTTTGATTTTGGTGTCAACTTGTTATCTTGTTTAATGATAGAACAAGCAAGGGAAGAAGATAATGCTACAGTTGATCAACAAGAGAATGAAGAGAATCAAGAGATGCCTTCTACCTCAAAATCAACTAAAGTGTCTCAAACTGATAAGGGGAAAGCTAAAGTTACCAGTACCACAACCTTGAAGAAGGGGAATCAAGGGAGCAAAAAATTAATCATAAGGTTAAGGACCTAAGGTACTTATTTCTGAATTGAATCCTTGTTGATATTTGATATTTGATATTTATAAGTAGAATCCATACATTTTTTTTTGAATCTGTAAGCATTGTTTTATACTTTAATGGGAGTTTCCAATATCACTGGTTTTATACTTTGTCTTAGTGATTTTTCTTTCTGTTGACATCCAAATGATGATATGCACTGTGAAGAAGACGATTCTTTTCTGTGTCCTCTTATCCATTCTTTTCAGCATCTTCTATTTTGTTTTCTTCTTAGGTTTGATCAGAGTGTATCTATTTTTTGCAGGAGCTTGTCGCATAATGAGCAGTCCAACTTCAATGACCACTTTCATTGTTGCGCAAACTTGAGATAACCAACAACCATGAGTCCAAAAGCATGATCAATATGCAAATTTTTAGTGGCATCTATGTAGTGTGTGTAAAATATTTTACGTTTGAACATCTCCCCCAACAATATTAGTTTTGAGAGTTACGTGTTTTCTTTTTAACTCATTTGTGTCACGAAGTGCAGATTGTAAGTTTGTTTTTCTGTACACCCGAAAAAAACCCAAACCGACCCGAAAAAAAACCGAACAACGCAAAAAAAAAACCCGAAACCCAAAAAATCGGGCTTTGGTCGGTTTTCACTTTCAAAAAGACCGAACCCGACCCGAACCAAATTTTCGGGTTTCGGGTCGGTTTTCACTAAAGTAGGGACCGAACCGAACCGAGCCCAGACCTAGCTAATTATGCTTGATATCGAGAGTTGTCATATCCGGTACAATCAAGTAAAAAATAAACAAACAAACAAAAAACCATGTCATTTTGCTTAATTACAATTAACATTATCATAAATCTACACCGTTTTGAATTTCAGCATACATAAAAGTAAAAACCAACAACGTCTATTTTGGTTTGATTGTTATTATTACTGAGAAACTTTCTATTCTACGTGCCAACTAAGGGCCCGTTCTATAGGGGTTGGATTTGGGGTGTTGGGAGATTAGATTAGATTAGATTAGATTGTGTTGGGTGAGATTAGGTGAGATTGGATTGTATTGGGGTGTGTTAGGTGAGATTGGATTGTGTTGGGTGATGTTAGATTAGATTGTATTAGATTGGGTGGGTGGAGTGAGTGGGTCCCAGTTTATAAAATAATATTATAAAAATGTTAGATTAGATGAGTGGAGAGAGAATATGTGAGTGAAGAGTAATTAGATGAGTTGAGATTATAAAAAGAAAATATATTTTATAATAAATATATTATGTGAGTGGAGAGTAGATTAGGTGAGTGGAGATTGTGTTAGATTAGATTGTGTTGGGTGAGATTGGGTAAGATTAGATTGTGTTGGGTGAGATTGGATGAGATTGGATTGTGTTGGGTGAGATTGGGTCGGATTGACCCAATCCCTATAGAACAGGCCCTAAATATTGTTGACTTGTTACATGACATATCTAACTAGGTAACACTTTTCATCTGATATATGCATCACACTTAGGGCCCGTTCTATAGGGGTTGGATTTGGGGTGTTGGGAGATTAGATTAGATTGTGTTGGGTGAGATTAGGTGAGATTGGATTGTATTGGGGTGTGTTAGGTGAGATTGGATTGTATTGGGGTGTGTTAGGTGAGATTGGATTGTGTTGGGTGATGTTAGATTAGATTGTATTAGATTGGGTGGGTGGAGTGAGTGGGTCCCAGTTTATAAAATAATATTATAAAAATGTTAGATTAGATGAGTGGAGAGAGAATATGTGAGTGAAGAGTAATTAGATGAGTTGAGATTATAAAAAGAAAATATATTTTATAATAAATATATTATGTGAATGGAGAGTAGATTAGGTGAGTGGAGATTGTGTTAGATTAGATTGTGTTGGGTGAGATTGGGTAAGATTAGATTGTGTTGGGTGAGATTGGATGAGATTGGATTGTGTTGGGTGAGATTGGGTCGGATTGACCCAATCCCTATAGAACAGGCCCTTAATGGTTTCATTTAACATTCAAACTAACCCTAAACCTAATTCCATTTTGACCAGTTCACCATCTCAATTAATAACTAACTTTTGCATAGCAAGCACTCCATGAATTCGGGCCTGTTCTATAGGGATTGGGTCAATCCGACCCAATCTCACCCAACACAATCCAATCTCACCCAACACAATCTAATCTTACCCAATCTCACCCAACACAATCTAATCTAACACAATCTCCACTCACCTAATCTACTCTCCACTCATATAATATATTTATTATAAAATATATTTTCTTTTTATAATCTCAACTCATCTAATTACTCTTCACTCACATATTCTCTCTCCACTCATCTAATCTAACATTTTTATAATATTATTTTATAAACTGGGACCCACTCACTCCACCCACCCAATCTAATACAATCTAATCTAACATCACCCAACACAATCCAATCTCACCTAACACACCCCAATACAATCCAATCTCACCCAACACAATCTAATCTAATCTCCCAACACCCCAAATCCAACCCCTATAGAACGGGCCCTTCGTCTTTCTTCTTTTTTGCAAGCAATTATCACCAATCAACTTCAAAAATAAATTCACAGTTGAAAAAAAGGACCTTTATAGAACAATGTCTTTTTTTTAAGGCCCAGCTCATCATGAAACATAGTATTAAAGTACGTCTTGAAGTGGACAAATACACTTGTGCCAGCTATCGTTATGGTGCCACATGTCATAAATTATATTTGTATCAATTAAATGTTTGGAATTCCTATCAAGTGCTGTCAATTAATTGAAAAATAATTATTTGAAAATAATGTAGTTTAAATAAAATAATATCAAAATAATGTCGTTTCAATATATAATAATTCATAATTTGAATACAAAACTATTTTAAAACTATACAGTATTAACTTAAAATACACAAAAAGTATATTATTTTATTAAATCGCTGCTTTTCACTTAGACTGTAAAACTAAATAATTTTGAAATGTGGCACCATAACATCGCTCTGTCAAATAATAAATGCTTGATTGCGCAAGTATATATCCAAATCCATGTCGACGAAAATGATTTATATGTCTCTTGCAAATGATATGTAACTTAGGACACAAGCGTATGGCGGTGAAGTATAAAATGCAATCCATCTCTCCAACCACATATAGTCGTCTAGCTCTACGTGATGTGGTTGTTCTTGTTTCTGCTCAAATAATCACATTATACATTATCATCATAACCCCTGATACATTTATGAATCTCATGTGGTAGATGGAACATTAACCAACTGCTGGTCCTGTCATGGACTTGTTACCTCATTTTCTTACTTTTCATTATTTAACATATATATAGAGGGGCGTTCAATTGAGGACACCCAAAATTTGTAAGGACGTAGGCAGTGACGGAACTAGCTTGAGCCGGGGGTGACAAATGTCACTCCCATGTTTTTCCAATTTTTTGTTATATATATATTGTTAATTTCTGATTTAAATAATAAAATTAATTTAGTTTAGTATTTATATGTTAAAACTAGTTTAATACCTAAAACTAAAAGTGTGTTATGGAGCCATATGTGGTGACTTTTGAGAATCATGATTTTTGTTATTTTTATTTTTATTGGCATGGATTGAGGAAATTATAATTTGTTATTTACGTTAAGAGTTAAATACATTAAGTAATTAAATTAGTTGAATTTTGTAAATGTATAAACAATTCACGTTCAAGGTGGAAATTCGTGTCGAAGTTTTTTGTTGAAAGTTTATATTAGAGCCAATTATATTCGTATTCTTATAGTTGGTTTAATTAATTTTGTTTGGATGAAAACGCCAACTACTAATTTATTCTTCAGAAAAAATACTGATTGAATATATATTAAAGAGTTTTTTGTAAGTGAAGATTGTACCTCGCCAACAGAATGGTAGATGATTTCTTATCGGATTGATTCGTTGTCAACATTAAGAAATAATATTGAAATGTTTAACGCTAATTCAATCATAAATGATTTTTGTGGCATGGTAATAAAATATTGTCTGTTTAATGTAATAGATTTTTAATGTTATTTTTTAAATAATGTTCGTTGATTTTCGTATGCCACCCCCTGTCGCTATTCCTGGGTCCGTCCCTGGACGTAGGAAATCTCATCCATTAGATCATCATCCATCTAACCCCCGGTGCTTTGTGGGTGCGCCATGTGTCCCATTACCAAAAATCCATCAAAAGCAAAAAGCAAAAAGCAAAAAGTAAAACCCACTACCTATCTGCACACGTGGCGCGTTGTGGTTGGTTGTCCTCACGTCCTCACAAAATTTGATGCCCTCAATTCAAATGAGGCACCCCTTTTTAAAGTGAAGCAGTGAGGCACGATTTGAGCCAACTACGTATCTCACTCAAACCCCCGTACTTTGTGGGCGCGCCACGTGTCCCACTACCAAAAATCCATCAAAAAACAAAAAAAATAAAAAGCAAACAACTATTCCTACACTATTCCCTGCCACACATCATCTAAATGAGTGGCTCACAATGTGCCTCACGTGACTCACTTTTACAACCCGGACTCAACCGAACGGTCCTATATATATATGGACTATATAGAAGAACGATCAAATGAGGCAGCCCTTGGTAGAATGAGACAGTGAGGCACGATCTCGGTTGTAAATCTAACCTCCCGTGCATCTGAGGCGCGCCACGTGTCCAAGAGTTGCGTTCACACTACTTTTGACAAAAGTAGTGTGAACGCAAATGGCGGCTGTGACATGTGGCTTCGCCACGTGCGTCCAATCAAGTCGATCAACGGCTCGGATTGTACCTCACTTCCTCATTCTACCAACTTTGCCTCAACCGAGTGCTCCCCGGGCTATATATATATAGAGGAGCGCTCAAATGAGGCAAGCCAAATTAGAATGAGGCAGTGAGGCACGATCTGAGCTACACATCTACCCCGTGCTTTGTTGGCACGCCACGTGTCCCACTCACAACATTAGTGTGAACACGTTCAAGTGAGTGGGATACGTGGCAACGACACGTGCGTTTGATGGCTGAGATGAGTGGCTGAGATCGTGCCTCACGTGCCTCACTTTACTGTTCACTACCTCATTTGAACGCTCCTATATATATAGTCATTGATGGAGTTGATCAGAAGCAAGTGGCGAAGCCACGTGGCACGAGTCGCCATTTGCGTTCACACTAGGAAAGTAGTGGGCACTATTTTCCACGTGGCGCGCCCACAAGGGGGGGGGGGGGGGCGTTGATGGATGGCTGAAGGTTGCCTCATTTGATCGCTTATATATATATAGAGGAGCACTCAAATGTTACTGATGAGTCGTATTTATACGACTCGTCGAGTCAACAAAACCCATCTATTTCGACACTTTATCATGCGAACAGTTACTTTCTAGTATGGTTTTACATTTCAGGTGCTTCGGAAGCTCTAGGAGGAAAAGCGCCTAAAGATTGGCTTTTCAGGCCAAAACATCACAAAGGAGATCTGGCCGGGACCGCAAGCCAGCAAGCCGGCCGAGAGATCAAATGCCCGAGCCAGGTTCTATCGGGCTGAGAGTGAGGTTCTCCGAAGACGCTCTCGACCGGCCAGCTTAGTTCCGCCCACGTCCGAAGAAAGCCTGGCCGCAAGTACCAGTTTACACAGGCCCAGTCGCAAGACGGACAACCCGGTCGCAAAGCAGTGAAATCTCGGCTCGTCCCAAAGGTGTGGCAGTTCGAATCTCGGCTCGTCCCTCGGAGTGGCAGGAGCTATCTCGGCTCGTCCTTCAGCGTGGCGGCGCAGGCCAATTTCCTAATCTCATCCGAGACCAATCGTGCGCGTTCCAGGCCGCGGTCGAGACAAAAGCTGGCCGGCAGGATGAAGAGCTCGACCAGCTCGGTCGCGGGCCTAAGCAATCTCGGCCGGCCCGGTCGCACATCAGCAAGTCGGTGGACTTCGGCTCGTCTTCAGGCATGGCGGTTTAAGGAGTTTCCTAATCTCGTTTTTGGATCTTGTCCAAAAACAGATTTAGAAACGGAACAAGATTTGGATCTAGCCAAGAATCGACTTGGGAACCCTTGGACTTTTGCTATAAATAAGACCACATGCATTAGGGTTCCGTGTGCTTCAATTCATCTCATTCTCTCGGATCCAGAGTTTCTCTCTCATCATTCCTCCGACTAGCCGACGTTAATAGAGAAGAATTCCTTTACCTTCTATTAATTATTGTTTATTGTTCCCATGGATATGAGTAGCTAAACCATTCGTTCAGTTTAGAGTTTCGTACTTGTGAACACGTTTTGAGATATCTGTTCTTAGTGCTATTTTATATTTCGCTAGTTCTTGTGCTCATTCTCATGAATTAAATTGCTAGACTATGTGGATGCTTTGTCGCAAGGCCTGGTTGATCAACTAATTCTTACCGTTAATATTTACTGGATATCTTGTCGTAAAAGTAGATAGTAACACCTAGGTTAAATAATACCTTTGTCGGGTTGTTTAATTTAGGAGAGAACTAGAAGTCTAACACCTTTGTCGGGTTAGGTTGTGGCGTATCACCTTTGTCGGGATACTTGGGTCGTTACCTTTGTCGGAATAACCACACTTTGAAGTTTGAAATATAGAATTGATCATTAGATATCTATGATAAACGTGTCACAAGAGAAACCCTAGACTGAATACCTTCTCTGATTGAATACTTTTCGTTTTATTTCTCTGCGCTTATTACAATTGCCCACAAACCCCCAATCACTTGTTTACAGAACGACTTAACCTCACCAGCTCTCTAGGGTTCGACCCTTGCTTGTCAGTTTACTAGTGTTTTGCAAGGAAAATATAAATTCAAATTTGACTCGACCAACGAAGCTTGTCAAATTTTGGTGCTGTTACCGGGGAGTTGCGTTCGGTGAAGTTGTTCTTTGTTTTTCTATTTTTATTTTTATTTTTCTATTTTATTTAGCTACTTTTTGTGCTTCGCTACTTGCTGCATTATGTCTCGTGCAGGTAGTCAAATTGGTGACGATGAAATCAACAATGAGGTCAACCCGGTCATCCCAAACAACGAGGCACCGCCTCCATTCTATGATGACCCGGAGCGGCTCGCTCGTGCTAGGAACCAGCGGGTTAGGGAGGCTTCCCGAGTATATCAAAGGGCACCTGTTGCTCCGAACGGTGCTGCTCCAAGATAGCCACCCCAACCGCCTCAACAACCATAGCCACCACCACAGCCGCTCATCAGGGAAGAGGCCGACTATGAAGGAGAGTACTACTACCGCGAGCCCACCATGAAGGAGCTGTCTGCCCCAAACTTTCGGAATCAGCCATGGTGCATCTACGAGGACCCAGAGCTGGAGGAGATTCAGATCTAGACCGCAGTCGTGCACCATCTGCCCAAGTTCTCAGGACGTCAAGGAGAGTCGGCCACCAAGCATCTACAAAGCTTTCACGGCATCTGCATAAATCTCCGACCATACGGAGTCGACTTGGAGGCCTTTAAATTAAAAGCTTTTTACTTCTCTTTGATTGATGCAGCTAACGATTCGTTCTTGTCTCTGCTCTCAGGTAGCATCAAGACATGGGACCAGATGCAGAAAAAGTTCATGAACATGTATTACCCAATGGGCAGGGCGATGCAGGTTCACAAGCAGCTGCAGGACATCTGGCAGGGATCGAATGAGTCAATGTACGAGTACCTGGAGAAGTTTAACGCCTTGGAACAGAGCTGTTGCAACCTAGGAGTCCCAGAGAAGCTAATCATCAAGTACCTGTTGGACGGCCTGAGACCGCTCGACAGGATGTTGCTAGACACCTCGGCTGGAGGAACGATCATGGACATGCCCCCGAGCAGAATAAGGCAGTTGGTCGCAAACGTGGCTGAGAACGCAAGGTTTAGAGAGGAGACCACTCGGCAGGAGGAGTTTAGTCGGACCAAGAATGTCGCAAAGGGTGATACCCCAGTGAACTCAATGGCCGAATAGATTAAGCAACTGAAGGAGATGATGCAGCAGCTCATAAGGAGATAACCGGTCCAGGTGAAGCCGTGTGAGTTTTGTGGTGCGACGGACCACCGGACGGATGCTTGCCCAACCCTGGTGGAAGAAGACCAAGGCAAAGTCAATGCGGTGGACGGGTACTAGAACTATAACAACCGGGCCAGGCCAGCTCGACAGTACGGACAAGCAGCCAATGGGCAGGGCTGGAGGAATGAATACTGCTCACCGAGGGAGCCAGCACATCATGTCGCGCCCCAACAGTCCCAGCAGTACTATCGTCTACCATACCGCCAGCTACAGGGAGGAAACAACCAGGCCGACGTGACTCAACAAGGGTCGAGCAAGTCCCTGGAGGATATCGTGAAGGACCTCGCTACCTCGGTGCATCGGTTCCAGGCCAAGACCAATGGGGCAATTGCCGACCTATCTAAGCAGATGTCCCAGATAGCCACCACGGTCTCTGAGCTTAAAAACGACCCAGGACGGTTGCCATCTCAGACCATACCGAACCCAAAAAGGAAACGTCAACGCAGTGACACTCAGAAGTGAGGAGGAATTCAGAAACGACGAGGAAGAGCCCGCTACAGAGTCCACCGGGCCAGCAGAAGACTACGTAGTCCACCAGGCCAGCAAACGATGAGAAAGCCGACTTTAGGGAAAACCCTAGTTTTTTTATTCAAACAAAAGCTACTAATGAAGATTACATGAGTTTACTTAAATAAGAAAATAAAATGATGCCCTAATATGAAAATTACTAAAAACAGAAAATTTCTAAAAATATTAAAAATTCAAAATAAAATAGTAAACGACTCCGAAAGCCCAAAAAATGCCCTATAACATGAGCATAGCTCGTGATTTCTGATCGTCTTGTCGTTCTGCTTAGAATAAGGTATTATGAGCTGAAAATGGACACCGGCAACTCCAATCCTGCTAACTTGCACCAATTTCCTCGAATCCTACTAAATTGCGCCACTTTCCTCCACAACCTCAGGTATCGCTAAATCACTAATCTGTCCGCATCATCCCCTCCCGAGTATAGAAGATTCTCCCTCGAATTCGAGCCCATCGCTGGGTCAAAAGAATCATCTTTAAACAGAATCAAATGTTTAACATTGAACACGTCCGAATTGTGAACATGGTTAGGCGGACGAAGGCGATATGCATTTGAATTGATCTTTTCCACGATCTCCACAGGGCCAATCTTGCGGGCGGCGAGCTTACTATACTCGTGAGCAGGATAACGATTCTTAGTCAACACTACCCAAACAAAATCACCGACCTCAAATTCGACAGGTCGTCGTCGCGAATCAGCCTGTAACTTATACTTAACAGTGTTGGCCACTAGCTGATCGAGTGTCTGTTGGTGGGTCTGATGAAGCTGGCCAATAAGCTCCTCAGCAGTAGAATGCTGGCGAATTTTGCTAGGCAGGGTCAATAAATCTGAAGGCTTGCGGGGAACAGTCCCATACACCACCCGAAATGGGCTAAATCCCATTGTACGGTTGACCGCATGGTTGTGAGCAAACTCGGCCTGTGGAAGGCGTTGATCCCATGCTTTTGGATGATCACCCACTAGACATCGCAGCAGATTACCTAGAGAGTAGTTGACAACCTCAGTCTGACCGTCTGTTTGAGGATAGTAAGCGCTGCTAAAACTGGGCTGAGTATTCACCATGCGCCACAAGTTGCGCCAGAAATGGCTCACAAAACGAGTATCACGGTCAAACACAATGGAAGCAGGAAGACCATGAATACGATAAATTTCACGGAAGAACAACTGAGCCATCGAAACTGCATCAGACGTCTTCTTACACGGAATGAAGTGAACCATCTTAGAAAAACGATCCACAACCACAAAAATCGAGTCAACACCGCGCTTAGTACGAGGGAGTCCAAGGACAAAATCCATACTAATATTCGTCCAGGGCTGAGTGGGAATAGGTAGCGGCATGTACAAGCCCGCATTAGTGGAAGTGCCCTTAGCCATATGACAGACTCTATAGCGTGCAACAAAGCGTCCAACCTCCTTTCTCATGGAGGGCCAAAAGTAGGAGGAGGCCAGCAGCTGAAAGGTTCGATCACGCCCCACGTGACCTTCACAATGCAGGTCCTGAATTATTTGAAGGCGCAAGCTACAGTCAGGAATGCAAAGCTAAACTCCTCGAAAGAGAAATTTGTCTTCTAATACAAAATCAGATGCCTCACCCTGCTGAAGCAGATCAAGGACTTGAGAGAAAAACGAATCAGTAGCATAAAGGTCTATGAATGAATCAAAACTAGGTACCAGAATACGGAGCTCCGAGAGCACATTATGGCGGCGACTCAACGCATCAGCAACTCGGTTAGATATACCGGCTTTATGTTTGATAACAAAGGTGAACTGCTGCAGATACGAGATCCATGAGGCATGCCTAAGAGACACCTTATCTTGGCTGCCTCGATATTTCAAAGCGTCATGATCCGTAAACAGCACAAACTCCCGCTGAAATAAATAATACCGCCAATGCTTAATTGCCTGCACCAATGCATAAAATTCGACATCATATGTACTAAACCGAAGCTTAGCATCGGACAACTTCTCACTGAAATAGGTCACTGGACGTCCGACTTGGCTTAAAACCGCACCGATGCCAGACTTGGAAGCATCGCAATGAAGCTCAAAAGGCTGGGAAAAATCAGGGAGCACCAGAATCGGTGCCGAAGTCAACTGTCTCTTAATTTTAGCGAACGCCTCATCAGTATCCGGGGACCACTGAAATTTCGTGCCCTTCATGCAATCTGTGATCGGAGCCATCACACCACTAAAATGCGGAACAGAGCGTCGATAAAAGGAAGCCAGCCCATGAAAACTCCGAACCTCAGTGATGGATTTCGGCTGAGGCCACTGTTCAATCGCTGCAATCTTACCCGGATCAGCATGAAGACCAGAACTGGAAACAACATATCCCATAAATTGAACAGAATCTGTCAGAAACGTGCACTTAGCAGCAGCCGCATAAAACTGATCCCGTCGAAGTATTGTCAATACCTCCCGAAGATGGGTAAGGTGATCTTCAGCTGAAGAACTGTAAACCAAGATATCATCAAAATAGACGATGACAAACTGACGGACGCACAGTCATCATGTGCAAACGTCAAGAATAAATTTATAAGTCCGCTACTCGCGACTTTACTACTGGGTAGCAAGTGGTAAGTAGGGGTCGAACCCAAGGGAATTAGGGGGATACGTTGTTCTTTAAGGGGTTTGTACAGCGAGGGAGCGTGTTTTAAGGTTGATTGAGATTTTAGCGGTTATGACTAAGTGACTTTTTTGGTTGTTTTTGGTTTTGAGTGCGGAAAAGTAAATTACAGAAAAATAAATACTGAAAAGTAAAAAGAAAGACTTACAGTGGGTGATGCGTGATTTGCGAGTCCTCTGGAATGTGAGTGCAGTTGATTAAGGCAGTTATACTAGAAAAGTAAATACAAGGGGGTTTTGTAATTAAAGGGAAGCATTCGGTTTCGGGGGCATTGCATCATAGCATGTTTTATCATTTTAGTAATCCTTCTAAGTATTCAAACGTGCATCAAGGCCATTTCAAGCGCTCGATTTGCCACACTGTCTAGTCTTTTGCAAAAGTGTTCGAAAGTGAATCAAGGCCATTTCAAGCACTCGACTTGCAACACTGTCTAATCTTTTGCAAAAAACGTAGAGCCCTTGTTCTACTCAGACTAGCACCCGATTTCAAGGTATACTAGCCTATGTGCATCCATTTGGATTGTCTTTTCTGATTTATCCAAATGGTGTTTGAGAGAGATCGAACTCCTCAGATAAGCTTTGCCATTTCAAGCATCCACTTACCCGAGTATGTTCACGAACTTCCACGGAAGAGCTTTGCCATTTCAAGCACCCACTCAACCTTGGAAATTCTGATCTAATATATGGCACATAGAACAAGTTTTGAATACAGAGAAAAAACACTAAAATAGTCTAAAACATTTTATAATACAAGTACGCCCCTTCAACCGAATAAAGAGTTTAGCTACGATTATCCATGGAAGAGGATATCATAGCTAAATACTCGGGGGTTTTTGAAAGACAGTAAGTAAAGGGGAATACTCAAGAACCAAAGGGAGTATTCCCAAATCCTACTTGAATACTCAAGAACCAACAGGAGTATTCTCTAAAACTATTATAATACTCAAGAACCAACATGAGTATTATTTCAAAAACCAAACTTACAAATGTACCACAATTTCTAGAGAGATAAGTGTTTGTTGTTTTTGGGATGATACAAATGAGAGGGGAGAGCTCTTATTTATAGCCATGGGAGGAGGAAACTTGTGGAGGAGGAGGGGGACACTTGGCAAGCTCCCATGGTGGAGGAGGAGCCACCGGTGGCCGGTTGCCATGGAGGGAAGCCGCCGGTCATGGAGGAGGGGAGGGGAGAAAGCCACCCATAAGTCATCCTTCTTCACAAGGTAGCCGGTCACCATGAGGAAAAGAGTGAGTTTTGTGCAGTTTTCACAAAACTATCAGTCCAATTTCGCTCCGGTCTGACTTTGGTTATTCCTCGGTTGGATTTGTTTTGAGTGATTCCATGTCAGAATCTTGAGATTTCTGCATTCAGCGTCTGATCGTGACCTTGGACTGACTCGTAATATCTTTTTAGCGTAAAATCCTCTCCTTAGAGTGTTTTCTCTCTAGAGTCCAAAATACCCTGTAGAAATATATCGGAACTAACAAGCAAAAGTTAAATAGACCAACAGTCTAATTTAGTAGGTTTTACTGTGTTTTTGATTCGTATAATTATGGTCCATCACAAACCGTCCAATGAAAGGCCGAAGCGCCTCGTTCATGATCCTCATAAAAGTACTCGGAGCGTTGGAGAGGCCAAACGGCATGACCAACCACTCGAACAGCCCCTCTCGCGTTTTAAACACAGTCTTCCACTCGTTACCCGGTCGGATACAGATCTGATGATACCCACTTTTCAGATCCAACTTGCTGAAAATAAGAGCACCACTCAACTGATCAAGTAAACCATCCAATTGCGGAATGGGAAATCGATACCTAACTGTAATTTTATTGATGGCTCGACTGTCAACACACATGCACCAAGTACCATCCTTCTTAGGAGTCAACAAGGCTGGAACAGCACAAGGACTGAGACTCTCCCGGACGTGGCCCTTGAGTAAAAGCTCCTTAACCTATCACCGCAGCTCCTCATGCTCATTGGGACTCATACGATAATGTGGGTGATTAGGCAATGCAGCGCCCGGCACTAGGTCTATCTGATGCTGGATATCGCGAAGTGGAGGAAGCTCAGCCGGTAAGGACTCCGGAAACACATCAGCAAAGTCCTGAAGCAGGGACTGAACACTCACCGGAACAACAGCAGCAGCCGCACCTGAATCCTCACAACAAAACAGCAGGAACACCACTCCAGAATCCTGCATCGCAGCCTCAAACGAGACTCTAGATAAAAGATTAGTCGAAGGCAGGCTACCAATAGAGGAAGCAACCCGCGGCTTAGATGGGACTAACAAAATCTTTTTGCCCCGAAAAAGAAACGAGTAAGTGTTAGCTCGACCATCATGTACCACAGAATGAATGCCAAGGGCGGCCCAGCAGTAGATGACATGCGTCCATGGGAACCACATCACAATAAATTTCATCGCTGTACGTCACGCCAATTGAAAAGAACACTAATACACATTTAGTGATGGTAATATCAGTACCTTTTCTAAGCCAAGCCAGCTTGTATGGCTTCGGATGGGGGTCACTGGTAAGGGCAAGCTTCGACACCGCCACCTTAGAGATCACATTCTCGCAACTACCGGCATCAATGATGAAGGTGCAAACCTTCCCACCAATCGTACAAGAAGATTGGAAGACATTGGTACGCAGCCATTCAGAATGGTCAGGGGCACGAGGGGTCAGGAACGTGCACCGTAACATCAACACCGAACCCACGTCACCAGAAACAACTTCTGACTCAACCACGTCATCGCCATACACATCAAAAATAGGATCTCCCTCGGGAACAGGTGCATCCTCGGAAGCATCATGCGCAAATAGTCCACGGGAACTCAAAGCTTTAGGGCACTCCCCTTGACAATGCCCTAACTCTCCGCAGCCAAAACAACAAATACCACCTCCAAACCGAGGCTGGGCAGAGCTGGTAGCAGGTCGCCCCGCAGGGGTCACAGGACCACGGGTGGCAGGAGCCGTGGGTGTGGCACCGGCACCTAGGGACGGACGGAAACCACTTGGCCCTCATATTGCCAATTGCTTCTCAGCCTGTAAGGCACGCTGGTGTGCTTCAGACATTGTGGCGGGATCAAACATGTTCAGGACATCCTGCAACTGAAGTTTCAAACCACCAATGTAACGGGAAACTAACTGAAGCGGGGACTCATGCACATCTGTACGGGTCAGCAACTGGTAAAAATCACCTGTGTAGTCATCCACTGAACGAACACCCTGACGCAGATTCTGAAATCGTTGATATAGCTCGCGCTCAAAGTTGTAAGGCAAATAGGCTTGCCAAATATGTTTCATAAACTTCTGCCAACTCGCGATCTTAGCCTTACCCTCACGAACACGACTCTTCTTCATCTGTTGCCACCACGCTTGTGCTCTACAGCGCAAGTGAAAAGTCACCAATGACACGCGGCGATCATCAGGGACTTCCTTAAAATCAAGGACCTCCTCCACCTGGGAAAGCCAATCAATAAACTCCTCGGCCTTGAGGCCTCCATCAAAGTCAGGAATGTCAACCCGAAACCCAAGCTGCCTGATGGACCATATTTATACGACTCATCAAAGCAGTTAAACCCACCAAATTAGACAATTTGTCTTAACAACTTTTACTTATTAGTTCCATTTTGCTCTACAGGCTATTTTGAGGTTTAGAGAAGAAACAAGCTTAAAAGAGGAGTTTTGTGCTAAAAATGGATCACAAGTCATATTGGGCCAGTCGGGGACCGAGAGAGCCTCAGCCGGCGCCGAGCATCATTGCCGAGCTACGCCGAGAATGCCTGACGTGCCCAGGAGCGTGCACCGAGAAGTGCCGGGCATGTCAAGTTTTGCATCCGGGCGCGCCGAGAACCAGAATCGGGGACGTCCGAGACCAGCGCCGAGAGGCCCCAGGCTGCGTCCGAGGATCCCAGCCGGGTGCACCGATAACCACTACCAGGCCATCCGAGGCCAGCACCGAGACCCGCGTCCGAGAGCGCCGAGTTCGGGAAAACCAGGTCCACGCCGAGAGCAGCGCCCGAGCCCGGTCGACCAAGGGCCCGAGGAAAACTTCAACCCAGGCCATGACCATGCTCCGGCCAGAATCAGGCCTAACTTCCTTGATGAAATCATTTTATTTTAGCCTTGTCGTTCAGAATCCATGGTCCTCAACTCAAGCACCTCCGACCAAGATTCCGGCAAGCTCCGGCCATGCTCCGATCAGCCTCCGGCGATGCTCCGACCAAGCTCCGATCACTTGCAACCTAGCTCCGATCAGTCACAAATTAGCTCCGGTAGTTCTAACCTTGTTCCTGCCTAATTCCGGCAAAGTCCAACCAAAACCGAACCATTGCTTTTCCGGTTGGCCATTTCTATTCCGGTTGCCCCTTCTAGTCATGGCCGGTTGCCCTTTGAAGCAAGCCATCTCAAGTAGTCCTAGTGGTTGCCCCTTGGCTCAACCAAGTACTAGTGGTTGCCCTTTGGCTCCATCCAAGTTCAAGACGGTTACCCTTTGGCTCCATCCAAGTTCAAACCGGTGCACTTAAGGAGGGACTAGAGCCAAGTCGGTTGGTTCCATGCCAACCACTAACCGCCACTTTTGGCCTATAAGTAGAGAGGCTTGGCCTTTGAAAAATCCATCCATGTACATCTCTTTTACTTTTGGTTTTTAGTCACTTGGTCACTTATCTCTCTAGTTAGATCTTTGTTACTTTCACTCACAAGGCTTGTAAACACTTACACACATTTGGATATCAAAAGCTCCAACTTCTTTCTACTTGTTCTTGAGTTTGTTCTTGAGTTTACTTTCCAAAACCTTACTTGTTCTTGTCTTTGATTTCGAAAACCATTACTTTTTCCTTGTACTAGCTATGGTATTCCCTTCAATGGATACTTGTAGCTAAACCTTTCATTCGGTTGAAGGGGTTGTTATATCATAAACCGTTCTAGACTCTTTATTTAATGCTACTTAGTGTTCTAACTAGTTCTTTGTGCCATCAATTCGGGTTGAACATGACAAGGTTGAGTGGATGCTTGAAAAAGCAAAGCTCTTCCAAGTAGTTCATCCCCTCTTTAACACCATTTGGTTGATCGGAAATGATTGATCAAGTGGATGCACTTAGGCTAATATACCTTGAAAAGGGGAATTAGTCTAGCTAGAACTAGTAAGCTATGTCTTGAAAAGGGCTAGCCGGTGAGGCATGTGCTTGAAAAAGCCTTGTTATGGGTTAAGTCTTGAAAAGGAACAACCCTCACCTTAGAACACTTAGTAAGATCATTAGAGGTCGATGATGAACGAAGCTATGATATAAAACCCCAACACCGAATCTTTCTCTTGAGCAAAACACCAACTTGTCATTTACTTACAGTCTTACTTTCAACAACTTTACATTCAGCACCTTTACTTTCAAGTACCTAACTTTCAATTCAGTCCCTAACTTTACTTTCAGTACCTTTACATTCAGCACCTAACTTTACTTTCAGTACCTTTACATTCAGCACCTAACTTTACTTTCAGTACCTTTACATTCAGCACCTAACTTTACTTCCAGTACCTAACTTTACCAATATAATGCAGAGCAAACGCTGAGAAAGCCGACTTTAGGAAAACCCCTAGTTTTTTTTCTTTCAAACAAAAGCTACTATTGAAGATTACATGAGTTTACTTAAATAGGAAAATAAAACGAAGCCTAATACAAAATTACTAAAAACAAAAATTTTATAAAAACATTAAAAATTCAAAATAAAATAGTAAACGACTCTTAAAGCCCATAAAAGGCCCATCGTCTCGTCGTTTTGCTCAGAATAAGGTATTATGGGCTGATGGACACCGGCAACTCAAATCCTGCTAACTTGCGCCAATTTCCTCTAATCCTGCTAAATTGCGCCACTTTCCTCCACAACCTTAGGTATCGCTAATCTGTCTGCATCAACATCCCACACCTCGAGGCCATCAAGCAAATTCCCAGATATGCGAAGTTCTTGAAAGAGTTGTGCACTAACCGAAGATGGTCCACTCGGAACGATCAGGTGCTACTGAGTAAGAACATCTCCGCTGTTATCCAGCGCAAGGTACCTCCTAAATGTGGTGATCCAGGCACCTATACTATCCCTTGCACAATCGGTAACATTCAAATTGAAAACTGCATGCTTGACCTTGGTGCTTCCATTAATGTCCTGCCGTATTCTATATATTCTTGTCTTCGTATTGGTCCTTTAGCACCTGCAGGACTTACTATACAACTGGCGGACAGATCGTGTAAGCAGCCCGAGGGGAAGATTGAGGATGTGCTTGTGCAAGTGGAAGAACTAGTATTTTCGGCCGATTTCTATGTGCTTAAGATGTAGAGCGGCGGCCCGACAGATCATGCGCCTATTCTACTAGGCCACCCGTTCTTAAAGACGTCCAAGATGAAGATTGATTGCGATAGCGACACTCTCTCTATGGAGGTGGAGGGCAAAGTAATTCGCTTCGATATCCTTCGAGCTATGAAGCATCCACTGGAGTTTGAAGCGGTGCATGCCCTAGACACGCTGGATGACCTAGTCCAGGAGGTATAACCGGAGAGGGGAGCAGACCCACTCGAGCTCGCACTCGAGAGAGCCATGTACTCACATGAGGACTCGTATGAGTTTATCGAGACCATTCTTGATGCACTGGCCCAATTGGAGATCGCAAGACCGCTCACGCCCAGGTATGAAGTTAATGAGGTCCGGTTATTTAAATCTAACGTGTTCTTACCCTCTACTGTGCAGGCACCCTAGCTAGAACTGAAACTGCTACCTGAGCACTTGAAGTATGTGTTCCTGGGAGAGAATGACACGCTGCCCGTCATCATCAAAAATGGCTCGGAGCAGACCAGGAGCGACGGTTGGTCGAGGTACTGAGTCGCCACAAACTGGCCATCGAATGGACGCTTGCGGACATTAGAGGAATAAGCTCGACTGTGTGCATGCATCGGATCTTGTTGAAGGATGGAGCTAGGCCTTCTAGGGAGCCTCAGAGGAGATTGAACCTGATCATGATGGAGGTCGTGCAGAAGGAAATCCAGAAGTTACTGGACGCATACGTGATCTACCCGATCTCGGACAGTCAATGGGTGAGCTCGGTACATGTTGTCCCGAAGAAAACAGGGATCACGGTCGAGAAGAATTCCGCGGGTGAGATGGTAACGACCAGAGTCAAGAACGGATGGCGTATGTGCATCGATTACAGGAAGCTGAACGCAGTAACGCGCGAGGATCACTTTCCTCTTCCGTTCATTAACCAGATGTTAGACCGACTAGCACGTAAGCCTTACTTTTGCTTTCTTGATGGCTTTTCTTATTATAATCAAAGTCCCATAGCATCCGAGGATCAGGAAAAGACGACCTTCATATGTCCATTCGGTACGTTTACTTTTTGCCGAATGTCCTTTGGTTTATGTAACGCACCCGACACCTTTCAGCGGGTCGTTACTAGCAAATTCTCGGACATGATTGGTACTTTTATTGAGGTGTTTGTGGATGATTTCACTGTATATGGTGACACTTTTGATGCATGCTTAGATAACTTGAGTACGGTATTGGCATGTTGTGTTTCTATGAATTTGGTGCTCAATTATGAAAAGTGTCACTTTATGGTTACTCATGGCGTGGTCCTAGGGCATATTGTTTCACATGAGGGTATTAAGGTTGACAAGGCTAAGATAGATTTGATTCTTACTCTTCCTTATCCTTCCACGGTGTGTGATATTAAATCTTTCCTTGGGCATGCTGGTTTCTATCGTAGATTCATTAAGGATTTTTCAAAGAAGGCGCTGCCTTTACCTAATCTTTTGCAAAAAGATGTTCCTTTTGAGTTTACAGATTCATGTAGGGAGGCCTTCGATGAGCTGAAACAGGCCCTCACCAGCACGCCCATCATCCGTGCACCAGACTGGGACCAGCCGTTCAAAATCATGTGCGACATTAGCGACTATGCTGTAGGAGCCATCCTCGGCCAGAGAGTGGACAAAAAGCCCGTAGTGATTTACTATGCTTCGAGGACTCTGGACGTGGCTCAGTGGAATTACTCGACCACTGAGAAAGAGTTGCTAGCCGTGGTGTTTGCCTTGGAAAAATTTAGGTCTTATTTGCTCGGTACGAAAGTGGTCGTGTTTTCTGATCATGCAGCCATCAGGTACCTAATGACGAAGAAGGAGGCAAAGCCGCGGCTGATTAGGTGGATATTGCTTCTCCAGGAGTTTGACCAAGAGATCAAGGACAAGAAGGGGATAGAGAACACTGTGGCCGACCACCTGAGCCAACTGGTTTGAGAAGAGGATGCGGGCCAGATCACCGAGACCTTCCCGGACGAGCACTTGTAAGCTCTCACAGGTAAGGTACCATGGTATGCTTCCATGGTGAACTACCTGGTAGGAGGTAAATTTCCGCCCTCTTACTCAAAAGCTCAATGCATGAAACTTAAGCATGACTCGAAATACTATGTGTGGGATGACCCGTATTTATGGAAAATAAGCATGGACCAAATACTTAGACGGTGTGTTCCTGATGATGAGATTGCTTCTATGCTTTGTTTTTGTCATGAGCATGCATGTGGTGGTCACTTTGGCCCGAAGAGGACTAGTAGGAAAATATTGGATACTGGTTTTTATTGGCCACATGTGTTTAGAGATGCCCACGATCATTTTAAGCGGTGTGATAAATGTCAACGGGTAGGCAATATTTCTGCTAGGAATGAGATGCCCCAAGTGCCTATCTTAGTTAATGATTTTTTTTGACATTTGGGGTATTGATTTTATGGGCCCGTTTCCTGTGTCGTGTGGCTACATATATATTCTTATTGCAGTGGATTATGTGTCTAAATGGGTAGAGGCCAAGGCTACTAGATGCGATGATGCTAAAACTGTTGTGGATTTCCTTCGCACTAACATATTTTGCAGATACGGCGTACCTAAGGCCATAATCAGCGATCAAGAGACACACTTTTGCAACAAGATGATGGTCGCAACTTTGAAGCACTATCACGTTCACCACCGTACTTCCACAGCCTATCACCCCCACACGAATGGACAAGCGGAGATCTACAACCACGAAATAAAGGGGATTCTCAAAAAGATGGTGAACCCGACTAGGAAGGATTGGAGCCAACGGTTGGATGAAGGACTATGGGCCAACAAGACGACCTACAAGACACCGATAGGCACCTCGCCTTTTCGGTTGGTGTACGGGAAATCATGTCACCTCCCGGTCGAGCTAGAGCACAAGGCCTACTGGGCGCTCAAGAAGTGCAACCCCAATCTGAGAGCAGCTGAGCTTGATAAGAAATTACAGCTCTGTGAGCGTGAGGAGCTGCGCCTGGAGGCTTATGAGAGCCAATTAAACTACAAGGCGCGGACCAAGCTATACCATGACAAATTCATCCTTCGACGCATATGCGAGATTGGCCAGTGGGTACTTCTATTCTCATCACGTCTTCGACTGATGTCCGGAAAGTTGCGTTCTAGATGGTCGGGGCCTTACACAATTACGAAGGTTTTTAACCACGGAGCACTCGAGCTGGAGAACCCGAAGGATGGGGACCGTTTCAAGGTCAATGGACAATGGGTGAAGCACTGCCAAGGCGAAATCAAAGTACCTACTCAAGAGTTTGACCTAGCCGAGCCTCCCACTGAAACATAAAAAGGGTACCATCGAGCCAACAACGTAAAACAAAGGCGCTCGCAAGGAGGCAGCCCGGCAACTTTTCATTTTTTCATTCTTCTATTTCGTTTCTTTTGTTCAATCGAGTCTAGAGTCATGTTCTTCACACTGTCTTGTGGGAAAGAGAATATTTTCATGCAAGGATCAGGTGTGCCCCAGTAAGTGTCGGGCATCAGACATAACAGTACCGGGCCTCGGACACAACAGATTCAAGCCTCAGCCTCGTCTGAATCGGGCCGAACCTAGACATTAACATATCCAGGCACGGCACGTAACGACTATGAGGGGAGTTCCTGTTTGACTTTTACTCTCTATATTTTTCCCTACTTTTGTTGCTTGCATAGTTGTGTCTTAAATCTAAGTCGTGTCGTGAGGATACGGCTTGTTCAAAAGTGTGGGATGGGAGAGTCAATCTGTTGTGTCAGCACGTTTATTTTTTGCACCTGCACAGTGTCAGCACGTTTCCCTTAAAATTTAAATTTTTGAAAGTAGGAATTTCTCGCTATTTCCCGGATATGCAGTTTTGAATGTTGATAATGTGAAATAGATGAGCTGATTACATGCGTTTCTCTTGTGGAATTTGAGTTGTGTGACTACATGTGAATTTAACCCATCACATGCCTTTGAGTTGAGATAAACAGGGATGTGGAGTTGATAGAATTGTCCTAGAAAGACTTGACAAAGCATTTAAAGGACCAGACTTCGAGTTATATGGTTATGTGGATTTCGTGGAGGCTAGCACTTCGAGATGACATGGTTCAGAGTTGGCTCCGCCACTGCAGCGTTTATGTAGGAAGGCGGGACGAGAAAATAGACCGTCCTATCTCTAGTCCGAAGTAACCGGGAAAAGAGGTGAGCAACCCTCAGCTTGACTCACGTCAAAAATGTCAAGGATGAGAAAGAGCGAGGAGGTATTTCCATATGCTCGCGGGCGATAAATGGACCTCCCTCAAAAGAAAAAAAGGACATGCAATCCACAACAAAGGAGCAAAGCTCTAGTGAACTCAGCCCGGTTGAGAAATCGGCCCGGTTGAGAAGTTAGCCTGATTGTGAAACCCTACATGCAATCAAGTGAAGTACACTACTGTTACATCAAGAGCCAAAGGCCAAAGTCACTACAAAAGCTATCCAATAAAATCAAAAGAGAAGAAAAACTCAAATACCTTGAAGCTCGAACAAATCACGTGCAAGAAAAAGCAATGAAATATAACCATATAGCGAGAGTTCGGAACAACGAATGCAGATCATGGGTCTAAAGAGGACTATCTCCCACTCATCCGAATTAATTTGGATCTCGGCACAAAGGTAACACGTATCAGTTTATTCCATGTTTAGCATGATAATATTAGTAGCGATTGAGTTATGCATAGAAAGGCAAGTCTAGATTAGCGACTCATATTCATATAGCAATATCTACGACGTTGAAGAAATTGTGGTGTTGCATTTATTTTCCTTCTATGATTTAGTTCTTGTTCGGGACGAACAAGTTTAAGTGTGGGGTGCTTTGATGAGTCGTATTTATACGACTCGTCGAGTCAACAAAACCCATCGACACTTTATCATGCAAATAGTTACTTTCTAGTATGGTTTTGCATTTCAGGTGCTTCGGAAGCTCTAGGAGGAAAAGCGCCTAAAGATTGGCTTTTCAGGCCAAAACATCACAAAGGAGATCTAGCCATGCCCGCAAACCAGCAAGCCGGTCGAGAGATCGAATGCCCGAGCCAAGTTCTACCAGACTGAGAGTGAGGTTCTCCGAAGACACTCTTGACCGGCCAGCTCAGTTCTGCCCGCGTCTGAAAAAAGCTCGGCCACGAGTACCAATTCACACAGACCCGGTCACAAGACGGATGGTCCGGTCGCAAAGCATTGAAATCTCGGCTCGTCCCAAGGGTGTGGCAGTTTGAATCTTGGCTCGTCCCTCGGAGTGGCAGGAGCAATCTTAGCTCGTCCTTCAGCGTGGTGGCGCAGGCCAGTTTCCTAATCTCATCTGAGGCCAATCGTCTGTGTTCCAGGCTGCGTCCGAGACAAAAGCTGGCTGCCAGGATGAAAAGCTCGACCAGCCCGGTCGCGTGGCCGAAGCAATCTCGGCCGGCCCGGTCGCACATCAACAAGTTGGTGGACTTCGGCTCGTCTTCAGGCGTGGCGGTTTAAGAAGTTTCCTAATCTCGTTTTTGGATCTTGTCCAAAAACATATTTGGAAACAGAACAAGATTTGGATCTAGCCAAGAACCGACTTGGGAACCCTAGAACTTTTGCTATAAATAAGACCACATGCATTAGGGTTTCGTGTGCTTCAATTCATCTCACTCTCGGATCCAGAGCTTCTCTCTCATCATTCCTCCGACCAGCCGACGACACTAGAGAATAATTCCTTTACCTTCTATCAATTATTGTTTATTGTTCCCATGGATATGAGTAGCTAAACCATTTGTTCAATTTAGGGTTTCGTACTTGTGAACACGTTTTGAGATATCTATTCTTAGTGCTATTTTATATTTCGCTAGTTCTATTGCTCATTCTCATGAATTAAAATGCTAAACTAAGTGGATGCTTTGTCGCAAGGCTTGGTTGATCAACTAATTCTTACCGTTAATATTTACTGGATACTTTGTCGTAAAGGTAAATAGTAACACCTAGGTTAAGTAATACCTTTGTCGGGTTGTTTAATTTAGGAAAGAACTAGAAGTCTAACACCTTTGTCGGGTTAGGTTGTGGCGTATCACCTTTGTCGGGATACTTGGGTCGTTACCTTTGTCGGAATAACCACACTTTGAAATATAGAATTGATCATTAGATATCTATGAGAAACGTGTCACAAGAGAAACCCTAGACTGAATACCTTTCATTTTATTTCTCTGCGCTTATTACAATTGCTCACAAACCCCCAATCACTTGTTTACAGAATGACTTAACCTCACCAGCTCTCTAGGGTTCGACCCTTGCTTACCAATTTACTAGTTTTTTACAAGGAAAATATAAATTCAAATTTGACTCGACCAACGACGCTTGTCAGTTACCCTCTCCTTAGAGTGTTATGTGTTACTTCAATCTCAGCCACACATCCAAACCTCCCATGCTTTGTGGGTGCACCACGTGTCCCACTACCAAATTCATACACTATTCAAAAAGCAAACAGTAAATGTAAATACTATTCTTGCACTATTCCCACCCATTCAACCAATCATATTCAAGAAAACACATAACACTCTAAGAGCTTATAACATTTGAGCGCCCCCTATATATATATAAAGAGGAGCGCTCCATTGAGGACACCCCAAAATGGGGAGGACGTGAGGACAAATCTGAGCCACACATCTAAACCCCCCGTGCTTTGTGGATGCGCCACGTGTCCCACTACAAAAATCCATCAACAGTAAAAAGTAAACAGTAAAATCCCAATACCAACAGTAAAAATCAAATAGTAAAATCCCACTACCTTTGAATCTCAACCATTAGATCAATATGATCCAATGGCCCAGATTTGTCCCCATGTCCTCCCCATTTTGGGGTGTCCTCAATAGAGCGCACCCCTATATATATATAGAGGGCGTTCAAATGTTATAAGCTCTTAGAATGTTATGTGTTATCTTGAATCTGATTGGTTGATAGTGCAGGAATAGTATAGGAATAGTGTTTGCTTTTTGAATAGTGTAGGAATTTGGTAGTGGGACACGTGACGCACCCACAAAGCACGCGGGGTTGGGATGTGTGGCTGAGATTGAAGTAACGCATAACACCATAAAAAACTTATAACATTTGAACACTCCTCTATAGGGGCGTTTTTTTGAGGACACCTCTAAGAAGTGAGGATAGAATACAACCAATCACAACGTGCCACGTATGCAGAATATGGTAGTGGGTTTTACTGTTTGGTTTTTGAATAGTGCAGGATTTTGGTAGTGGGACACGTGGCGCACCACAAAGCACGAGGGGTTAGATGGATGATGATCTAATGGATGAGATTTGTCCCTACACCCTCACCAAAAACACATGTCCTCAAAAGAACGCTCCTCCTCCTCCTATATATAGCGGGGCGTTCAAATTATGTGTTCTTAGAGTGTTATGTGTTATCTTGATTCTGATTGGTTGATAGAGGCAGGAATAGTGTCGGAATAGTGGATTTTTGGTAGTGGGTTTTACTGTTTACTTTTTGAAAAGTAGTGGGTTTTACTATTTGGACACGTGGCGCACCCCCAAAAGCACGGGGGGTTGGATGTGTGGCTGAGATTGAAGTAACACATAACACCATAAAAGTGTTATAACATTTGAACACTCCTCTATATATATATATAGGGGGCGCGCTCAAATGTTATCACTTCTTAGAGTGTTACCCAATTACTCGATTCTGATTGGTTGATAGTGGCAGGTATAGTGTCGGAAATAGTGTATTTTGGTAGTGGGTTTTACTATTTGCTTTTTAAATAGTGCAGGATTTTGGTAGTGGGACACGTGGCGCACCCATAGAGCACGGGGGGGGGGGGGGGGGGTTGGATGTGTGGCTTAGATTGGAGTAAGAGGTAACATGCTAAGAATGGGGTAACATTTGAGCGCTCCTCTATATATATATAGAGGAGTGTTCTTTTGAGGACATGTGTTTTTGGTGAGGTCGTGGGGACAAATCTCATCCATTAGATCATCATCCATATAACCCCCCCCCCCCCCGTGCTTTGTGGGTGCGTGACGGACGCACAGTCGTCGTGTGCAAACGTCAAGAATAAATTTATAAGTCCGCTACTCGCGACTTTACTACTGGGTAGCAAGTGGTAAGTAGGGGTCGAACTCAAGGGAATTAGGGGGATACGTTGTTCTTTAAGGGATTTGTACAGCGAGGGAGCGTGTTTTAAGGTTGATTGAGATTTTAGCGGTTATGACTAAGTGACTTTTTTTGGTTGTTTTTGGTTTTGAGTGCAGAAAAGTAAATTGCAGAAAAATAAATACTGAAAAGTAAAACGAAAGACTTACAGTGGGTGATGCGTGATTTGCGAGTCCTCCGGAAGGTGAGTGCAGTTGATTAAGGTAGTTATACTAGAAAAGTGAATACAAGGGGGTTTTGTAATTCAAGGGAAGCATTCGGTTCGGGGGCATTGCATCATAGCCTGTTTTATCATTTTAGTAATCCTTCCAAGTATTCAAACGTGCATCAAGGCCATTTCAAGCGCTCGATTTGCCACAGCTGTCTAGTCTTTTGCAAAAGTGTTCGAAAGTGAATCAAGGCCATTTCAAGCACTCGACTTGCAACACTGTCTAATCTTCTTGCAAAAAACTTAGAGCCCTTGTTCTACTCAGACTAGCACCCCATTTCAAGGTATACTAGCCTATGTGCATCCATTTGATTGTCTTTTCCGATTTATCCAAATGGTGTTTGAGAGAGATCAAACTCCTCAGATAAGCTTTGCCATTTCAAGCATCCACTTACCCGAGTATGTTCACGAACTTCCACGGAAGAGCTTTGCCATTTCAAGCATCCACTCCACCTTGGAAATTCTGATCTAATATATGGCACATAGAACAAGTTTTGAATACAGAGAAAAAACACTAAAATAGTCTAAAACATTTTATAATACAAGTACGCCCCTTCAACCGAATAAAGAGTTTAGCTACGAATATCCATAGAGGTGGATACCATAGCTAAATACTCGGGGGGGTTTTTGAAAGACAGTAAGAAGAGAGGGGGTGGAATACTCAAGAACCAACATGAGTATTCCCAATCCTACTGAATACTCAAGAACCAACAGGAGTATTCTCTAAAACTGTTATAATACTCAAGAACCAACAGGAGTATTATTTCAAACCGTTATAATACTCAAGAACCAACAAGAGTATTATTTCAAAAACCAAACTTACAAAGTACCAAACTTTTAGAGAGAGAAGTGAAATGTTGATTTGAGGATGATTTACAAGTGAGGGAGAGGCATGTATTTATAGCCAAGGAGGATGGAGGAGAAGAAGACACTTGGCACAAGATGATTGGAGGAGCAAGGATGTAGAGGAGAAGAGCTCCACATGGCAAGCTCCCATGGTAGCTTGGAAAGCCGCCGGCGGCTTTGGGAGGAGGAGGAGGAGCTGCCCCCCCATGTGGCACAAGGGGAGTGGTTTGTGGCTTTTGTGATCTCATTCCAAAAAGCCATCGGTCCATTTCAGCTCCGGACTGACTTTGGTTGCTCCTCGGTTGGATTTGTTTTGAGTAATTCAATGTCAGGATCTTGAGATTTCTGCATTCAGCGTCTGATCGTGACCTTGGACTGACTCGTAATATCTTTTCAGCGTAAAATCCTCTCCTTAGCGTGTTTTCTCTCTAGAGTCCAAAATACCCTGTAGAAATATATCGGAACTAACAAGAAAAAGTTAAATAGACAAAAGGTATAATTTAGTGGGTTTAACTGTGTTTATGATTCGTATAATTATGGTACATCAGATCACCCCACACTTTTAGTTGTTCGTCCCGAACAATGCTATTAAAGGGCGGCACACTATGTAAGTTTTTAAAATATGAAAGTTAGACTGTGGGACTCGATTTATCCTAATTCATGCATTACTTACTTATTACTAAATTGAATTGTGTAAATAAATAGAAGAAACTTGATACTTGTACCTCCGTGCTGAGAAGCAAATTATTCTGGATGTTTCGGGAGATAGCCCTTTTTAGGCTCCTGGACTGCATTCTCGGGATCGTCTCGCACTATATGGTTTTCTTGTAGTTTTCTCTAGCACGTGATTCGGTTCGGGTTTCAATGGTTTGAGTACTTTGATTTTCTTCTGGCGATGGACAACTTTTGTAGTGAATCGGCCTTTGGCCTTTGATTTGACTCTTTGAGTACTTCACTTTTTGTTTGGTTAAAACCTTCACAATTTTGGGCATTTGGCCTCTTGATTTGCTTCTTCGAGCTTTTGCCTTTTTGTGGTTTGCTAGTCCATTTTCTCAAGCCTTTTTGGGAGGTCCAATCGTCGCCCGCGAGCATATGGAAATACCTCCCCACTCCTCTCATCCTTGTCGTTTTGCGCATGTCAAGATGAGGGTCGCTCATCTATTTTCTCGGCTACTTTGACTAGAGATAGTACGGTCTGATTCCCGTCCTCGCCTTTTTTCTTTTTACATAAACACTGCATGGCGGAGATGACTTCAATCTTCACTGAAACCCGAAGTGCAGCCTCCACTGACTTCGAAAACCATATAGTTTGATTTGATCCTTCGAGTGCTTGCCAAGCCTCTCTAGGGCAATTTATGTCAACTCCACATCCCTAGTTTATCTCAGCACAAAGGGACAAATGAGAAGTTACATTCTAAGTTTTTAAACAGTTGAATTTTCACAAGGTTAATGCATGAATTATGATCTATCTTTTTCACATTCTTAAGTTCATATTTTTAAAAAGATAATACTAAGGAAAAAGAAAACATGTTTATGTACATAGGTGGTTCTCACCCCACACTTTTGAACGAAGGCGTGCCTTTCAGCACAACTTAGTTCAAAAGCCATGCAAGCAGATATTATACGAGAAAGAAATGACATTAAGGAAAAGGGAAGAACAAAACTTCCTTTAAAGTGTCGAGTGAACGACATGGCATGAGGCTGGATAATTGAGGGAGTTCGGCTGGGGCCTTGAACTCTTGGCGTAGGCATGGCTGGCTTAATGTTGCACCCAAGTCCGATTCCTGAATAGTCATTTCTTCTATGCACCAAGTGGGTGAGAGCGACTTATTGGAAAAAACTAAATGACAGAAAATAAAATACAGAAAGTAAGATAGGTGTCGGGTTACCTCCCGACCAGTGCCTTTGTTTAACGTCGTTGGCTCGACAGTACCTCATTCCTGGATCACTGGTTTGGATCCCATGGGTGGCTCAGGTCGTATTTCGCCACTGTTCCTGTGTTGATTCTTGCCTTGATTCTTCCTGATTTCTTGCTTGGGTTGGAACTCCATGGTTTTGGTGTTTTTTCTTTCCATTGTTTCTGAGAAGGCGGGGGACCCTTGACCATAGCTGCTGGTCCTGTTACTCTTTCGGTCTCCCTTGGCAGGTCGGAATTCTATGTACTACAATCTGGAATAGGCATAATGTCTGGCGGTTTCTTTGTATCCGTGTGGCTATTATCAATGGAGAAATTTGCAATTTTGCCGCCGAACTTAAGCGATAATGAGCCCTTGCCCACATCGATCCTTGCTTTAGTAGCGTAGAGGAATGGTCGTCCCAATATTATTGTTGGAGGGTCGTCTTCGCTGGTCTCTCCCGTTTGTATTACATAAAAGTCGGCAGCAACGACGAGCTCTCCCACATGGAGTATTACATCTTCTAGCACTCCAACCGGACGGATGCACGATTTATCTCCTAGCTCGATATTTGACCTGGGTGGTTTTAATGGACCAAGTCCTAATAAGTAATATAAGGAGGAGGGCATGGCGTTGACAGCAGCTCCAATATCGACTAAGCACTTATGAATCTGTGCTTCACCAATACCGCAGGTGACTGTGAAGGCCCCTGGGTCTTTATATCTTTCTGGTTGTGGCTCGTGATCTGAAGTGAGGACTCTTTCTATTGTCTGGTCATTCTGCTCGTTCCTTGGCTTAGGATTTGTATAATCGAATCCCTTAATATTTTGCTTCGAAGCATAAATATTAGTTGGGGAGTCCCACCTTAAACTGTTATTGTCATCCCATCCAGATGCTGGTATGTCAGAGTGTATGATCGGTGGTGGTGTTATACAAATGGTGAATGCGTACCGTTCATTGTCAACATGTGTAACCCATGTTTTGCCATCATTGGGTCGGTCTTCCTCTTGATTCCAATCAGGTCGATGCCTCCGGGCGAAGTGCTTGTTCGTAAGTTTGTAAGTTGGGGATCGTGCAACTTCTCCCAGTGTCGCCTTTTTGTTTGACCTTTTTATCATGCTAAGATTCGCCTTTGGGTTTTGGATGGTTTGTGAAGGAAGTCTGCCAGGCTCATTAGTGAGTGTTGACATTGCAGTGGCGAGCTGGGACATTAGTTTGGTTAATTCTGAAATTGCCCCGTCAGTTTTCGCCTGGTATTGGTGTAACGAAGTACCCAATTGATTTATGCTTCCTGCGAGCTCCTTCATCGTGTCATCGAGCGACTTGGTTGGTTCTTGCTGATTATGCGGGCCGGTTTGGTACTGATTTGGTCCTCTTTGCTGATATTGGCCTGCCGATGGAGCGTTCTGGTTATACTGTCGGTGGGGGGGTTGGTAGTATGACTGAGCTAGTTGAGGAACAGTTGGTTGTGCTTCCTTCTGAGGATAGTTTTTGTTACGCCAGTTCGGGTTGGTTGCTTGACCATACTGTCGGTTTTGTCCGGCTATGTCATTGGTGTTGTTGTTGTATCCTTGGTATCCTCCAACTGCATTCACTTCTGCCGGTTCCTCTTCTATTAATGTCGGACATGCGTCAGTTTTGTGGTCTGTAGAGCCACAAAATTCGCAAGGCTTAACTAGAACTGGTTGTCTTCGCAGGAACTGAATCATCATCTCCTTCCATTGTTTCATCTCTTTTGGCATGGAGTTCGTTGGTGTTTCAGCTTTTGCCACATTCCTTGTTCGGGAAAATTCTTCCTGACGAGTCGTCTCTTCTCTAAATCGGGCATTTTCAGCAACGTCGGTGATGAGATTCCTTATGCCACTTAATGACAGATTCATCATGGATCCTCCAGCTGAGGCATCCAGAAGCATTTTGTCTAAGGGTCTTAATCCATCAATGAGATACTCGACTGCGAGTTTCTCAGGCAGTCCAAGGGTACATCAGCTTCTCTTCAGGCGGTTGAACTTTTCCAGGTAATCGTACATGGTTTCATTGGGTCCTTGCTTGATGTCTTGTAGTTGCCTCCGTACTTGCATCGCCCATCCTGCCGGGTAATATTTGTCCAGGAATTTCTTTTGCATCTGAGCTCATGTTCTGATGCTATCGGAAGGCAATGAAAGGAACCAATCGTTTGCCGAGTCAATGAGGGAAAAATAGAACGCCTTCAACTTGAAGTCGTCTACGTTTACGCCATTTGGCTTTAAGTTCTGTTAAATACCATGTAAGCGCTGGAGATGAGTCATTGCTTATTCTCCAAGTGTTCCTGAGAATTTCGGTAAGTTGTGGACCACTGAAGTGTTGATGATGACATTTTCCAGTTCAGGGTCTTCGAGAATGCACCATGGCTGGTTTCTGAAATACGGTGCTGAGAGTTCTCCCATAGTAGGTTCGCGGTAATTGTTGTTATCCCCATAGTAGTTATCGAAAGCGCGTTCTCGTCTCGGCACTTGTCGAGGTTGAGGGGGTGGTGGATATCTAGGGGGTTGTACTGGACCAGCTGCATTTCGGTCCTCTGGTGGTTCTTGGTTTCTTCTGATTGCCTCCCTATCACGAGCTCTTCTGTTTCTGATGAGTTGTTCTGGATCGTCCACAAATGGAAGTGGCACCTCATCATTTCGATCGTACAAATTTATCTCGTCATCATCCTGATAGTCATGGTGGCTTCCTTCGCGAGACATGGTTGTTTTGAAGCGCGTATCGATTCAAAGGACTTATCCGACGCACAGGTTGAGTGGACGCACAGTCGTCGTGTGCAAACGTCAAGAATAAATTTATAAGTCCGCTACTCGCGACTTTACTACTGGGTAGCAAGTGGTAAGTAGGGGTCGAACCCAAGGGAATTAGGGGGATACGTTGTTCTTTAAGGGATTTGTACAACGAGGGAGCGTGTTTTAAGGTTGATTGAGATTTTAGCGGTTATGACTAAGTGACTTTTTTTGGTTGTTTTTGGTTATGAGTGCGGAAAAGTAAATTGCAGAAAAATAAATACTGAAAAGTAAAATGAAAGACTTACAGTGGGTGATGCGTGATTTGCGAGTCCTCCGGAAGGTGAGTGCAGTTGATTAAGGCAGTTATACTAGAAAAGTAAATACAAGGGGGTTTTGTAATTCAAGGGAAGCATTCGGTTTCGAGGGCATTGCATCATAGCCTATTTTATCATTTTAGTAATCCTTCTAAGTATTCAAACGTGCATCAAGGCCATTTCAAGCGCTCGATTTGCCACACTGTCTTGTCTTTTGCAAAAGTGTTCGAAAGTGAATCAAGGCCATTTCAAGCACTCGACTTGCAACACTGTCTAATCTTTTGCAAAAAACTTAGAGCCCTTGTTCTACTCAGACTAGCACCCCATTTCAAGGTATACTAGCCTATGTGCATCCATTTGGATTGTCTTTTCCGATTTATCCAAATGGTGTTTGAGAGAGATCAAACTCCTCAGATAAGCTTTGCCATTTCAAGCATCAACTTACCCGAGTATGTTCACGAACTTCCACGGAAGAGCTTTGCCATTTCAAGCATCCACTCAACCTTGGAAATTGTGATCTAATATATGGCACATAGAACAAGTTTTGAATACAGAGAAAAAACACTAAAATCGTCTAAAACATTTTATGATACAAGTACGCCCCTTCAACCGAATAAAGAGTTTAGCAACGAATATCCATAGAGGTGGATACCATAGCTAAATACTCGGGGGTTTTGAAAGACAGTAAGAAGAGAGGGGGTGGAATACTCAAGAACCAACATGAGTATTCCCAATCCTACTGAATACTCAAGAACCAACAGGAGTATTCTCTAAAACTGTTATAATACTCAAGAACCAACAGGAGTATTATTTCAAACCGTTATAATACTCAAGAACCAACATGAGTATTATTTCAAAAACCAAACTTACAAAGTACCAAACTTTTAGAGAGAGAAGTGAAATGTTGATTTGAGGATGATTTACAAGTGAGGGAGAGGCATGTATTTATAGCCAAGGAGGATGGAGGAGAAGAAGACACTTGGCACAAGATGATTGGAGGAGCAAGGATGTAGAGGAGAAGAGCTCCACATGGCAAGCTCCCATGGTAGCTTGGAAAGCCGCCGGCGGCTTTGGGAGGAGGAGGAGGAGCCGCCCCCCATGTGGCACAAGGGGAGTGGTTTGTGGCTTTTGTGATCTCATTCCAAAAAGCCATCGGTCCATTTCAGCTCCGGACTGACTTCGGTTGCTCCTCGGTTGGATTTGTTTTGAGTAATTCAATGTCAGGATCTTGAGATTTCTGCATTCAGCGTCTGATCGTGACCTTGGACTGACTCGTAATATCTTTTCAGCGTAAAATCCTCTCCTTAGCGTGTTTTCTCTCTAGAGTCCAAAATACCCTGTAGAAATATATCGAAACTAACAAGCAAAAGTTAAATAGACAAAAGGTCTAATTTAGTGGGTTTAACTGTGTTTATGATTCGTATAATTATGGTCCATCAGTGCGCCACATGTCTGATGGACCATATTTATATGAATCATTAAGACAGTTAAACCCACCAAATTACACGCTTTGTCTTGACAACTTTTACTTGTTAGTTTCACTTTTGTTCTACAGGCTATTTCGAGGATTAGAAATGAAACGAACTAAAGAGGAGTTCTTAACGCTAAAAGTGGATAACAAGTCAAAACTGGCCATGCTCCGGCAGTACTCCGATCAAGCCACAACTAAATCCCAATGACTTGTTCCAACAAAGATCAAGAACTCAAGTGAATGCCCTTTGGAACAAGCCACAACCTAGCCACCCTTTGATGTCAACCAAGAAGCAACCAAGGGCAACCAAAGTCTAACCGGAGTTGGGAGGCAACCGATGGCTTTTGGAGAACAAAATATCACAACCCACTCACACCCACTCCCTCCACCTATGGCCGGAGGCTTCTCATGGGAGAGTGACACATGGGCGGCGGCTTTGGGGAGTTGCCACCACATGGCCGGCGGCTTTTGAGCCCTCCTCTCCCCCTTTGACATGTGTTGGCTCCTCTCCTCTCCTCCTTGCCTATAAATACCACACTCCCTCTCATTAGTTCAATGTCTTTGGTCCTTGGTTCTAGTCCCATTTTGGTCCTTTGATCACTTGTCATTTAGATAGAAATCTCTCTACAATCCATCCCACAATCCTTGTAAACACTTCACTTTGATATTGAAAGCTCCAAGTTTGTTCTTGAGTTTGAGTGTGTTCTTGAGTTTAACTTTCGAAAACCTTTACTTTCCTTGTCTTTACTTTCCAAAACCTTTACTTTCTTGTCTTTCAAAAACCTTTACTTTCTTGTCTTTCAAAAACCTTTACTTTTCTAAGCACTTAGCTATGATATCCACCCCTATGGATATTCGTAGCTAAACCCTTTATTCGGTTGAAGGAGTGTGCTTGTATCATAAAATGTTTTAGACCCTTCTCTTAGTGCCTCTTTGTGTTTAACTTGTTCTATGTGCCGTATATTAGGTCAGAACACCATTGGTTGAGTGGAGGCTTGGAAGAGCACAGCTTATCTGTGGAGTTCAACCACTTTTAAACACCATTTGGTTGATTAGGAATGATTGATCAATTGGATGCACATAATAGAACAAGAGTTCTATGTCTTGAAAAAGACTAGACGGTGTGGCAAGTCAAGTGCTAGGAATAGCCTTGATACATCTTTAAACACGTAGTATGATCATTAGAGGTCGATGATAAACGGACTATGATACGAGGCCCCTAAAACTGAATCTTTCCTTTGATTAAAACATCACCTGTCACTTTACTTTCAGTCTCATTATCAACTGCTTATTTTCAGTCATTTACTTTCAGTACTTTAATTTCTGCACATTTACTTTCCAGCAATTTACTTTTCAGCAATTTACTTTCTGTCGCTTATTACAGACCCTTTCAATAGCAGTCCATACCAAAAGTATGTTGATTAAGTAGATATTGAATTCGACTGTTCCAGCAATTTACTTTTCAGCAATTTACTTTCTGTCGCTTATTACAGACCCTTTCAATATCAGTCCATACCAAAAGTATGTTGATTAGTCGATATTGAATTGGACTGTTCCAGCACTTTACTTTTCAGTATTTACTTTCAGTCTTGTATTTACTTTCTTTACTTTCAGTCATTTACTTTTCAGTACTAAAATCACAACCAACCCACATTACTTTCAGTACTAAAATCACAACCAACCCCCAACTGTCTTACTTTCCATTTTCGAAAGAACAACTATCCACTAATTCCCTTGGGTTCGACCCCTACTTACCGCTTTACTACCCAATAGTAAAGTCACGAGTAGCGGACTTATAAATTAATTTTGTACACATTGCCTCGCGACAAGGCAGTGCTGTCAAATTGGCGCCGTTGCCGGGGAATTAGCAATCCGATAGTTGTTCTATTTTTTCCTTTTTGTTCATTTCATGATTCACGATGTCTTCATGGATGAATCGGTATCTCCCTCAGTTTGGAGGTGCTATCGGAGAAGACCCTGTGAAACATTACCAAAAATGTCACTCCATCTGTGGCCGCATGAAGCCTAGAGACGATTCATTAGAGGAATTTAAACTGAAGTGTTTTAAGTTTTTCCTAACAGACTTTGCACTATATTGGTATGACTCGTCTTGTGCAGATTATGAAAATGATTATCTTGTGCTACGAGCCCGTTTCCTAGTGGAATTTTCACCGCCATCCTTCCAACTTGAAGTCTGCGAGAAGATCATCAACCTTGAGTAATCCCGGGACGAGACCTTGGATGAGTATTATACGTACTTCGATACCGTTGTTTCGAGCTGCCCGCACCATGGACTCACGGACTTGTTTCTACTGCAAAGGTTTCTTGGTGGGATGATGCCACTTGAATGGAATGGGCTTAGTATTGCGGTGGGAGGTTCGGTAATGAAGCTAACCATGACTCAAATCTGGGACCTCATTGATGATTTCGCAGAGAGCACAAAACGAGGGCCGATGCACCAAATTGATAATAAAGCGCCAATGGTGGACGAGGACTCAGTGCAAAACGAGCCCGGCACCACTGATGAGTCGAGTTTTCGACTCATTTATGGTCATTCTTCACTATAGTTTTGGGTCGTTTCCGACTTTATTTTGATGTCATTTGACCTCTATGTCTACATTTTAGGTAGAAAACAAGTTTCCCCCATGGTCAAGGCCTATATATGAAGATTGGTTGAAAAACAGAAGTTTCGGCGCAAAATACGGAGTTTCGGGGCAATACCAAGCATATTGACCATTGCATCTTGTTTTGGACCTAGAGGGCTCGTCCGACCTTCGAATTGGTTGATTCAAAGCTTGTTGGAAAGCTAACTCAAAGGGCTACAACTCCCTAAGAGACTTCAAGACCAAATTCAGCCGGGAAGGCAACCAAAAAGGCCCCAGTCGGTCGACTGGAAAAACGAAGAATGTGGGGGGCTCTGAAACTTCATTAAGTCGATCGACTGGGAGTCAAGGCCAGTCAAGCCTATCCCCAGTCGATCGACTGGAGGGAAAAGTCAGATTTGATGCCCAAATTTCAACCGAATCTATAAAGGGAAAGTAAGGGTTTTGGACCAAGTGTGGAGGTTTTTGGGGAGAAAAAGATTGGAAAAGAGGCTCATCCAAGATCATCAATCATCATTCAACCAAGGAGAAGTGAAGATCAAAGGGAGATATCTTGGATTAATCATCCTACTCTATTCCCTCTTTCATTCTTTTTGTTGTTGCCATATTACCCTACTCACACCATGTTGTCTTACATGATGTGTGAGTAGTGGATCTTGTGTTTTGAGGGTCTTATGACTCTCCTTGGTACTCAATGATCATTGTATACACATCTATTTGGATTTATTGAAGTTGATTTCATTTTACTATGCTCTTCATGTTAGACATGCCTCTAAGTGTTTGATAAAATGCCTAAGTGACATGTTTATGTTAGAACTTTGATCTAAGTCTTGAGAGAGCTTAGGGATGGTTTTGATGTAGTAAAAATGGACTTAACCTACATTTATGAGAGTAAATGCATGGTGAGAGGTGAACTAGAACTTTGTGCATGTGCATTTATGAGGGTAAATGCATATAGGGGGTCAACATCCTTTAAGTAGTGAGATCCTATCTAAGATGGCTTTACTAGGATTAGACATGCATAGTTTGCCTAATTCATAGTCTAAGCTAGGTTCAAAACCTATCAACTCATAATTAATTGAACTCTTGTATGCATGATCATTGGGAAATTGCCAAGGAGGGGAATAATCCCTCGAAACTCCTCTTACTTAACGTTTATCCCCAATTACTAACCACATAGGATTTAGATATATACACTCGTTTATACATTTTGTTTAGAATAGCCGAATGGAAACACAATCTTAAATAGCGCATGTGCTGTGCTTGCTCCCTTGGGTTCGACACCGGTCTTACCGGTCAATATAAATGTTTTGACACTATATTCGATCCTCTCTTCATTGATACTATTCTAGAGGCTAAAAAGAAATAGTTCGTCAAATGGCGCCGTTGCCGGGGAGCAACTAGTTAGCACATCCCTAGATTAGATTGTGTGAAAGTTCCGACTATTCTTGTGAATATTTTTTCTTTTTTCTTATACTTTTATATTCTTCTTATTCTCTCATATCCCTTACTAACTTAAGTTAATCTTGTTTTGCGAGGATGGATCACTACAACCAACAAGTCATGCACAATGGAGAGTATTATGAAGAGGATCAACCAAGTGCCCATTGTGAAGACTATTGGATGTACAACCACAACCAACAAGTCTTTTATAACGAGGAATGCTACCAAGGGGAGGAGCACATAAATTCTTATTATCAAGAGCATAGCTATCCGACAAGTTATTACACTCCAAATTGGAACGATAGCCATCGCTTTGAAGTTGAAGGCTCCTACCCTCCATACCCTCAACCTCCTCAACCATTAAATGAGCCCTCCAATATAGAAGTCATGTTTGCTAAACTCCTTGCTAGCCAAGATGAAATGAGACAAGAATTGAAGGAAGTGAAGCAATTCAATCAAAATTTGCATGCTCGGCGCAAGATGCTTGAAAATCAATTGGCACAACAAGCCGTTGAATTTGAGAACTTGGGTGAGGAAGAGGAGGTTTCCAAAGAAGAAATCCTTGAATCAAATACTCCAAATCAAGAACGGGATCAAGAAAAGGAGGATAAATTTTGGAGAGCCGCCACCGAAGCTTATTACAAGACATGGGATGGAGAATCTTGTAACAAGGACAAGATGGACAAGCAAATCACAAAGGAGCAAAGCTCGAAGAAGCAAATCAAAGTCCAAAGGCCAGTATGTGAAGGTTTTAACCGAAACAAAAGTGAAGAAGCTCCAATTCAAAATCAAAGGCCGAAGGCCAATTCACTTCAAAAGCTGTCCCTCACCAAAAGGAAATCAAAGAACTCAACTCATTGAAACCCGAACCAAATCACGTGCTAGAGAAAGCTACAAGAAAACCATATAGTGCGAGTCGGTCCCGAGAATGCAGTCCAGGAGCCTGAAACGGGCTATCTCCCGAAACATCCGAATTAATTTGCATCTCGGCTCGAAGGTACTGAACGTTGTATTTTTAATACAAGTCAAAAATAATTTAATACTTGACCGGTAAGTACCGGGTCGTCCAAGGAGCAAGTTTAAACTTATGAGCACTATTCAATTTTGTTCCGATAAGTCTATTCTAATTGCAAGAGGTTTGATTGGTGAAGTTACTAAAGAAAATGAATATGAACAATGCAAACCAACTGAGGGATCCAGAGATAATGTCACTACCAAGGCAAAAGGTGTATTCTAGGGAATTACTTCACTCATGTGTGTTTTTAGACTCCAAGAATTCGATTTCATGCAAGAACAATCATGTTAGATGATTAGATTAAAGCGTGCGACTATTAAATCAAATTCAATCGCTAGATGTTGTTACTTGATTTAAGGAAGAAGCACCTCGCACGTGAGCTTCAATCGCTAGATGTTGTTAGCTCACGTCCTACTCAAGGTTCTCAATCATTAGCGCTAGCTCAATGATCAATAGCCAATGAGCGGTTTAAGATCAAGCCTATCTCAATGCCAAGATGGGTCACGCTAGTTATCACCACCTAACAAAGGTGAATCTACTTCGTTCTAGAACTCTTAGTCTCGTTCGCTAGAACACTCAACCTCAAATTCATGTTTCTAGACCACTTAGGCATATTATCAAACACTTGGTGGGCATAGAGTTGGCATTTTGTCTAAGTAGATTCACAATCATCCAAACATGTTATTCTAACATTGATTCATAATAGATAAGGAGTATAAACACACATAAGATCCATAGGACCCTAGAATACAAAACACTACTCACAAATCATGTTCATAGACAAACACAAATTGTATTGAGTACATAGATGAAAATACAATGTAAGGAATAAACCAATCTAGTGTAGATGATCTTCTTCCCCCTTTGGATCTTCAATCTTCAATGGATGATCCTCCCTTGAAGCCTTGGTAGCTTGTTCTCTCTAGAAACCCCCAATTTTGTCCCCCAAAAACCCTAGCTCGAATCCCCCAAAAATCCCCCCTCCTTTTGGTTTGGATCTCAACTCTCTATTTATAGCCCAAGATGCAAAATCTTATTATAAAGGGGAGACTCGGGTGAGCGTTGTGAGACTCGGGCGAGCATGGACTGAAACCGAGCATGGTGCAGAGGACGCTCGGGCGAGCGTGGAAAGACCCGGGCGAGCATCGTGCTAGCATTGGAGGACTCAGCGGGGTGCACACGCGACGCTCGGGCGAGCGTGGAAAGACCCGGGCGAGCTTGGTCATAAGCGCAGAGCTCGGGCGAGCTTTCTGGGGCTCGGGCGAGCTTCCGGTGGCTGTTTGGAGGTCTTAAAGTCCGAATTAGGTCTTGTCTTAAACTAAATAGTTGTAGCCCTTTGAGTTATCTTTCTAACAAGCTTTGAGTCAACTAAATCAGACGCCAAATGCGATCTGTGCGTCCCAAATACGCCGGCAAGGTCGGTTTGCCCTGTTTTGCCCGAAACACCATATTTTGCTCCGAAACTTCGGTTTTCTTCGAGAATTGATCTTTTTGAGCCCAAGGACAGTAGGATTGGTTTCTAACCTGAAATAGCAAGCAAGAGGGTCAAATGACATCGAATTAGCACCAGGAATGGACCAAAACTCTTCATAAATGGATATGTAAATGAGTCGAGAATTTGACTCATCAGGTACAAGTATCAAGTTTCTTCTAAATATTTACACGGTTTAGTTTGGTAACAAGTAAAGTATTGCATGAATAGGATAAATCTAGTCCCACATTCTCACTTTCTTATTTAGAGTTTTTACTTGGATTGTGTGTGCATCTTTTAAATAGCATTGTTCGGGACGAACAAGTATAAGTGTGGGGTGATCTGATAGACCATATTTATATGAATCATTAAGACAGTTAAACCCACCAAATTAGACGCTTTATCCTGACAACTTTTACTTGTTAGTTTCACTTTTGTTCTACAGGCTATTTCGAGGATTAGAAATGAAACAAACTAAAGAGGAGTTCTTAACGCTAAAAGTGGATTACAAGTCAAAACTGGCCATGCTCCGGCAGTACTCCGATCAAGCACAACTAAATCCCAATGACTTGTTCCAACAAAGATCAAGAACTCAAGTGAATGCCCTTTGGAACAAGCCACACCTACCACCCTTTGATGTCAACCAAGAAGCAACCAAGGGCAACCAAAGTCTAACCGGAGTTGGGAGGCAACCGATGGCTTTTGGAGAACAAAATATCACAACCCACTCACACCCACTCCTCCACCTATGGCCGGCGGCTTCTCATGGAGAGTGACACATGGGCGGCGGCTTTGGGGAGTTGCCACCACATGGCCGACGGCTTTTGAGCCCTCCTCTCCCCCTTTGACATGTGTTGGCTCTCTCCTCTCCTCCATGCCTATAAATACCACACTACTTCTCATTAGTTCAATGTCTTTGGTCCTTGGTTCTAGTCCCATTTTGGTCCTTTGATCACTTGTCATTTAGATAGAAATCTCTCTACAATCCATCCCACAATCCTTGTAAACACTTCACTTTGATATTGAAAGCTCCAAGTTTGTTCTTGAGTTTGAGTGTGTTCTTGAGTTTAACTTTTGAAAACCTTTACTTTCCTTGTCTTTACTTTCCAAAACCTTTACTTTCTTGTCTTTCAAAAACCTTTACTTTTCTAAGCACTTAGCTATGATATCCACCCCTATGGATATTCGTAGCTAAACCCTTCATTCGGTTGAAGGGGTGTGCTTGTATCATAAAATGTTTTAGACCCTTCTCTTAGTGCCTCTTTGTGTTTAAGTTGTTCTATGTGCCATATATTTAGGTCAGAACACCATTGGTTGAGTGGAGGCTCGGAAGAGCAAAGCTCTTCCATGGGATTCGTGAAACATACGTGGATAAGTGGAGCTCGGAAGAGCACAGCTTATCTGTGGAGTTCAACCTCTTTTAAACACCATTTGGTTGATCAGGAATGATTGATCAAATGGATGCACATAATAGAACAAGAGTTCTATGTCTTGAAAAAGACTAGACGGTGGTGGGCAAGTCAAGTGCTAGGAATAGCCTTGATACATCTTTAAACACGTAGTATGATCATTAGAGGTCGATGATAAACGGACTATGATACAAGGCCCCTAAAACCGAATCTTTCCTTTGATTAAAACATCACCTGTCACTTTACTTTCAGTCTCATTATCAACTGCTTATTTTCAGTCATTTACTTTCAGTACTTTAATTTCTGCACATTTACTTTCCAGCAATTTACTTTTCAGCAATTTACTTTCTGTCGCTTATTACAGACCCTTTCAATAGCAGTCCATACCAAAAGTATGTTGATTAAGTAGATATTGAATTCGACTGTTCCAGTAATTTACTTTTCAGTAATTTACTTTCTGTCGCTTATTACAGACCCTTTCAATATCAGTCCATACCAAAAGTATGTTGATTAGTTGATATTGAATTGAACTGTTCCAGCACTTTACTTTTCAGTATTTACTTTCAGTCTTGTATTTACTTTCTTTACTTTCAGTCATTTACTTTTCAGTACTAAAATCACAACCAACCCACATTACTTTCAGTACTAAAATCACAACCAACCCCCAACTGTCTTACTTTCCATTTTCGAAAGAACAACTATCCACTAATTCCCTTGGGTTCGACCCCTACTTACCGCTTTACTACCCAATAGTAAAGTCACGAGTAGCGGACTTATAAATTAATTTTGTACACATTGCCTCGCGACAAGGCAGTGTTGTCAAATTGGTGCCGTTGCCGAGGAATTAACAATCAGATAGTAGTTCTATTTTTTCCTTTTTGTTATTTCATGATTCACGATGTATTCATGGATGAATCGGTATCTCCCTCAGTTTGGAGGTGCTATCGGAGAAGACCCTGTGAAACATTGCCAAAAATTTCACTCCATCGGTGGCCGCATGAAGCCTAGAGACGAGTCATTAGAGGAATTTAAACTGAAGTGTTAAGTTTTCCTAACAGACTTTGCACTATATTGGTATGACTCGTCTTGTGCAGATTATGAAAATGATTATCTTGTGCTGCAAGCCCGTTTCCTAGAGGAATTTTCACCGCCATCCTTCCAACTTGAAGTCTGCGAGAAGATCATCAACCTTGAGCAATCCGGGACGAGACCTTGGATGAGTATTATACGTACTTCGATATCGTTGTTTCGAGCTACCCGCACCATGGACTCACGGACTTGTTTCTTCTGCAAAGGTTTCTTGGTGGGATGATGCCACTTGAATGGAATAGGCTTAGTATTGCGGCGGGAGGTTCGGTAATGAAGCTAACCATGACTCAAATCTGGGACCTCATTGATGATTTGGCAGAGAGCACAAAACGAGGACCGATGCACCAAATTGATAATAAAGTGCCAATGGTGGACGAGGACTCAGTGCAAAACGAGCCT
>CM066199.1:7527542-7550009 GCA_033675215.1 Rhodiola kirilowii
ATCTTTTGCGCTTAGGGACTAAGCTTCATTTAAGTGTGGAGTGTTTGGGTTAGGCGAATAGTTCACATGTTATACCATGCATGTCTCTTGAAAATGAACACTTGCATCATGCTTTATCCCAATTTTCTTGAGTGTTATACTACTAAAGGCTTGTGACTATCAATTCTCATCTTCTATAAGTCACATCTAGCTTACATCTCCCTTTTACATGATCTAGAGTCTTAAACCATACAAGCTCTATTGAACGCACATTCTCTTGAATCAATTGTCATTGCTATCTTGTGCCTATCTAGAAATCTAAGTATTTTTCACGCATGCCTTGAAAAGTTTTTAGCAAGCACACTTTAAAGCCCTTACGAAAAACTTAAATCTCTCGATTGCTTTTAGGTGACTTTAGTTCTCTTGCCTCGTGCCTTGTTTGTGGTTGTTTCTCACACATTCCATACTCACATTGGGCATATTGTCAAGTTTTAAGTTGGAGTCAAAAGAGGGCGAAGCCCCAAAAAAATGGCCAAAGAGGGAAAAGCCCCAACCAAAAACTCTCTCGAAATACAAGAGTAGTTGTGCTTCAAAAATATACAAGTGCCGGGGGTTAGGAAGAAAAGTTCCCCCCTGAAAGCATTTGAAGGCCAAAGGCCAAATAAAAACCACTTAAACTTGACTTTATGCCCTTCCATCGTCTCTTTCATGTGTGAGTTCACCACGTGCATTGTGTGCTAGCAAGTTGAGCTTTAGGACGACCATTGTGATTTCACGTGAGCTATTGATTGGTTTATGATTGTTTTAAGAACTCTTGTTGTCAAACTCCTCTTTCCTTATGGATTACGACTTTAGCATCTAAAACTTGGAAATGAGTTTATACCGTGAGCCCGTGGACTAGCCCTAGCTAGCATAGGCGATCGATTGACACTTTTTATGCAAAAGCTTTAATCACTTTTCAAAAAGTCTTGCATTGAAAAAAATGAGTAGACTTCTAGGTGAGGCACTTGATAGCTTTAAAAATTTATCCCCTTGAATGTGCACGTTTATATTGTATGGAGATTGTGATGCTAGTTTGGGATGTGAAGTAAGTTTTGAGACATCCACGCCTTAATTGTTAAACACTCTCGCTTTCACTCTTTTGGGATAAATGCATGTGGGATTTGTGAGTACTCCCTTTTCTGAAAACCCTCACGAGACTATAACTCGTCCACTAGGGTAGCCTAGGGGTTTAAAGGCATACGCTAAATGCACCCGTGACACCTACGAAAAGGAGTTGTTTGCTAATAATGAGTGTTGCTTTGGAAAAAACTTATCTTCATCACCCTTGTTGCTCTTGACTTGTTCTTATTATTTGCTCGGGACGATCAAACTCTAAGTGTGGAGTGTTTTGATAAGTCGATTTCTCGACTATCTTTATCCTACCTTTACTAGATGTTTTGAGTCGTTCCGAGTCCTTTTCGAAGTCATTTAACCCTCGTACTTGCTATTTCAGGTGAAAACCCAATTCTATGGTCCTCAGACATAAGATTATCAACTCTCGAAGAAAACCAAAGATTCGAGCCAAAAATGGAGGAAATCCCATGCAAGTACCAAAAGCCCACCCGGGCCAAAATCACGCTCGTCCGAGCGCCCGAGCACCTGCGTTCGAGCGTCCGAGCCCGTCCTGCGTCCGAGCATCCGAGAGCCCGACCACGCCGAAGCCGCCCGAGCATTCCTCCAGCTGGCCCGGGCCTTCCACCCATCCGAGTCCCAGCGCTCATGCGTCCAAACGCCCGGCCGAGTCCCTCGTTCTTCAGCCCGCTCTGCGCTCGGGCGCGTTCCATCAAGCCTCGGGCGAGTCTTCCTCATCTCTCGGATCCAAACCTCAAGCCCGCCCGGGCCAAACCAAGCCCCGGCCGAGTCTCCTGTGCCCTGCGACTTCCAGTGCTCATCCACTAAAACGCCCGGCCGAGCTCCATGAAGACCCGGGCGAGTCTCGCCTGAAAGACAGGATTTTTATCCTTGGCTATAAATAGAAAGTTTCGTTTTTTGGCACAGAGATCGAGGATTTTGAAGGGTTTGGAGAAGTTCAAGGGTTTTGAATATCAACACACCAAATTGAAGCACTCCAAGGATATAGGTGGATCCTTCACTCTACATCCTTACTCTTCTTTGTGTTTTCTTCATTTTCCTTGTAACAACACTACTTTTATTTGTCTATGAACATGAGTAGTGAGTAGTCCATTAGTTTCTAGGGGTCTATGGACCTCCTTGGTGTTTGAAACTCATTTATCTATTGATTATATGCATGAATGAATACTTGTTATGATTTGTGAATTTACTTGGATTAAACGTCAATTCTATGCCCACCAAGTGTTTGATAAAATGCCTAAGTGGACTAGAAACATGAATTTGAAGTTGAGTGTTCTAGCGAACGAGACTAATGGTTCTAGAATGAAGTAGATTCACCCTTGTTAGGTGATAATCACTAGCGTGACTCATCTTGGCATTGAGATAGGCTTGATCTTAAACCGCTCTTTGGCTATCGATCACTCAACTAGCGTTGATGATTGAGAACCTTGAGTAGGACGTAAGCTAACAATATCTAGCGATTGAAGCTCACGTGCGAGGTGTCTTTTCCTTAAATCGAGTAACAACATCTAGCGATTGAATTTGATTTAATAGGGACACGCCTAAATCTAACATTTACATTATTCGTTCTTGCATGAAATTGAACCATTAAGAGTCGAATGCACCAAGGAGGGAAGTAGTACCCTAGGAGCGTCTTTGAAAACCTTGAAAACAACCTTTTAATTGCATTAATCATAGTTTGATAATTGATAACAACATTTCACACAACCGTTAGGAAATAGACTTACTAAGTAAAATTGAATAGTGATCTTGAGTTTAATATTGCTTCTTGGACGACCCGGTACTTACCGGTCAAATATAAAATGTTTTTGATCATGCACTAAAATACTGCACGTCAACCATCATCATCATCATATTACTATTCATCATCATCACATCATCATCATATTACTATTCATCATCACATCATCATCATGTCACCACCATCATCATCATCATCATCATCATCGTGTCATCACCATCAACATCATCATCATCTCATCATGTCATGATCATCATCTCATCATCATGTCATCACCATCATCATCATCATGTCATCACCATCATCATATTGCTATTCACCATCATATTACTATTCACCATCACCATGACTATTCATCATCATCACACCATCATCATCATATTACTATTCATCATCACCATGACTATTCATCATCATCATGTCACCATCATCATATTACTATTCATCATCTACTACTCAATATCATAATACTATTCATCATCTTCATGATCATCATATTACTATTCAGTCGAGTACTGTTCATCATCACCATCATATTACTATTCATCATCATCACATGTCATCATCATCATATTACTATTCATCACAAACATGAAGATGATGATGATGATGACATGATGGTGATGATGATGACATGATGATGATGATGATGATGATGGTGATGGTGATGGTGATGGTGATGGTGATGGTGATGGTGATGGTGATGGTGATGGTGATGGTGATGGTGATGGTGATGGTGATGGTGATGGTGATGGTGATGGTGATGGTGATGGTGATGGTGATGGTGATGGTGATGGTGATGGTGATGGTGATGGTGATGGTGATGGTGATGGTGATGGTGATGGTGATGGTGATGGTGATGGTGATGGTGATGGTGATGGTGATGGTGATGGTGATGGTGATGGTGATGATGGTGATGATGGTGATGATGGTGATGATGGTGATGATGGTGATGATGGTGATGATGGTGATGATGGTGATGATGGTGATGATGGTGATGATGGTGATGATGGTGATGATGGTGATGATGGTGATGATGGTGATGATGGTGATGATGGTGATGATGGTGATGATGGTGATGATGGTGATGATGGTGATGATGGTGATGATGGATGGTGATGATGGTGATGATGGTGATGATGGTGATGGTGGTGATGGTGGTGATGGTGGTGATGGTGATGATGGTGATGATGGTGATGATGGTGATGATGGTGATGATGGTGATGATGGTGATGATGGTGATGATGGTGATGATGGTGATGATGGTGATGATGGTGATGATGGGGATGATGGTGATGATGATGATGATGATGATGGTGATGCTGATGATGGTGATGATGGTGATGATGGTGATGATGGTGATGATGGTGATGATGGTGATGATGGTGATGATGGTGATGATGATGGTGATGATGGTGATGATGGTGATGATGGTGATGATGGTGATGATGGTGATGATGGCCGCAACGAGCCCTACCATGAGAATTGAAATTGTGTCAGGAATATATCTGTGGGGGATATGTCCTTTGTTTGCATAATAAGACCAACAGCTCAAGGACAACGCGTCTACTGAATAGTCAGCAAACAAGACATATCTTTCGAGGGAAGGTTCAAGGGCGTTGCCTACCTATCCTATTCAGATATAGACTGCAGAAACTATCACCATGTTGAGTCGAGTTTGATTTTGATTTTCACCACTCGATTTTCTTCATGTGGGGGATTGTTGGAAAATTGGATTTAATTGTGTGAAGAAAATAGTGGATTTGATGCTACAATGGTCCTTGATGATACACAATATTATTGTGTTAAATAGTTGGTCACGCCAAAGGTTTATTGGCAATTAAAAATCATAAGTATGGTTTTGATGACTTTGATTATAAAGGTAGTCATGATGACATCTTTATGAATTGGACCGTTACAAAAGCTAATGTTTTCTATAAAAAGATGAGCATAGTAGCTTATTGAAACAAAAAAAAGAAAAGAAGAGAATCACACAAATACACTTCCTACATTCCTCTCATGAAGGTTTTATGCCGGCATGTTTTTCTTTTGCTTTGAGTATTCTTTTGAGTGCATCAAGGTGATAGTGGAAGGCACAAAATCAGTTCGCAAGTGGAAACAAATGGTGTCATGTTTCACACTTGACGATTGTTGTATCCTGGGAGGCAGTTGCTCAAGATTCCAAGCACCCAGTGGGGAGAGCAATAATGCTTTAAAGAAAGCGTCTAACGCGCTTCAATCACAACTCTTGTTTGATCGTATCATTTCAGTTTCGTATTCGTTGTTATTTAATATGAATATGAATTACATTTTGTTAATCTGTCTATATACATTATTCACACTGTTTACTTGTACATTGTTTTTGTCAATTTTGTACAAATCGTCTAACATCAGTTGTATAGAAATTAGGTTCAATCCATGGCTAAAACACTTCAATAGTTTCAAAAGTCCAGTAAGACTCCTCCAGCTCATCAGATTGATGATGAACAATCAAAATGAATTCATTTCATTGACCAAAAACCGACTTGGATTTTATTAGCCGCCAATCCAAGGCTTGACCGATCTGAGGATCAACTATGATTCACACCGCAATCACCCCCGACGTTAGAGGCACCGTTTCATAATGCTTTAAAGAAAGCTTCTAACGCGCTTCTACCACAACTCTTGTTTGATCGTATCATTTCAGTTTCGTATTCGTTGTTATTTAATATGAATATGAATTACATTTTGTTAATCTGTCTATATACATTATTCACACTGTTTACTTGTACATTGTTTTTGTCAATTTTGTACAAATCGTCTAACATCAGTTGTATAGAAATCAGGTTCAATCCATGGCTAAAACACTTCAATAGTTTCAAAAGTCCAGTAAGACTCCTCCAGCTCATCAGATTGATGATGAACAATCAAAATGAATTCATTTCATTGACCAAAAACCGACTTGGATTTTATTAGCCGCCAATCCAAGGCTTGGCCGATCTGAGGATCAACTATGATTCACACCGCAATCACCCCGACGTTAGAGGCACCGTTTCAGGGTCTGATGCTTACTGCGCTGAATTCAACATTATCCAACTAGACGATTAAAATTTGAATCTAATAAATTCATACCTGAGTTGATCAATGTGCCGCAAATCAAACTGGTTGGTTCCGATGACCCGAACCCAATTCAGAGTATCAATCAACAAATTTTGTAGCCGTCGGCCAAACACGCACAGACTCGAATCCTGTAGACCGCAACCAGATATGTTGCTGAAACTGCTATGATGACAAGCAACAACGCACATCCATCAAAAGGTCCACAGAGCTTAACGATTCCAAAAACTTGATTTAAGGATTTAATCTTGAGGGAGATGTTGGTGAATCGACGCCATTCACTTCGGCTTCAGAAGTGTCTCTTCCTTGCTTTGGCCGCAGTGTCTTTTTTTTGTAATCGCCGCAGTCTTGGCTGATACAAAAGACTTCGACACCAATTCACCAATCTGCAACACAAAACCGAGTAACATAAATAAATTATTCAACTCAAATTTAATTGAAACAAGTGACCCTGTGCTCAAGCAGTCGGCTTTTGTGACTCTGCGCTGTCTTTCCAATTTTCCCAAGTTGCTTGGTTTTCGGCTTCCATCGCCCTATCTACTTCCTTGCTTTCCGCAGTGAAGCCTAATCAATTTAATAACAGCCAACGTATATTGAAATAAACAAAATTGAAACAAAAAAAATAGCGCTAGTATCATGTGTCGCCTTTCGTTGGAATCCTCCGCAAAAATCAATCAGCCCACATTCATTCCTTCCTTCTAACTCCACTTCCCGCAGTTGCAGCAATGCTTTGCCAGCGTCCGAATCAATGCCTTCGAAGTTGTACAGCTTTTGGAAGCGTTGAATAATCTCTCGTAAGCTCACCATCAATTAGTAAAATATCGATTTCGTTTGTAGTTCCCGGGTCGTCTTCTCCTCCAAGTAAGTCAGCAGAAGACAGCAGGGTGATGATGACGGCTTCGTCTTCGTTCTTGTAATCTTCTGAAAAGCTGTAAATTGTAGTAACATAGTCGCTTGGCTATCCAATTGGATCGTGTAAGTTCACTTTCCGAAATCGATATTTCTACCCTCGTATTAGTTGCCTCGGGTTACAGGAAATTCGAAGTGGGATAATCCAATTGAGAAACACTGTTATTCGAGGCATTAGATATAACAACATGCTTAGCGTTTGAGGTGGATTTGAGAATCAAAGAATGAAATTGATATATACAACGATCTCTATTGATTTTCTCAACCCCTTCTATGAAGAATTCGTCTGGTATTTATAGTGCTTGAGTCGGATGAGAGCAAGAGACGCAACTCCCGACTGAGCAGTCACGTGCCGCACGCCCAATGCCAACATTAGGTCGCCGCGCCCAGTGAAGACATTAAGTTAATGTCTACACTGGACGCGCCCGGACTTAATGTCTTCACTGGGCACGATCCTCACTGTTTCAGACTCCGAACTTCGCTCGATTTCATCCTGTTGTACCCCATTCTTTTAGAACATAATGTTCTAATGGTTTAGAGCATGTCACCAAGCTCAAAAACCCTAAAATCACCAACACAAACATCCATGTTTCAGACTTTGAGCCGTTAACTGAACTGATATATCTAGCTTTAGCTTTGATTCCTGCACCTCTGTGGGATTAAAATGAAAATCCATGACCTGATCTTTAGTTTCGACATCTTTGGGTTCAAAGATTTTTTTAAAAAAAATTGACCCATTTGAGTTTGCTCATTTCTCAAATGAGTTTCATATCTCTGATTTGATCTATTTTTTATAAAACCGGATCTTCAGGATCCGGTTTTCCAACGAACCGGATTTTGGGGTCCGATTTTCTCTAGATCTGAATTTTTTTTCCATAAATCACAACCTCAACCGGAGGATTTATGCAAACAAAATTCAAGTCTAGAGCTGGATGGAGTCCACGTAGATTAGGAAAATACAAGTGGAAGATTTTTTTTAAAAAAAAGAGATCCAGTTATTTAGAAAATCCAACAAACACTGGATCCCCATACTTCCATTTTGTTAAAAATAGGCCAAAATTCAATGACAAACTCATTTAAGGTCATTTAAGATAGTTGGAAACTCAGGTGAGTCATTTAAAAAAACAACTTGGGTTCAAACTGGACAACGCCCAAGCATGATACATAATTAAACATTTCCTGCATATATAGGATTCACTGCAAAAATAAATATGTTGGTTCATAAACAACCAATATTTGATGTTTGGGATAAGAAATTACAATTTACCAGCTGTTACTTAGTTTGTCAAACGATGTCCACGATTCAGTGGAATGTTTCTGCAAAATACATGAATACCGAAAATCCCGCTCTTTTCTGGTTTGAAAGTTACATCAAAAGATGCAGCCGGAAGTGCTTCACCCCCACCTGACTAATCGACAGCAACTACAGAGGATTGGTTTAACTATCAACGATCAAAGATGAATGTTTATGCACCAAATAAGGGAAGACACGTCTTATTACATAATTTTAGTGACTAGCAGGGGCTGATGCAGGTGTCATTCCACACTACACCATTTTACATGCTTCGCGACAAATTTTGAGCGCCGTCGCAAAAGCTTTGTCGCATAACAAGGTTTATACGACTACGATTTTATGTGTTTGTCGCGACAACACAAATATGCGACATAAGTTTACGCGACGCAAACATAATGTCACATAAAGAGGATTAAGCGACTTTACTTTAAGTGACACGAAATATATGTCCCGTAATATGGTTATTGCGACATTAGTTTAAGCGACGCGGAAAATTTATCACGTTAAACCTATTATGTGATTTACCTTTTGCGACAAGTAAAAATTTGCCGCATAATAGTACGAAATAAAATCTTCGAAGCAGGTATTGGCATGACAACCTTGAATGTTTCAAACTTTCTGTGCATTAAAGAGAGGTGACCTAACGTGTTTGGATTAAGCGACATTTTTATCCAAAGTAAGTCGCGTAAGGGTACAAACTCTTGAAGGTATATCAAACTCTCACACTCACACACATTCTCATACTTAATTATAGCTTGTCATGTTTTTTATTTCCATTTTCTGATGATGACCTTCACTCATATTGTTGATGCAGATTGTGTTTTATTAGGATGAAAACTTGTGATGATGAGAACTTTTGATGAAAACAATGTTGTGTCGAAGATTTGTTTTGTTCATTCTGTTCTGTATAGCTTATGTCACAAATTTAGGTAACAATGTCGCTTAATAATATTTCGTTTTGGGGGCAAAAACAATTTTCAAATTGGAGGGAAGTGAAATTTCAATTTCAATTTTTTCCTGGTAGCTTTAAGCGACATTTTCGTGACAAATAGGTCGCATAATAATAAGGCTTGGCCCAAATATCTAAGGCCCAAACCAGAAACCCTAAATTGATACTACTCTCCTCCTCTCTTCCATTTCTCAGCCGACTCATCCTCTCTTCCATTTCTCAGCCGTCGCAGAGATAACCAACACTGCCTTTGAGCCTTCTTCCATGATGGCCAAGTGTGACCCTCGTCATGGCTTGCTGCCTCATGTACCGCGATGATGTTGTCCCCAAGGACGTTAATGCTGCAGTTGCTACCATCAAGACTAAGAGGACAATCCAATTTGTTGACTGGTGACTGGTGCCCAACCAGATTCAAGTGTGGTATATTAACTACCAGCCACCGACAGTTGTCCCAGGTGTCCATGAATCCGCTTCCACTGCTACACAAGCTACAGAAATATGTTCATCATACCAATCTGCGGATCAGAGCTAAGGCATCCGTATCCTTTTCCAATTGCATTTCTAAGATGGTATTGAATCCCCACTCCATGAACTTTTTCAATTTTTTGTTTGTCTATTTCTTGGAATATGTAGATTGATGTTGTCTGTTTTGTTCAGGGATTGGATGGAGCCAAAAAAACATCTCCAAACTGGAAAAGCCTCCACGGCAGAGGAGACACATACAAAGACCTTTTATTGAATGTTGTATAGTTGAGTGAATCTTGTATATTTCGATTTAATCATGTATATGTGACCATACATTAATCGAAAGACCTTTTCTACGACACCTCTATATTCAGTATTCGTCGCAAAATAAGCTTTATACGACACTATCATGTCTGGATTATAAAGCGTATGATATATGACGCTCATATGTAGTGGAACTCGTCTCATTGATTACGTGACTAAATGTAACAAATGTCGCATAAGAGTTTAACTTAACGCGACATGTGCTTTTTTTGTTTGTCGCTTAAACTTTTCGCGACTTCGAATATGCGACCGTTCTTTCCCGACACATTTATTGTCGCATAACATATATGCGACATTTTTAGGGGTTTATGCGACGGGCGAAAAAATGTCTCCTAATCTGTAAAATGGTGTAGTGCCAGTCGATCTCCTAATGGAAGGAAACACTACCAGGCCAAACAGATCAGTGTAGTGTTGAGTATGAATAAAAGATAATTTGATTAAGATAGTAGTGGAACGAACGAGCAGAATGCAATATCGTTAACAGTCTCCAAAGGAACTATGGTTGGCCAGACAGGAAGTAAATCCGTTTCTTGCAATATTTGGACTCTATCTAACCTAACTGGCGAAGGATATTGATACTTGTCCTTCAAATACACAGAAAGTTTTTTTTTTCAATTTCACCGGCAACAGAATTCTCCAAATTAACCAGATCCATTTATAACACTGTTTACATAATCACAATAACCTGACCAGCAAAAAAAAACTAAAATTATAAAAACAGAATACTTGTGATGCTTCAAAGATAAGGTATGAAGAAAGGGCTCACCAACATAAACTGTGAAGTCAAAAGGCATTCCAGCTATGCTTGTGTTGTGTTATGTTATGCACCAAATTATAGATAGTAAGCAAGAAGTCTCCTGGTTCCAGTGAGCTAAATTCCTGGAACAACTTCCTCAAAGATCAAATCTAGAACCGGTATGGACAACTTGGTCCGTTTTTCTGCAACTTGAGCATCAAAATGCCTACCACCCTTGAACAAGGTTTCCATACCGATCATTCTGGTGAATGAACAATTCCATATCTGAGAATATCTGCAAGACATTAGCTCCAAGACTCCATTCAGCTGGTGACATCCAATGGCCTTGATCAAATAGTCCACAATTAACTCATCGAACTATATATACCCACTAGTGATCTCCTGCACTTTCTCATAACATAAGAAATACAACGGCTGGAAAAATTATGCTACCTGGGTAGACACCTTTGAAACCCAGAGGAGACCCATCTAAGGTCTGATTTCCGCCTTCCACATGCAGTAAATAGTTCCCAGCTTTTTATCACAGTTAAACTCGACACTAAAGTAGCCTAACAAATTCCACCCCATGTGACTAACATTTAAAAGACTAGCCATTGAGATTGAGCTTTTCAATAAAATGCAGACACAGTAAAACCATATAAGCCAAGAATTACAAGACACATGTAAAGCAAGATAAGGTCAAAATGTTTTTAAGATCACGGTTTTTAATACAATTGTAACCTACAACTTCCTCAATCTTTTTAGTAATTCAAACTTCTTTCTGGTCTTTGTTACGATTTCAGATGGATCTTTTCAGTTTCGATGAAGGTTTCGAGTGGTATCAATAAAGAAAGAGAGAAATGATTGCGAGGGCTAACTCGCTCATGATGATGAATGTCGTCGTTGTAGCAACAACGGGTGATTTGGACGATGAGCTGGTTCGTTGGCAACCAAATCGACAAAGACAAGAGGGGACCAAGAGGGCAGAATCTTTAGGAAGATTACTTCGTTGAACGTCCAATTTTTCTCGAGGGGGACTTTCGCCAGAGGTATCGAATGAACATCAACTTGTTCAACCGTCTCAAGACTACCGGATCCACCTTGGTCATTGTTACATAAAAGGGTTGCTTTCAAGTGTTGAAAATTCTTGTCCTTCAACGCTAGGATTTGGTTGAGCTTCACTTGTATGCACTACTTCAACTACCGGATCCACTTCATATATGTAAGTCGGTGGGGTACTAATTTCGATGGTAGCAAATGTTTGATGCTCCTTCACTTGTTTCCAACAGTCGAAATGAGTGAATGTTTTTTTCTTTTTGGCCACGTACATTGTTTGAGCTTTCCTTAAATGCAAATTGATTTTTTAAACAACAATTATATCCTCGTCAATGAATATAATTTAATTAATAAATTAGATTATAACATATAATGCACATAATTAAATAATTAACTCATCTTGTAAATTACATACATATTCCGGATTTCTACTTGCATATGAGATACAAGAACCCCAAAAAAAACCAAGATCGATTTTAACTTGGCAAACGAGAAGCAAGTGCGACTTGAGAGCTCTCAATTGTCCTAACTTCATGCTCACCTCTAACCCAATTGTATTGAAAGTCGATGTGAATCTTCTCCCACAATTTGTCTACCTTTTGCCTGTTGTCGGAAATTGGATCAACGGATTGGTGACAATAAGATATGCACAGTTGTACATCTTCTGAAGTAGACCCATTGCTAGACATTTTTGCTTAAGAGAGATAAGTGATTGAAAATATATATTGGGGTAAAAATGAAGTGATTTAGAAGAGAAATAAGATGTGTATTTATAAATAAATTTTTCAAAGATACTTTTCAGTTTTTCAATTTTTTTTTTGTAGCCGTTTGACTGTTTATTTTGTATGTCCGTTCTTTAAATAGCAGTTGGCTTTTTTTATATGCATCTTTTTTTAATAGCCGGTGGGCTATGTTTGTAATTCTAAATAAATTGAACAAAAACAAAAAAGAAATTCAAAAGGAAAATGGGCCGTTTTTCTATCAATTGGGCCAAAAATGCTTGGCCGAAAATGCTTAATAATTATTTTCTTCAATTTTACCAACGAAATCTTAAATTTTTGATGAGTAGAAGTCCTCTCATGCATCCCAGAAGAACATGCCGAGACGGACGTTCTCTGCAGTTCCTCCCACCGCACTCTGCGCTACACATCTAACCTACCTCAAACGTCCTCAATTTCGGTAAGAATGTCTTCAATTTCATCTGCGGTGCAGATACTCTAATACCCCTTATATAGTTAAAACTAGATAGGAACTATGATTAATAATTGCCTTAATTATTTGTAGGGGAACTTTTAATTTTGTGTTTAATTTTTTCTGAAGTTCTAATATTTTATTTATAAAACATTTTCTATTCCTATTTTGAAAAAATTTGAAGTTTACAAATTTTTTTATTTTGTGTTTAATTTTTAACACTTTTATACAATTCTCTAATTTTTCTGAACCCAAACTATAAAAAAAATTTCTAGAACTTTTCTTTGATGTAAAAAAGTAGCATTAGTCTCAACAATTTTTTTTGAATGGAAACAAAGGAGGTACACACCAAAGCGACACCAGCTCAACAAAACAACAGAACGAATAGAAAGGAAAGCTAAACTAGCAAGGAACCAGACAATAAAGGAATAACATCAACTCTATTCCATCGCCACTTCTGAACTCTAGCCTTGCACGCCAACCAGTCCGCCACTTTGTTTGCTTCCCTACTGATCGCTTGTACTTGCCAACTTGAACTTAGCCGGATTAAATCAATAACTTCCTCCAACCATGTGTGACACCAATCCGCTAAGCCAGCACCAGAAGAAACTACTCTAAAGATATCTGAAGAATCAGTCTCAAAGGTGATCGTCTTCACTCCCAAACGCTTAGCCAACTTCATGCTCAGGAGCAACGCTTGTCCCTCCACTTCACTAGAGCAAGACCCCTGTTCCCAGGGAACTGCCCAACACCAAATTATGAAGTCCATGTGGTTCCTGGCCACAATGCCAATACCTCCCCCTCCTGAGGACGCGTCCCAAGCTCCATCAACATTGATCTTAACCTCACCTACCGGTGGAGGACTCGAACTATCAGATTGGTTAACAAACCCCAACGAGCTTAGACCAGGAGGACGATGTAATAACTTCAACATGTTCTTTACAAGAATAACAGCCCTACCGACGTTCCAACCTTCCTTATCATGCCGAACATTAATGCGATTTCTCCAACACAGCCATATCGCGATAAGGAATTTCGTGAACTCAATCCCTTTCAAGCTCTTTGAACACCACCAGAGCCAATCTGCCGAAGTCTCCCCTTCTGCATCCAACCAAGGAAGGGGGAGCTGGAGTTGAGAATAGAGCATTTTCGCCCACCAGCATTGTTTGACCACATGTAAGACAGTCTCATTCGGAAAACCACACAGCTTACACTTGGTATCAACATATATCCCCCTCTTATGAAGATTGGCAGCATCGGGAAGACTATTATGGTATAATCTCCAGCAGAAGATCTTGACTTTGTTAGGAATGTTAGCCGACCAAATCCCCTTCCAAAATTTCCCCAGCATACTCTTATCCGACTGCTCACCTCTATCAAATTTGCACCGATCCCTATACGCTTTAATAACTTCATAACCAGAGCTTAATGTGTAAACTGCAGTGCTAGAGAACCTCCATCTGTAGGTAACTAGCCGATCATCCCACCATAATCCTTCAAATAGAAAATTCAGAGACTTCATAACTCCAAGCCAAATTTGATAAGGATTACATCCCAGTCTGGCTTTAAATATATTATTGTTCTTGCAATACTTGGCACGCAGAATACGATACATCAACAGTTCTGGGTACTTAATCATTCTCTAGCCAATCTTTAATAACATTGCCTCATTGAAGATAGCAAGGTCTTTGAAGCCCAAACCACCTTCAATCTTCTTCTTCTATAAAATCTCTTGTCTGACCCAGCTGATGCTTCTATTCCCTTATTTCTTATCCCACCAGAAGTGCTGCATCAGTTTATAAATTTCATTCAAAACTTTGTGGGGAAACCGATAGACAGACATCATGTATGTTGGGATAGCTTGAAGGATGGATTTGATCAAGATCTCCCTACCCCCTACTGATAGCAATCTGCTCTTCCAATCCTTGACTCTCCTCCAGACTTTCTCCAAAATCTCCCTAAAAATTTCAATTTTTCTCTGACCTGCAATAAGAGGGAGTCCCAGATATTTGGAATGGCAACTCACTTGTGGAACTCGAAGAATATCACATATACTCATCCTCACGTCAGCTGGTGTATTTCTACTAAAATAGATCTCTGACTTTTCGAAGTTAATTAATTGCCCAGACACCGTCTCATATTGATTTAACACCTCCTTTAAAGTTCTAGCCTCACTGGGAACTGCCTTGATAAAGAAGATGGAATCATCTGCAAAAAATAAATGCAACACCGTTGGAGCGTTACCGCAGATTCTGATGCCATTGATCAGTCCCCTATCAACTCTCTCAAGTAACATTGCATTCAGCAGCTCGGTACATAACAAGAATAGATAGGGAGAAAAGGGATCCCCTTGTCTAAGGCCCCTACTCGGAACAATCGGATCAGAGATTCTATCATTAACTTTTATCAGGTAAGAGACAGAGCAGACACACTCCGTGGTCCTTTCAACCCACTCCTTCGCAAATCCCATCTTTGATAACAGATTTTCCAAGAAGGTCCATTCCACGCGGTCATACGCTTTACTCATAGCTACTTTCACCGAGGCATACAATTTATCCGCATCTTTACAGCACTTAAGAAAATTAGCAACTTCATGGGCAACAACAAAGTTATCAGTTATAATCCGACCCTTCACAAATGCACTCTGATAAATAGAGATGACCTGATTCAGAATAGGCTGCAGCCGTTGTGAGATGATCTTCGTGATGATATTCATGGCCACAGTGCATAAGCTAATTGGCCTACAGTCTTCAATACAAATAGCCTTATTCTTTTTCGGGATGAGGACTATCAAGATTTTATTGATAGCCTCCCAATGCTTTTGATAAAAAATGGCCGGAAAGCCATCGACTCCTGGGGCTTTCAGAGGCCCCAAAGCAAACATAGCTACCCTAACCTCTTCATCGGAAATGTCCCTCAACAGCAAATCATTCATATCTTTACTGATAACTGGAGAAATACACCTTAACTGAGCCTCAAAATCCGTATTACTCCGCTGTAAAGTGGACTGGAAAATACTGCTGAAGTATGCTGTGACCATTTCCAACACTTTACTCTGGTCCTCCTGAGTAATCCCTTGATTATCCTAAAGTTTCTCAATCCAATTCTTCCTACGACGCTGACTAGCTCTGGCATGGAAAAACTTTGTGTTCCTATCTCCTTTATTTAACCACAACACTCTCGATCTTTGAAAGTCTCCTCTCTAACTAGCCACCAGTCTAATTCTTTTGAAATTCTCATTTCTCGTTCCTTTATTTCCGCTGACCGTGGTTCGCACCTAACTTCCTCCAGTTGATGCTTAAGCTTCTTGATCCTCTTTTGAACATCACCAAATGCACAAAGGCTCGACGATTTGAGCATCTCCTTACAAGATTCCAATTTCTCAGACAACCTTCGACTATCAACTCCATAATTACCCCAAAAAACCTCCATGATCTTCGCATAATCCGGGTGATCAAACCACATTGCCTCATGTGTAAAAAGCCTAGATCTTCTTATCCCTCACCTTGAGTCAGTATCAAGAGGTATAAGCTGATGGTCTGATGCGTGAAGCTGGACATGTGCAACTGAAGCCCTCGGATGCATTCTCCTCCATTCAACATCTGCAAGCACTCTGTTCAATATAACCTAAAATTCATCCTCCCCTAGCCTATGGTTTGAGAAAGTAAAGGGAAATCCAGTGAAGCCCAAATCTGAAAGCCCACAATCCTCCACTGCGTCCCTAAAGTTCCTCACCTGTCATTGATGCCTCTTTCTCCCTCTCCGGACTTCATTCGAACAAAGAATCTCATTAAAGTCCCCCAGAACTACCCACCGAAGGTTCTGCATACTGCACAATCTTCTCAAGAGATTCCAACTATTAACTCTATTGCTAACAGAATGCTCCCCATAAAACAAGGTCAATCTAAACTCAGTCTTCTCCTTGACAACAACATCAATATGCCAAAAGAGTAGTTTTTTATTTCAACACACACCGAATCCTTCCAAAACAACGCAAGACCTCCCGACCTACCTCTACAACTAACACCAAAGGCAGACTGAAAACCTAACCTGAATTTCAAACCTTCCACTTCTTTCGCCATCTTCTTAGTTTCCAAAAGGCACACTACTTGAGGAGAAAGGGATCGTATTGACTCCCTTAATGCCCAAACTGTTTGAGGCCTCCCCAAACCCCGATAATTCCAGCTGAGGACCTTCATTGCTCTCGGCGGGGCTGATTAACAACCTCCACCGATATCTTGTTAAAGACAACTCCATCACACTCCGACACATTACTCCGAGGATACTCAGCACTGCTATGAGGAAGATAGGGATGAAACCACGAAGTTGTTAGGTTAAGATCGGGACTTGATGCATCCTTAGACTGTCTGTTCTGTCCGCTTATCAATTTTACTGGCCTGCGTTGAACCACATGCCCCAAATCTCCATCTTCTCTTCCCATCTTATTTAGCCCCATCAATTCCTTACCCAGCCCATCGCACAGTCCTACCCATTGGTGGCTGGTATCAAAAAGCGACAACCCTCTTCGATTATCATTCTCTAAGAATGGTACCACCACAGAGTCAACACACTTCTCATTCGCAAGCTCCCGATGCACCTTTTCACCTCGATTTTTTAATTCTGCCGAACCAGCTTTCCTCGAGCCACATGCCTCAGACATCATCTGGTCTGTAGGCCCCACCTCCACATCATCACTTCTGCCTTCTGGGACCTTTGGTAAATTGCTGTTTGTCGAAACTTGCATCTCCGACCCTGGCTGATTTGAACCATCCTCCACTACCCGACTGTCCTCTTCAGCTTGCTCCACAATCGGACCACTACTAACATGTACTTCAGCCTTTAAACTTGGACCAAACTTCTTATTCAGGGGTACCTCTTTCTCAAATGAGCACTGATCAGATTCATGAGTTAGTTGGCCACATCTTTGACACATCAAGGGAAGTCGCTCGTACTTATACTCTATCCATACCGGTTTAATGTCTTCATCTACCAAAAACATGCCATGTAGAATACGCTTCGTAACGTCCAACTCTATTCTAAACCTAGGCCATTTCCTCCTCTTCAAGTCCTTGTTTTTGTCCTGACTCTCATCTTTAATAACCTTACCTGCTAACTCGGCTAACTCCCCTAGGATTGATCTATCTCTATACTTAGCTGGTATATTATGGACTTGAACCCATATTTTGATAGTCCATGAGCAGTAATCATAAGGTGAAGTTCCTCGCTTCCATTTCTCCACTAGTCCATGGCCCCCCTCTATGACTCTCTTGTGTTCTTCTTCACTGCTGAGCTTAATCACCATCCTATTTTGTGCCAACTCTTGAAAACTCAGATTCGCCGTGATATTCCATGCTTTCTTCATGGCAGCCACCATCGCTGGTGCATTAAAGGGTCTGCCATTGCTTAGCCTTAACACCACAGCCCATTTATACTCCTCTGCTCTCTTACGCGCCTCCTTCTTTATAGCGACAGGTGAGTTCACCTTGAAGTCTATCCGTGAGCACCTCCACCTCCTTCTCCATACTGCGTCCAACAGAGAACTCAAGAGCTCCACTGTGTCGCAAAGCTAAGGAAGAAACCTCCAAAGAAACACCAAACCAACAACAGCACACACTATGAGAAGAAACAACCAACACACAGCTTTGAAAAGCTGAAACACAGCCTCTCGCTAACTTACAAACGTAGAGAGAGAAAAGCTCTTAATTCCCCGCCAACAATCATATTGAGCATTTAGTCTCAACAATTGAACTAAAAAGGAGGCAACTATTTATCAAAAAAAAGAAAAAAAAGGAGGTAACTATATATTCCTCATTGTCATAAACAAAACTTGAACAAAGCATAAACACAAACCATGTAATACAATCCATCAAGGTTGTCAAAATCGGGTTTTAAATTGTAAAATTGGACGATTTTACGTTTCTACAAGTGTATTTCGTGTTAACTCATAGCTAAACTCGTTTTTCACTAAAATCGAACCTTAAAATGATTTTAACCGATTTTACACGGTGTAAAATTGTGTAAAATCGCTGAACTCGTGTAAAAACATCCTTTTAAAATGTCTTAATTGTTGGATTTGGGCCAATTCCGGCCCAATACTTAATTTCATTTTTTAATTATACAAAACCCTACACTAAAATCTCATCTCTCACAGCATCTGCCATAAAAAAAACAAGCGCGACATCCGCGATGGACTTATCGGCACGACATCTGCAATCAACCTGAGCATACTTTGAAATAGAGATTTATGGCTGGAAATGAGAGTACTAGTGAAGGGTCAGCTTGAATTTGAATGATTTGGTTTATGTCAGCACAACCCGAGGCGCCGGTGGTTGAGGTGGCGGCTCCGGTTGAAGAAAAACCAGCTGAGGAAGCTCAACCTGAATTTGTCCCTGCAGGTATCTAATTTAAAAACAATTTATGATATTTAATTTAGACTAATCTTAAAATATGGTAGCTGTTTGATTTGGATCAGTTTATAAATTTGGATCAGTTGCAGAGGAGTGACAAGCGTATTTTTAACCCTTTATAGTTGTCAAATTATGAGTTATAGGGTTCAAATTGCAGTCAAACAAAATTTATAAACCTTGGTAAGCCAAGGGTCGATCCAAGGAACAGGTGTGTGAATACTAGTTAACTAGTGACCTATTTAGCTATTCCGAATTAACAAAGGTTGATTGTCACGAAAAACAGAAATTAAACGTGCGGAAAATAAAAGGGTTGTACTTAATCATAGAAAGAATTCCAGGACCATACTTCACCAGTGCTAACCCCACTAATCATGCAATCATTATCACATAATTCATCATGCTATCGAATATCGAAATAAACCAAAATAACACAAGATAAGCCGCCCATCCACGGATCATTATCCATATTAATCTCAATCGTTGAACGCCGCACATTCACGGATTATCAACGATCTCGATTTATTAAACTAAAGGTTTTCATACAATTTCATACAATCCGGTTAATCCCTAGGACCCATCCATCTTTCGGCAATTAACCTAAATACGTTCTAGCATGCAAACATACCCTTTGATGTAAATACTTGCATAGAACGATAAATTAAGCATGATGAAATTGAATATTAGATTTGCATTAATGAAAAACATTCACATGAAGAGTTGGGTACATAGCACGGGATCCGTATGATCCCAGAATTAACAGGACTACTCACTGTTCATGGTGATTAAACCAAAAACATTGCAAAGAGAAATTAAGAATGAGTAAACCGTAATGACGCGGTGGCTCGTTGAATCTCTCACGATGAATTGCTTTTTGTCTCTTCTCCAAGCTAGGGTTTTCTTTCTCCAAATAAGCACACGTATCTTGTACTGGTCGCTGCTCTTTTATAGCTTTCCCAAAAAAGGCCAAAAGCCCAAAAACTGCTCTATTGCCAAAAAGGACCAGAACTTGCCAAAAACAGATTTGGAAGAAAGGCAGCAACTTCGGGTGGATTTATGATGGTCTTAACCTCCGAATTGGATCTTGGCGTAAATTATAAAGTTGTAGACCTTTGAATTATCTTTCGAACAAGCTTTGAATCAACCAATTTGGACACCATATGAGATCTGTGCGTGCAAAATACGTCAAAAAGGTCAATCTGCCCTATTTTTAGAAATTGTCTTCGACGGGGCCGTGACATATGATTTTGTCACGGCTGTCACGGTTGTCACGACCCCCCTGAAACTCTCTGGGATATTTAGGGGCCGTGACATATAATTTTGTCACGGCCGTCACGTAGGGCAATTTGGCAGAGACGTCTGTTGCCTTTTTGTAGTTCTAAACCTTCGAATCTGCACTTGGTGTCAACTGCAAAGTTATAGGCCTTCGAGTTAGCTTTCCAACAAGATAAATTGCAAGCCATTTGGACATGATATGAGCTCTGGGCATGCAAAATACTTCGCAAGGGTCCGTTTGCCCCGTTTTGTCCTGTTTTTGCCCAAATCTTCACCAATTGCTTTGCTTTGCTTCGAATCAATCCAAAAGTGTTAGGTATGTGATATATGACCCGAAACACTAAAAAAGAGATAAAATGATAACAAAATATCTGAAAAACAAACCTAATCCATCATCGAATGAAGTGGATAATAGGTCAAGAATTTGACCGATCAAAACACTCCACACTTAAGATTTGTTCATCCCGAATAAACATTAAGCACAAGTCAATAAATAGCAGAATAGTTACCCACTCAAGTATCATGCGATCAATTCTAACTAAAACAAAAACAAAAAGATAACTCACTATCGTAGAGGACACGAATGCATTTAGCACATGCATCAAGCCTTTAAACCCTAGGCTGCCCTAGTAGGACGAGTATAGTCTCGTGAAAGTTTTCAGGAATGGGACTACCTACAAATCCCTTGTACAACTAACTAACGTGTATGCATGAATGATGCTCAACGAGTGATAGTAAAGTCATGTCATACCTCGGATTCATCGTGTTACCTCAACTTCAAGTCAAACATCTTCATCAAAGTTGTCAGACAATCGTAGATTAAACAGGTTGTGCATTCAAATGGTCAATACACACGGCTAGCAGTCGACTAATCACATTTCTAAATAGTTCTATTGCAACGTATAAAGAACATGAATAGTTACACAAAACATGCTCGCCATTCACCTATGCTATCTAGGGATAGTCCACGGGTTCTTGGCGCAAAGCTCATTCTCAAGTGCCAAGGATTAGACAATGACCCGTAAGAGAAGAGGAGCCTGGCTTAAGGATTTTCTGAAAAATAGTACAAAAATTTGCATCAAAGTTTCAGTGCAAGCACGAGGGCCGTCCCTTAGTTCCTAGTACATGAATTCGCAAGACATGTTATGATTTGCACGCAATGAGAAGATGGAATTACACTACATCAAGCAAAAGGGGGCAGAAATTGTTTCAAAAGTGTTTTCCACACACAAGGGGTGACTTTTCTCACTTTGCCCTTGGTATAATATCTCTATTTTTTTGTACACAAGGGGTCACTTTTCTCACTTTGCCCTTCGTATTTTTCTGCTCTCTCTTTTTTTTCTGCTCTCACTTTGTTTTTCTTCAAAAACAACTATGCTTGGGGTCAATGTTTCACCCTCTTTTGAAAATTCAGAACTTTGTTCTTGACTGAAAACATTGAAAATGAATTTTTCCAACTCCACACTTAAAGCTTGACATAGTGTATGAATAGAGGCGGGTGCATTCAAATCACAACAAGTATAGAGAAACTCATACTAGTACTAAGGTCACCTAGAAAAAGATATGCAATTTTAGTTTTTGACATTTTATACCGGTGCCTACTAAATTAAAGTCTCAAACATGCTTCAAGAAATACGTAGAACATGAGATAGGCAAAGGCTAGCAATGATACTGACTCAAGAGAATACACACATGAGTAAAACTATTTCAAGTCTTAGACTTCGAATCCAAAGGAATGACAATCAGTCTAGGAGTATCGTAGAAAACGAGGATTTCAATCACAATACATAGACAGTTGAGCATATGCAAGAGTGAATGTGTGACATGTGATGTATGTGACTATGTGCTACCCACTCCACACTTAAAAATGAGATTAGTCCCTAAGCGAAGAAATAAAAGATAAGAAAAAGTACA